>LJPK01000760.1:0-315225 GCA_001430945.1 Amauroascus niger | reverse complement strand
CCACCCCATCCACCGCCCGCAACGCACGCCGCCACACGATCACCCACCACCAACAACCAAACCTCAACCCAGCAGTCTACTCCCTCCGCGAGATCCTCGCCCGCTCTCGCTCCGACGCCTTTCCCACCGGCCCCTTTCTCCCCGCCGAGGCCAACCCCACCTTCGACGCCGCCCTGCAAGCTGCCATCGACGAATCCGCCGGCCAAGCGCGCGACGAGGAAGAAGAAGCCGTGCAGCGCAGTCGAGGAATACCCACGTACGAAGAGGCGTGTGAAATGCCGCGGTATAAAGCGCCGCAGGGAGCGAGGTATGTGTTTCAGGGGCCGAAAGAGGTTTATATTGAGACAGACGGTGTTGAGGGAGGGGAAGGGGTTAGGGTGAAGGTTGTTGGGGATATGGATCTGGGAGAGGCGATGAGGGTTGCGAATCGAAATGTTAAAAGGGGAAGCGGGCGCGGTGGAGGGTAGTTGCGACTTGGACGCCTTTTTTTTTTCTCTTTGGGGAGGTTTGGTTGCAATGTGCTTTTGTTTTTCAATCATCTTGTATCATGATCGTTCTGTGCATTGTTTTAACTCTGGGGTTGGGTTGTTGACCTTCCATGTTATGACATAGGTTTGCTATTGGAACTTGTTGATGTTTCTTTCAGATGGGTTTCGAAGCCAAGTACTAGTTAGCTGAAGCATCACCCAAATGGACAGTGAAGTTGCCATATGCCTTCATCACATTTTCAAGCCTCTGGTGAAAATGGCAGTTGAAGCGGTCAAGTGTGAATCGGTAATGTGGTAGGTCGCTCAGATCACCACGAAAGACATCTCACAATATAAACAATCATGTTTGATGTTCATATAAGATAAACTACCTCAGAAAACTAGCAGCAATGCATAAATAAATATGCAAGCAAACATTGGGGAAAAAACAGTCCTGAGACCCTGGCATCGTTTGTTTCTGCTCAATTCCTCAACAACCGACCCCCAAATCTCCATGATTCCCTTTTGAAGAACTAACACCCTGAACACACTTGCTTTTGTATCCCCCGTCGACCATTTTCCGCTTCCATAGCCTACACACTAGCAATCAAAGAAACACACTTTCCACATCCGATTCCCGGGCCCTGGGTTCGCAGAAATTGAATTTGAACTGCGAGGAATAGCGCGTTTAAATGATTCCGTCTAGTACTTTTATTTTTGCCATAGGAAGAACATAGACAGTTTAGTTCTCAATCAGTTGTACCGGTGAAATGAATAGGGTGGGAGGCTATGGCGCGCGGTTGTATGAGTCGTTGATTGGAATTCCGAAAGAGATGTGGTTAAAAGGATGGCTGTGTCGTGGCATGACCAAGATTCAATTTGTTACGTGCTGCTATGCTAGATTTCAGAAATCAAAGAGGTTTTCAACCTAGTTGGGGCAAGCAGCTTGGACGTGACCAGGCTGCTTGCACTTGTAGCAAACACGTTCGCCTTTGCCCTCGGTTGAGCAGTCGCGAGAGACGTGGCCAACTTCACCGCCTGTAGAATAATGGAACAAGCGTTCGTCAGCGATTGCGTTTTATTTTATCCAACATGGGCTGAAGGGCAAGATACGCACAGTTATAGCATTTCTGTCCTTGAGTACAGTCACGAGCCATATGGCCATATCCTCCGCAAGAGTAGCAAGTCTGGGGACGGTTGCTACCGTAGCCATAGGAGCCGGCGCCGTAGCCGCCACTGCTCTGGTTGCCGTACCCAGCGTTCTGGCTGCAGTTACGGGCAATGTGTCCGACTTGACCGCATTTGTAGCATTCTTGGGATCTGGTTTCTCCGGACTCGCCTCCTTGCTGAGGGCAGTCACGCGAGATGTGGCCAGTCAAGCCGCAGCGGTAGCAAGACTTCTCCTTTGGGGCTTCATTGCAATCGCGGCCTAAAGATTAAACAAGTTCGAGAGAGTCAGTCATCGGGTCATAATCGACGCGGTTCTCCCCCAGTAGAGGTGCTCTTCCAATCTAAAACTCACTAAGGTGTCCTTCTCCTAGAATTCATATAATGTTAGGAAACTGCATACTTCAAAGGTAGCGTTAAAGAATGGTTGCACGGTTCCCCGACGTACCGTTGCAGTTGTAGCTAGAGAGTGTGTTAGCACAAAAGCGGTCAGAGGCGCAGGATTATTCGCTCCAAAAGGATTTATCACATACCAGACAAGGGATCCTTTCTTAGGGCAATCACGAGCCTAAGAGGGTAAAGAAATTAAAAAAAATCTCCCACCATACAGCGAGTACACATCATATTAACCTGATGGGACGAGTCGCCACCTGAGATAGAAAAAGGTTAGCATTTGGATTGCACCAGTTAGTGTATGAAGCCCATAACAGAGTGGGACCGATGATTGGAAAATAGCTGATAAACACGGCAAAAAGCAGAGAAACCAGTGTGGTATTTCGCAAGGCAAGGAAAAAAGGCTCTAAAAATGCCCTTTTTTTTGCTTGTTTTGAATTTTCTTTTTTGTTTTTCCTTTTGTCCTTGGGGTGAGAGCTTGCCGAAGCAATTTGCGCCACAAAGAATAGACACGAGCACGGCCAGATCCAGGGAGAGCGAGAGCAAGCAGAGTGAGACTCACAAGTGAAACAGCCACGCTGGTACTCCATTCTTCGAGTATACGGACGAGAGTAGGCCGTCAAGACAGGTTGCAGAAAGACGGCACGGACAGGTCTAGACTGGCGTTTAGAGGGACTCCACAATAGCAACGATGAAAGGCGACTGCGAAGCATGGCAAGCAAAGCGTAGACGGTGTGATAGAGGAAGAGAGAGGAGGGTCAAAGAAGGCAGGGGGGAAGGAAGTGAAAAAAAAAGGGTTTCACGGTGGTGTGTGGGATGAGAAGGGGCCAGCCCAAACTTACAGCGGAGGCGAAAAAGAAAGAGAAGGCGGGATGCAGAATTCGACGGAGGCAAAAGGAGGAAGAGTCCCGATGCGAACGAAGCGATGGCCAAACCGAGAAAGGGACAAAGGTGCTGTTGGAAGTGTACCCGGATACGTTGAAGGGAAGGGAATAGTGAGGTGTCAGTTAGAGAGAGAGAGGAAGAGGGAAGGAGAGGGAAGGAGAGGAAGAGAGAAGAAGAAAGCGGAAAACAAGATAGAAAAGTCAAAAAAAAAAAAAAAAAGGTCGAATGAGGGAACCCACAGAAACAAACGCACACAAAAGGTCACCTGGCCGCCGAGTGTTTAAATATAATGACTATCTCAGGGGCAAAAAGGTCGGCATTTCTTCTGCTTCTCTTTTTTCTTTCTCCTCTTTCTCACTTTCTTCTAAGGTGATGTTTTTTCCTGTGATGGGTAATTATCACGGATAACGGGCATACTTGGTGCACATTCGCATTCCCGTTCCCACTCCCACTTCTCTTCCTGTGGCGCTCTCCTGGCCTGCAGCTTCTTGTTTGCCGCCACTCCCCGTCCATCCTGTGCTAATATGCGTGGTCTCCTCTCCCCACTAGTAGTATCGATCCAGTGGGCTTCGTTATTTTCGCCTCCCGGCCATGGTCGTTCGAACGGCGGCGAATTTGGGCCCCTCCCCCATCGCCAGGCTCCTCTTGCCCAGACCTGGGAATCACACGGTAGGAGGCGAGTTCGGGTGGGAAATATAACTAAAAGGAAAACACAAAGTCCGGCTCGGGGGGGAAGCAGGCCTGCGCGTTGTTTGTTCCAGGCCCCGACGAATATTTGCTTTTCTGATTGTCACCAACAACCTTGTAGATGTGCTGTTCTACCGCCACCATTGGCTGGGCCTGAAGCGATGGATCTCGAAATCCAACGTGGCCCGGGTGATACCGAAGGAGGCACTCGGGAGACGGCCGTTCAGACAGGGCCTTGAGTGGCCTAGAAGGGACTCTGCAGCCAATATGTTGTACTGTGTATACTCCTTTTTCTCACCATTGCCAGGTATCCTGCCTGCCATCGACTTGCTTCTAGTGCTGCGTGAGCCGGCCACCGCGTCTCCTTCTCCTTCTCTTTTGCATCAGCATCTCACATGCGAGATCGTTCTCGAGAGGGCAAACCGTGACCGAAGAACAGGTTTCACGAGAAGCGGTGAATTGGCTTATTCTTTTAGTAAGGATATATATATATTATTTTATATCACTGTCTTTAGGAACCAAGGAACGGGCGGGAGGGGGGGGAGGGGGGCCGCCTGGAAGCGGGGACATACACCAAGCAAGCAAGTAAGCCGTCCGGATTCACTTTCGTGCGGATAAAACAAATAGTTACCTGAATGCTTAAAATCCAAAGAGACAGCAGTGAACCCGGGGGTTTGGCGCCAGTTGCGGCATGTTTTAGGATTTTCTCGCCTCTCATCCCTGTCTTGGACAGCCAGCCAGCGAAATCCAATCAGAAGGCATGCAGCGGACTTAAACAGAACCTCCCTCGGTTCAGCAGGGCCAATGCTCTCTGGAGCAATTCAAACTGTTTCTGAGGAGGCGCACCGCTGTTTATATCTAACAGACAAGGTAGCTATGAAGGTGCCCACTGAGGACCTTTGGAGAATATAACAATTTTACTGGTTTTTACTTTTTTATATTTTGGTCGGGAAATTCCGTCTTTTTGAATGGATTGGGTGTCGGTATCGATATTTACATAAAAAGACAAAAAAAAAAAAAAGGAAAACCGGGCAAACCTCTGGTATATATGCCCAAGCTATGTGAAATCGTAGCAGTCGAGGAGTTGCGTTCCAAAGTCCTGCTCCCGAAGCACCACCACTTGCTCGTCATCAAAGCCGACCAGGCCTCTTATCTTCGTCAGTTCACTTGAAGCATCTCTTTGGGCCAGCCACAGACCCGTCCCAAATTCCAGTAGCATGTTTGGAACATTCTTCGGTGGCCCTATGGAAGTGCGCTGTGGCTTGGTCTTCTCAGGGCTGAGTTGAATGCTACGTTCACGTAACCGGGGCACTTTGGCCATCAGGGGCGATGACACAAAGTCTTCCAGCTCCCAAATGCGTATATCGTCTCCCCGGGAGCTTACAGACACTGCTTTGCCACGTCCACCGACCTGTACTCCTGAAACTGAAGACGTATGGCCCCACAGACGACGAGGAGGGCTAATCGTCAGTCTCTCGGCGGTCGACACGGCCAAGTACATTGTCAGAGTGTTGTCGGTATGGGCTGCCAACAAGTAAGGATGAGCGTATGACAACGACGTGGGCGGCTGCGTATACGAGACATACGGAAATGAAGCCTGCTGTCGCTGGAACGCCAACACTGTGTTCTCGAACCGCTTCGTGGCGCCTTCAAGGCGGATGGAGGAATCCACTGCCTGGAAATCAAGAGGCGTGGCGAGATGTGACCTTAGACTTTGGCCGTCTTCACCCCAACGAAGCTCTTGTAGACCAATAGACCAGCCACAGCCTATTCGAGGAAAGCTGTATGCGATGGACGCGATCGTATCCGTTCCTACGGTCCGGACAGACAGAGTAACTGGGGTTCGAATGTTGCTCGCTTGAAGCGACTCGACCACGTGAATAGAGAAATCGGAGGTTAACCGATACAGAGAAAGCATTTTATTCGTAAACAGGATGAGCAAGTAGCCCGGACATGACGCGAGTGCAGTAATTTCGCCGTCTTCATGTTTGGACTGAGTCAGGCGACATTTGAATTGCCTGATATCACAATCCAACGTGTATATGGCAAATGAACCATTTTCAAAGCCGACAACGACGGTGTGATTTTTGGAAGAATTATCACTAGATGAAACAACCATGGCCGTGGGTGTCGTTGACGGAAATAAGTCGGCAAACGCACAGCTGGCCAGCACAGTCTCAGTATCCTTCATGGACCATGCTCGAAGCCCATTCCTTGCATCGGCGGTAAACACCACTCCGTTATGTAGGTTCACCAATACCGGCGGAATTGGCGGCTGTGCAACTTCCAACTCTCTGACTCGACAGTTCCCTTTGGACCAGTTGTGTTGCAGCCGGTATTCCTTCATCCAATCGATCTCTCGGCCCTCTCGCCATGAGCGCCCATGAGCCAACCATTTCACCACCCTGGAAGAGTAGCTGATGGACTCACTCGGCACATCGACGTGTGTGAGCTGTCGAACCCGTCGAGCACGCGGTAGAATCCAGCGCGAGTAGTACTTTCGCTTCCATAATTCAGAATCGCTGCCCAGAATGTAGAATCGACGAGATAGCCTAGCCAGGAAACCGAATCAGTTTTTTTTTCAACCAAGAAAGACTCCTTTCATTTTGCTTTTTGATTTGCGATCAGGGCCATACCTTTGGCAGCTTATCAGTGAACGAATAGGGAGAAAGCTCAAGATGAGGAGCGCAAGCTCATCGCTCAGCGCCGATATGCGATCTGGCGCGGCAGATTCCCGCACCCTTTTCTGTGGCGGTTCGTGCGGTGGCGGATCGTCCTGTGGGCGTTTTGGCATGGTTGTCCAAAGTTGCGGCCCTCTAGCACAGCGAGCCGGATACTCATCATCAGCTGGAAATAAATACCTACTCTGGTTATTCCAACGGCTCCCTTCACGGCCTTACAGACGACCGCACTCCCTCGTCCTGGACAACTGCCTTCGGCGGGCTTTCTTTTGGCCGCTGAGGTTGACTTTCGCTAGTTACTGATGATGATGTAATCGCAGATTGATAAGGCAGGTTTATCAGCACGTGAACTGGAGTCTTCCACGTGATCCATCGCGCGATCCATTTGTTTAGGGAAGACGCGATTTCGGATTGGGCTTATCGCAGGATTGCCAAACGTCCGTCTTGGAAGTCTTCATTCAACAGATAATCACCATCCCAAGTTTTTTTGTCCCATTGAGTTTTCAGACTACCCTTTCTTCGTTCAAACTCGAGCTCCAGCTCGCAATACAAATGGGATAAATGGCATCGTATTCGGATCTCGATGATCTGGTGGAGGACTTCGCCCACGACTTTAAACGGCATATCAGACTTAGAGAAGCCAGGATACGCGGCCTAGAGGCTAGACTCAAAGAAGCAAACGATACCGAGGCCGAACTTGACTCGCGGATTAAATTTTTGAAGAGAGAGAATACATCTTTACAGACAGGGAATGCAGCTTTAAAGACAGAGAATGCATCTTTGGAGACAGAGAATGCTAAACTGCGTGATGAGATCAAGGACTTGCAAGATGCCTGTGATGTCGATCTTATTGATGATCCCATTGGCAACATGTTAAGCGCGCGGGCCCCCAGCAACATCCTCCGCGAACAACCTGGTGTCGGAGATATATCTTCACACACTTACATGACGCTAGCCCGCGCATATCGAGAATTGTATGACGAGGTTTCTACGATCTGCAAAGCGTTTTGCATTGTCAGGAATAGGTTAGAAATAACAAAAAAGAAAGCTGCCGCCTGGTGTCGCAATTTCAAGCAAGACTCTTTTCAAGTTACTGTGGATGGCGAAGCGATTACATTTCGACGGGCCACTCAACACGGCACTCCTTCCGAGGGACAGAGAATGATGAGAGCCGAAAGACCTCAACCAACTGCTCTCGAGACTGGCATACCATCACCAACGGTGAATCCAAGTTCAGACAGAACCATTACCAGAAGCCCATCCCCTCTACAGGACCCGGGACTTGTCCTGACCCAATCTCAAGAGCCGGGATACAACCCCATTGAGCCACCTCAACTTCTTCACAGCTCTTCGGGCAGCGTGGAGTTGGTGTCGGTGAGAAAGAGGCGCATTGAAGATTTCATGTCGTCATCAACAGCTCGGAGCACTGTGCAAACCGGGAGCTTCGGGCATCCTGTGACATTGAAAAGCGAGCCCGCGTCTGATCAGCCACACGAAACAACGACAAACATACAACATATCGATTCTGACGAGACGCAAGATTTAGATGTAGTACCGAATGACTCTGCGGCTGTTCCAGTGGAGAAAGTCCGAGCTTCCCGTAACAGGACGGCAAATTGTCAATCCACGCCTGAAACGAGGACTTCCGCGCCTGGTGCCAACCACCGGCGAGCACTAGAAGCGATTGACATTAATATCCCTTCTCCTTCGCACCACGGAACGATGTCGAATGGAAAGCGAAGGAAAGTCACTTCCCGCGGAATGGCTGCTGTACCTTCCGTCGCAGAGGACGGAGAAGAAGAGAATCGGGGCCATGGCCATCATGTGAACGGAGAGCGCTTTGGGGCCTCTACCAAGCGCTCTTTTGCAAACCGCCGGGTGCTGGACCTACTGGCGACTCCTCCAGCCCGACCGGTTTTGCTCACGACTCCTCGAAGTACCATCAAGGCTCCACCCTCTCACACTGCGAAGCCCACTAGGAACTCGGCTCGAAAACCGGATACGGATGATGACAACGTAGCGAGTGGACCACGTCCCGAAGACGAGCCCTTTCGGTGCCGCCCATTGCATCGTCTCAGGCTTGAAGATTTTAGATTGAACCCTGAGAGAAATCAGGGCTTGAATTATGCTTTTGACGAGGTTATCCGTAATAGAAGCGACAGAAAGTGTCTACCAGGCTGTATCGCACAATCCTGTTGCGGGTCAACATTTCGCGCCCTCGCACGAAGCGAAATTCCCAAGGATGTGACCTTCAGCACGTTGACCACGGAACATCGCCAACTTTTGGAGCAATATCATGTCAACCAGAGAGGCAAATTTCAGGCCGTTTCAAATGGAAGATTGCATGAACTGCTTGTTGAGGCAAAAGCCTGGGAACTTTCTAACCGGTTTGGCAGGCATAGGCACGCGCATGCGCGGCCGCCATCGCCTCCAGGGTTCTGGCGAACTGAGATGCCTTCCACGCAAGAGGCACTGGATGATCGAGAGAAAGCCGAAGAGATGGAGCGACAAAGGCTTTACGTGAGATACCAGGAGGCTTTGAGAGGGAACGGAATATGGAAGTTTGCTGATGAGTGATGGCTGACTTGAGCATCTTGGTCCACAGCCATGAACTGATACGATAGATATAGAATCATGTAATATAGAAAAGCATTCTCTAGTTATTGTAGTTTGTGCTTTATCACCAGCTTGCTGTGAATTGTCGCGTGGATTGATTGGGATTGATCTGTTTGAGCCCCTCAACCGAGGTCGGCAATGCGGAAAATCACGTGGCGCTTGGTGAATCGTAACAAAACAACCCTGAAAAGCGCCTCCTTGGAGTGAGCTTACCAAAGGGCCCCTTCATTCTGGACAATAGTTAAGTACCTGCTTGATCGCTTTCAAATCTAGGAACTTGACATGGCTGGAGGCTGAGGGTGACCATCATCGTTATGTTGCCGAAGATGGAGTCGTTAAAACGACCCCAGACTCGACTATCCGCAGCCCTATCGCAGCCAACAAAGCTGGTGGGAATGTACGAAGACTTTGTGACCAAGAATTCTAGCTCCGTGAGCCAGGTTGAGTCGGCATTGCGATCTTTAACGTATATCATTCCTGGTAAGTATATTCCGTTCACGAATCGTGGACAGTTGAAAGCTGACAGCTTTTGTATGCAGGACGATTCCGAGAATCTGAACTGGCTTCAGAGTCAAGTTAGTTGCGCTTTCTTGAGGAGCTAGCGTATGAATAAGTTGTTGACTTGTGGCAGTCCATTCCGGAGTTCAACTCCTATCCTTGTACCATGACTCCCTCGTAGGTCGCGTCATCTCTCGTCTCCCTCTCACCATCCCCAGACCCCCTGCCACGCCTCACGCACGATACACCAAATATTGGACCTCGAAGTCGAGTCTCTATCACCGAGTTGCTCTTGTTTTGCAGATGATTAAATACACCGAACTACTGTGGGAAATGGTTGCGCGCCGTCGAGGCGAGAGGGTCCGTTGGCGCGTGATCGTCCTCATTGAAGGACTCAAGGCTTTCTGCCGGCTGATCCTGCTTCGGTTGACGAACTCCAGGCCACTGGTTAGTCCGCCTCTTCCAGAGCGGGAAGTTGACCCACGACCGGCCGAGGAGGATGACTCGGGTGATTGGAATGGAATGGAGATGCCAAAGTTGGAAGAAGAAGAATCCATGTCAGAGACAAGCTGGACAATGCCGAGGACCGGATTCTCATTGCCTAGTTTGCCAGATGCTAGTGATGTGTCCAGTTATCTTATTTCCAGAGTTCTCACGGCGGACGATGTCAAGCCACCCAAGACGTTGTTACATCGCGTTACCGGGATGGGTCAGCTCGCGGAAGTTATGCACATACTTCGCCCAGTGATATATGCTCTGGCCTTGCAGAGATGGAGTGGGAAAAAGAAGAGCTGGACGCCTTGGTTGATTGGCTTCGGAATGGAATACGGCTGCAGACAGTTGGCAAAGAAAGTTTTCCGCGGGCGGGTGGCTGGCGGCATGCGCGGCCTGACCGGGCTCGAAAGAGATGAGCTCAAGAAGAGAGGATGGAGTATGGGTTGGTGGACAATGAGGGGAGCCTTCTACGAAAATATTACAAGGTATGTCTGGTTTGAATTCTGCGTGTTATTTGTTGTCACCAATCCTAATTGAGACGATAGGTCGTGGCTGCAAGGTATGACGGGACGGATGAAGGGCAAGCCGTTGCTTGACATGGTGAGCAGCGTCATCGATGATTACGAATATCTTTGGGATAATTACTACTTTTCCACCGCCACTCTTTAACTGAGGCTGACGATTTCATTTGTGCTTGTTCCTCGCTTCTCGTCATTTTGTCCTGCGTTTATATGCATTTAGTTAGGTCGGTTGTTGGCTTGTATCATACCATAGGGATCTCTTATTTTTATTTACGGGTGCTACATAATACCCTGCGGAGATGGAAAGCTAGGCTCGGGTTACGGACTAGTTGGTTATATTTTATTTTTTTTGCATTATCGATTCTGGGTATCATTCTGTTTATCATCTTCTAAAGATCTCCGGCTAGAGATTAGAATATCTCTTTCGGTCTCATACCATACCAGTCTCGCAATTCGTCTTGTGTTTCGCTGTTCTCAGCGACGAAAAACTGCGTCACCTTTGCGTCGTCTTCATCTTCACCCGTTGGCCAAACTACTTTGAGACCGGCTTTCACTTCCAGTAAGTCCTTTGCGGTGCCCCAACTAAACCTGCATTCATTTCCCCATCCGAACAAAGGATGCATCTCCTTTTTCAACCATGTTGTGCATCTAGAGTCAGACGGATATCCACTTCCCCAACCATCATCCATATGCTCGACACCGTCCATTCCCAGCCTCTCCTTTTGCAATTGTTCAAAAGAAACCTCTAACGCTGCATCCCTAGTGACCTTTGCGCAAACACTCGCTGCGCTAACACACGGAAATAACGCATCTGCCTTTTTCGCAACAGTGATTTTCAAGGAGGGAAATATCCTCTCTAATTTCTTTTGATAGGTCTGCGGGTTGCCAATTGTATCGATATACACCTCTTTAACATCCACTCCACGCTCCTCGACAACACCACGGATAAGTTCCACTGTGGCATCCATCGCCTGGGCGTTGAGGTTGTACATTGCCGCCCCGGGGCGCTGCATTCCCGACGAGATGTCGCGCGCGGAAAGCAGTTTTATTGCCCATCCGCAAGACTTTTGTAATCCATGGTCCGGCGTACAGAGGAGACGCATTAAGTTGGACCGTACGCCCGACGTAAGGACTTTACTGTCGTTAAAATGGTGTTCTTCGGCTAGGAGGGAATGGTGCAAAGGTAGCGGGAGGTAGAATGCGCTGTAAACCATGGGCCCAAGGACCGGGCCTCGTCCGGCTTCGTCAACACCGAGTACGCATGGTGTGAGTGCAATTGGAGGATGCGAGTTTGAGTTGGCCGCTGTAGAGGGTGTTACGGCCGCTGGGCAGGGGGAGTAGTGTGAGTAAGACTGGCCGGAGAGGAGGGGAGAGCAGTGGACGGAGGGTGGGATGTAGATGTTGGATGACGGAGGTTCCTGTGGGATATCGACCTGCTCATCTTCGGAGCCCGCCATTGCCATCGAGTCTTTTATGAAGCTGTAATTGAGAGCCCGGCGCAGTTGCCAACCTTCATCCGCTTCGGTCCGACGATATTAGTTACGGGCAGGTAGCCACGCATTGTCGGCGCGTCAATGCCCCCCACGGGAAGTTGTCGAATCGGGCCTAGTGCGGTCAGCTCGTGTTGCTTGGCTGGTAAAGTCAACTCACAAGCTCGCATTTGTTGAAACACGCCTACCTACATACTTCCAAGCGGTTGATCACTCCCCCATCACTTCATCAGAACAATCGTCCTACCTGACCAGCTCTTGATATGCCATCTGTCAATTGAGAAGAAAAGGCTTGCGCGACAGTATTCATTGCCGCGTTCCCTGGATCTTGACATGTTTAGTGTCCCCGAAGGTGCTCTCCGTATTACACACGTACCAGCGTATCGAAGGACATCATGGCAGCGCGACGGGCACCTCCAAAGGCCCGTGAGATGGATTTTGGGAATGTAGGGGTTGCAGGAAGGTAATAATATACGAAATGCCATGCATAGCATCGTTCTCGATAGTTTGGCGCGGTTTAATGCTGACGCGGTTGCTTAGACGAACAGGAGTTACGTTAGAAAAGGGGAAGCTCGATGAACACGGCATGGAAGAGATTGATGGGATGTTCTCCTCGCCAGAGAAGTCGCCGGTACGGGCGAATACAAATGGATTCGCAAACGACACTATCTTACATTCTGAAGATATGGAAACAGCAGGCAGTATGTTTATTTTTGTTCTCCCAATTGCGTCGCAAAAACGCTTACACGGTGTTGGGTATTAGGTAGTAGCATGCCTGAGCCTGGTGACATGCTCTCTGCCCGGCGTGACGCGCGCAATTCTTACATTCCCCCACCCCGTTCTCGGTCACCCATCAAAACCTATCTGAGCGGATCACCCCGCAGAACTCCCGGAATACGCTCTTCGCCCATCCCGCAAAGTGATCAAATATCCAATCCATCTTCGCCATCTGCTGTCAAACGAACCCTAAAGTCGTCCAGGGCGCAAGTGCAGTTTGGTAAATCGCCACTCAAACACGTCCGGTCTACGTCTACGCCCCCGGATCTAGGGTCTCCAGCAGGCCGAGAAAATGGAGAAGAAGAGGAGGAGGAAGACGAAGAAGAAGGGGCGGACGTTGATATTGAAGTGGGCGATGATACTGCGGACTTCTCGGATGATGGGAATTATCTGGTCGAGGAAGCTGAGGAAGAATCTCGCTTTGTGGAACCGCACGGCGATTATCATGAGAGTGGCCAAGACGAACATGTTGAACATGTGGAAAACGAAGATGTTGATAATAATGGAGATGGAATGGAGGAGGATGGGCAAGAACCTGATACTTCTCCGCCGGTCGTCGCAATGGCGGCGAGCAGAGAAAGAAAACGAAAGAATGCGTCTGTTGAATCCGACAATAGCGCCAATAAGAAGGAGCAGGCGCCTGCTCCTAAGGCCAAAAGAGGAAGAAAGCCAAAGGCTGCCCCCGAGGAAACAAATGGCGTTCACGCAGAAGATCAAAATCCAAGGCCAGCTAAGAGATCAAAAACAGCGGCCACTAAAAAACCTTCAACCGATTTGCAGATGTCTGCTGAACAAGAAGGTGATCTGAGTAAAGTTATTGAAAATATTACCAAACGAGATGGGCCTCACAACAAGCAACGAAGTCTCCACATTCTCAAGAGGGAAGCTCCATCGGACGGGACAGTCCAGCGTTCACGATCCGGTCGCGTAGTAGTACGACCGCTGGCGTACTGGCGCAATGAGAAATGCGTGTTCGGTGCCGGCGAGGCTGAAATTGGCCAAAGATTTCCCTTATCAACCATCAA
Source organism: Amauroascus niger (assembly GCA_001430945.1). Lineage (NCBI taxonomy): Eukaryota > Fungi > Ascomycota > Eurotiomycetes > Onygenales > Onygenaceae > Amauroascus > Amauroascus niger. The sequence continues at coordinate 301,523 of LJPK01000760.1, read as the reverse complement.
GGAAATCGTCAGGATAGACGATGATGAACCAACGTATACGAAGACTAAGCGATCAAGTAAGAAGAAAACGAAAGGGAAGAAGAAACGCGAGGAGTTATCCGACGACGACAATGATGACCATACGGAACCTTGGGAGACAGATGAAGGAGTCTTCTACGGACCAGTCAAAACATGGGATCCCCAACTGCAAGCTGGAACGGAGGAGGAGGAACTTATGGGTATGGCCAATTTAATTCATTATATTACTACGGCAATATTGACTCATGGATAAACAGATGTTGCCTACGCTCCCTTAGCCATTCAAACCCACGAAGTCAAGGGCTCCACGTTCCGCTTTGCTAAAATCCTCAGTACGCCATTCCTTGGCTCGGGTTTCGTAGAGATGCCGCCGGGCGCGGTCAAGAGGCAGAAAAACTCCAAGCGAATGCATATGGTATTTTTCGTATATCGCGGCAGAATCCGTGTGGATGTATCAGGGCTAGTATTCGGAGCGGGGAAAGGATGCGTTTTCCAAGTGCCACGAGGTTTGCCTTCCCTTCCATATCCTTTCGTCTCTTCCTTGTATCATCGCTTTTTATTGACCTTGGAAAATCTTAGGAAATAACTATAGTTTCGCAAACGAACACGACCAGCCTGCCGCTATCTTTTTCACTCAAGGCTGTATACCCCTAGACCCTGATGGAAATGTGGATACCGGTGCGCCAGCTCCGCCTTTACCTGATCCAGCCCAACAGCCACAGGTAGAGGGTGAACCGCAAGAGGAGGCCCAAGGCCAACCACCTCAGGAACAGGAGCAACCACAGCCGGTTGAAAAGGAAAAGAAGGAGAAGGAGAAAAAGGGAAAGAAGAAGCGCGGAAGACCGAAACAGAACCCTTAGCGAGAGGCGGGCGCAGTACACTTGGAAAGAGATATACAACCATTCAATCACGGTGGAGTTGGAAGCAATGCATTCGCATTCTGTATAAATCATCAGCTTTTCTATATTTCATTGTGCAGGTAGCCTGGACAGTAAAAACTTGACGCCAACTTGGCCACTGACATTGTCGTGTATCTTTCGTTTATCGATCATACCACGCTTAGTATCATCATCACCCGTGCCAATCGACATTTTATCTATTTTGTTTGGTTGCTTGCAGTTGCAATTCACTCTACATTTCACCCCAACTTGCTTCGAGAGAAAATGGAGTGAACAAGAAAAATATGCAGGTAAGTAGCATTTCGTGACATTAGGTTAATTATTCAAGTCAATCAGTTCGACACGTATAGGACCGGAAGGAAGCATCAGATTTCCTCCATATCTTCATCTAAATCTAAACCCAACGGAGGAAAATCACCCACTTCCAACTTCTCAGGTTTCACAAAAACTCCACATTTCTCCGGGCAAGAAAAATACCGCTTACCACCGACGCTCCCGTCATTCTTACCCATTGGTTCATCAAGTTCGAGGCCAACCCATAACGGCGTTGGGTCTCCTGGGTTTAGAGTCACATTCGCATGTCCAGAGGGTATCGTGGGAACAGGCCCAAGGAAACGAACTGTGCCTCTTCGGATATGTGGTGGGCTGGAAGGAAGCACTATTGCACGCTTTGAAACTTCAATGCCTACGATGTATAAGCAGGTGCCCTCTGTAACATGAAAAATTCATTAGCAACGGATCAACTCACCTCGCTCTTTTACGTCGTCTTCATCTTTCTTGGCTTGATTCCTCGCAATCTCTTCTGGAGTGAGTGCGTTGGGGTCAAATCGACCAAGCTTTTGCGCCTTTTTCCAGGCAAGAACGGAGTTGGGAAGCGCTTCGTACGCTGTAGTCGGAAGGGTATATTTTTCTACTGATGAGACATCGGTGAAATTTAGTCTGGCTGCTGGTGGCCGCAAGTCGTGGATCTAGGACTGTGTCAGCGTGATTCTTGAAAAGGCATGTGTCATGCTGATTTTTCGATAGAACAGATGACGAGATAAGTCGTTACGAGAATAGAGCTTGAAGGGGCTAGTATTGTCAGATGAAAAGGTCATTCTTCAATATGGAAAGGTAAAGACATATATCAAGGCTGATACAATTATCAGCCGACAGGGGATTCTTAGGTAATTTTGAAGTTGCGACTCCATCTCTCGAGACTTGAGGCAAGTCCAAATTCCGATTAAGCAAGGGAATCCCAGTCGAAAAACCATAGACTAACCTCAATCTCGCAGCCTTTAGCCAATCCCCAATTCCCAACTTGCTGATCATCGCCATCAAGCCATCTGTCTTCATGGCCAGGGGCCTTCAAGCGCAGCCTTTGGCTCCCTGGAGGGATTCCGCACATCGTTTCCAGCTTGCCCTTCAGAAGCGAAACAGTCCATGTTGGGGTGATTCGCCTTTCGGTCGAGAAGGAAGAAAGGACCTCCCTAGAGCCATCAGCGGCGACACTGACGATAACAGAAACGTCTGCCGGAGTAGCGTGGAAAGTCATTGTGACTCCTTAATCCCTGAACACAAACGTTCTATGTTATGGGGGTTGGGAGATGTAGTTATTATTTGGCTCTCAAATAATTAAGCGGCATAGAAATAAGGCTATGATGCGGTAAGACGCTGGGCTCTATGTAAAGCAGTAGTTATCGAAAAACGGGTGAAATGGGAGAGCGGGGTGTTTTTGATATTGCGGCGGAATCATGAATTTCCGTGATGTTGTTTTCGAGTTAAGCGTTGGTCTGTGCATCGCCTTACAGCAAGCGATATTAACGCAAGCCATTAACTTGCAGGCGCTTCTGGCGGCAAGGCTGGTTCTCAACACCACATTGCGTGTAAGACATGTTTAAGTCTTTAATCCAAGAATGAGTTCTGAGCTCGCCATAGAGCAATTCTCTACACCTGTTCTCCTGTAAAGACCGCACTAAAAGCAAGTCCGTCTATCGCGCAATGACATAAGCACGGCTCTCTCCACGTGAGGCCCCACATTAGTTAGCTAAGCGCCCCAACCAAACCTTAATTCATCGAACGGCTTCAATTTGTCAACACGAAGTCCATCATCCCTCCACAGTTCGTTCGGGGGGGAATACAGGGCGGCGGGCACTGCGCTAATCACGGTTCGACTCTAGGGACCAATTGCTTTTTTTCTTCTACCCCTCTTTGGTCCACACCAGAGAAGTCTTGAGGAAACTCGCAGTTTCTCTCAACGCGAGACATGGCGGCTGATGGGCGAGAGGCGCTTTATGAGGAGCAGCATGTTCATCAGGTCTATCAAGAAATTGCGCACCACTTTTCCTCGACGAGGTACAAGGTGAGAGTTGAATCATACTCTTCATTATCCTGTTCTCTCGATCGCTCTCAACTGACTCTTCAATTTTCTAGCCATGGCCGATTGTAGAACGATTTCTGTCGGAACTGGCCCCTGGCTCTGTTGGGCTTGACGTTGGTTGCGGAAATGGCAAGTATCTGCCAGTCAATTCAAATGTTTTTATCATAGGTTCAGACAGGTACGGAAATAGAAAGGAGTCCGAGCTTTTGAGGTCTCCTGCTTACCGTGGAACATACAGGTCGGAGGCTTTGGTGAAACTTGCCAGCAAACATCAGCCGCATTCCGCTGTGATAGCTGACAATTTGAACCTACCCCATCCGAATGCATATTTTGACTTTGCGATTTCCATTGCAGTCGTGCATCATTTATCGACCCGTGAACGCAGAGTCAAAGCAATCGAGGCCATTCTTGGCACTTTGAAGCCACCTCGGGGCGGATGTGAGGGCGGCAAAGTGCTTATATATGTTTGGGCCCTTGAGCAAAAGAACAGCCGGCGAGGCTGGGATGCAGGCGACGAGCAAGATGTGATGGTTCCTTGGGTGACAAAGGGGAACAATTCCGACAAACCCACTGACCAGACTCAAACATTCCTCCGTTATTACCACCTTTACCGATCAAATGAGCTGGAAGATGACATATGCGCAGCTGGTGGTTATGTTCTGGATCACGGCTATGAGAAAGATAACTGGTGGGCCATTGCTAGTTCACATCCTCGGTGACCACTAGGTCTTTGCTGAGATGCATTTCGACAAGTTTGCATGGATTATTATAACGACCTTTGAAGCAACATACAAATGAATTAAGCCGAACTGAAGAAGAAGAAAAAAGCAAAAAAAGACAACACCCTCATTAGGTTTACATAATATGCTGTTCCCTTACCCTGCGCATCTGCCATGCCGATTCCTGCGACCCCGACCCGCGCTATGCATACAAAATAAATAGATCCTGCCGCATTCCTTCGCCTTATCGCCTATGTGCTCGAGACCTTGATCCTCTCCGAAGCTGCGCTGGAGTTGCCTCGGGGTGGAACATTGGAGAAACAGTCGGTGGCTGAGGTTCAGTCATCAGTTGTGATGAGTACGCAGGGATGCCAGCAGTAAGCCCTGCAAGTGATGGGAGTTGTTGACTGGTGCTTAAACGATCGCGTCTCGACAGTGTATTTCGACGCATTCTCGGCGAAGGCTGTGTCGGAGGTGTGGAAAACGAAAACGGGGTGACTCCTGCTCGCTGTGCCATTTCAGCTTCACCAAGCTGCCAATGCATCGCTTCTGCTGCTCTCCAAGGAATAGCCATTTCTTCGGCTATCCTTGACCACATCTCCTCTTTGAATCTACTCTTTGACGTTAGCAATTACACTTGGAGTCTAGATCTTGTCAGCATCTAAACTCACCTTTCATAAAGTCGCGCTAGCCTGTTCTTCCTGTCTTCATCCCATTCGCACCGCCTTTCAAGATAGTTTTGATAATGTAGTCGACAGCTTATAGGGCTTCTTCCTGGGATTCTTTTGCTGATATCATCCCATTTCATTCCTCCTCCTCGAAGCTCGAGAATTAATGCATTTTCGTCAGGTGACCATTTCGACTGCTTTTTAGCTGGACGACCTCTGGGTGATGCGTCTGGCAGTGGTCTCTTCGCAGAGGATCCAGGTCGCGAGGCTAACAACGCTCCTGAAATTTCTGGCGAAGCCGTTGAAACTGAGGGTCTCGGGAGCGTCCCTAAGTCTGACTCTGATAGCCTGGGAGACACAGTTGCTCCCCCAGCTGTTGTCGTTGTGCTCGTCGCTTCTTTTTCCTCATCGTGAGATCCCAGAAGCAGTGAGATATCCAATTTGACTGCGGTAAAACGTGGAACGATACGCAAGACCATAAGGCACGCGCCACCGATGTGTTCCTCGGGTTGCTGTCGCCACTATCCAGTGTTGGAATGGTTCCGACGCTCTTTTATGATGAATTTATCCCCCACTGTTCTCTTGGGAGCCTTGAATGGGGAGAAAGGTATTTAACTTTATTTCAGCCTAACGCGTCTTCACACCGATCATTCGCAGAATACTGGAGCAACAACGGCTTTCCAGAAGCAGTTTCTTCGATCTACCGGAAGGGAGGACTCCTGGTCAACTTGTCCCTGCGTGTTGTCTGCGTCGTGGGACAATAAGCGCCACTGTGAATGATTGCGGAGAGGAACGAGAGATCTGGAAGAATAATAGAAGCAAAAATCAGATCTGACCGTCTCACGAGCGTTGTAACACTGTCGATCCGGCCTTTCAAAGTGGGTTCGCAAAATTCAGACCGTCAACAAAAACAAGCAGACAATGACAGGAAAAAAATTAGATGGGCCAAATAGTCGGTCAAAGTGTCTGTACCCTTTTATTGCAGCTATTATTCGCCTCCTTTTTTCAAGCGACCAATCGATAGCCTTTGAATCCTTGATCGAGTGCGACCAATTATCTGAGCGAACGGCACCCTGTTCTCGACCACCAAATTTTGATACACGCTGTGTCCTGCTTTGAGCTGTGACTTGTGGATCGTGTCACCCGAAATAACACGCGCAAGGGAATGAAAGAAGAGCAGAGATTAGAAATCCAGCAAGAGAAGTTGAGATATCAATCCCCTTCAGAGAATTCCAGCTGCAGATATGCCACGAGGTATGACACGCACGGGCAATATTGTATTTAATAAAGAATGGATGTACGAAGGGGAGGGGTGGGAGAAACTGGAACATTCAAGGGGAGCTTCTCGTTTCCTTTTGATCAATTTCAAGCAACAGTTGGCGTCATTAATAGACTGCTTCATACAACAAGTTATGTCAGGCCCTGATAAATCAAAACTGACAATCAATAACCGGGGAAAGAAAATGCAGGGAAAGCGGGAAAAAAATGTGGACGCGCCTGTTTTGCGGTTTCAACGATACAGAACTTGCAGGAACTGTCGGGAAGCCGTGATAAATTCGTCGTCTTCGAGATCTATTTTATTTGTGGTTCCAGTGGCTCATTGCTTTTTTAACCTCTTTTCTTTTTGGGCTTGCTTTCTTGCTTACAACCTTTTTGTGTGCTAGGCTGAAGGTGCGTGACTACGTGCAATCATTCGTTTTCTCGGCACTGTTGCAAATACGTCGAAGGCCAAGAAGGGATTCCCATCAGGATTGAATAAAAGTGTATCTTGAAACACACATACCTCGGAATTTGTGCCTGAGCTCGGCAAGGGCGTAATCAAAACCGGGGCGAGATCAAACGGGCGTCAATGCAGAGTGCAGACAGGAGCAGATACCGACAGAGGGACGAACACATATGACCCTCTGCGGAGCTGACAAGCTGCTGCGGGAAGTGGTAGACGGGCGCATTTCGAGGCGCTGGAACGAGCCCTATGGGTGGCCAACAAGTAGAAACTAACTATGAATTGGAGGGCATACATGAATCCCACCAAAAAACGCTACGTTACTGCTCCCGTACTAACTATTCTATTAAAAGCAAACGATGTGGATAGGCGGATGGATCCTCCGGAGTAGGCGACTTTATTCTCTTCTGAGAGGTTCGGAACACACGGTCTTTCCATGGATTCCTCGAGGCCGCTGGGCATGGAGACTTTTCTCTCTCTCTCCGCCACGAAGCCCTGCAAAGAATAGGCAGCGGCGAAACATCTACCCTGCAAGTATGGACCAACTGACTTTCCTCTCTGCAGCTAAACGAGCCCTTTTTTTAATTTTTTTTTAGAGAAAAAAAAAAAAAAAAATAAAAAACAAGGGTTTCCAGGCTTGCATGAACATGCCCCATTTAATACTAGATCGGTTTGGTCAAGTCAGACCGACATTCCCCAAAACCGTCTTGTTGTGGCTACCTAGTTAGTTAACAACGGATGATCAAAGAAGCCCGCAGCATAAGCTTATCTTTAACTGGTGTCGGTTAGTTTTAGGGGTTCCAGCGGACGGGAAGCCAATGCTTTCTTTTTTAACTCGAGTTGCTAACAATTGTCTAACGCCAGACGCCTCAAGTGATGTCATGGCCTTCCTCTTGGTATAGTTAACATACCGTCTGGCCGTTGTCGGGATTGCATCGGCATCGTTGGGTACCGAAGCGGCTTGAGATCGCATGGGCCCGATATGGGCTGCGGTGTCCAAAAGTAATTTTGGAAAGGATCGTAAAAAGAAGTTGGCTCTATACTTGTCGAACGTCAAGGACATGGCTTGAAGCCGATTGTAATATGATTTGGAATTTCCCGTTGGAAAGGGACGTCGTCTGACATGAATCTGGTAACTAGTCAGGCAGCTGATCGACTCCGTGGTTGGAAAGCTTAAGGAAGGTCGATTGAGCTATTCCTTTTTGTAAAATCTTTTTTTATGTTTTTTATTTTTTTTATTTTTTTTTTCATGCAGTCGAAGCCCGGTTGGGGCGGCCGAGATACTTTCTTCAGACCTGCTTTTTTCTTTTAGTCGACGGGCTAACGACTTAAAAAGTAGTTCAACTTCCAGATGGCATCTTCATGCGGTGTGGAAGAGTCGGGATTCTCGCGTCAGGAATGAAACTTGGAGGCGTTTCCTCCCCCATCATGCAAGCATTGCTCCAGAAAACACGGACATCTGGAACGCTTAGCCAACAAATTTATTTTTACCCAAGCTTCCTCTGGGTCAAAAGGAACTCTTGGACCCATCCCCAACACCGCATTTCATTAAAAGAAAGGAGGACATAATGGCACCTGCCCATGAGAATAATAACTCTCCGACAAATCTCTGATCTTCTCCAGACTCAACAGCCCTCAGTCATCCTTATGCGGTATACATATTAACCACATAATAAAGGAAGCCTTGTCAATTTTTTCTGCTCCCTTCTTTTGCATGAGAATCAGTTTTGCGACTTTGACAAATTCCTTTCCCTGGATCGTTTTGCGATCCGTCATTTTTTTCTCTTATTCTAATCTTGTTATTTTCAAAAGAACATTTCATGCATTGTCGACCCTTTTTTTTCTCCTTTTCTTGAGATCTCTTTCCGCTTTGACGCTAGATTATGCATGTCGACGGCATGATTTTCGGTAAAAGACTCAGATTTGCGGTGAAGAGCGAGCAAAAGTTCATCCGGTCATTCACTAGTTGTGGGGAAATATCCGCATGCAGGGCACGAAAAACATGTTATCCCAGGATGATGATAAAGCCAACAATCAAGAACCAAGAGACTATCTACATCGAAAGGCACTCGAAAGAAAGAAAAGCGTTGACAGCCAGGCCGACTTCAGGCACATTGGCGGTCACCCCTTTTTTTAAAAAAAAAAAACTCATGCCCGGGATGATTTCTTTTGGTGTTGGCCCATCCTGTTCTGCTCTTTTATTTGACAAATCGAATCTCAGGATCCAGGAACCTGCCGGACAGATAGATCGCGTCCAATGATGGAGCCCGTTCTGCCCTGCCCCGGTTGTCTTCCCAAATCAACCGTAAACTACTCTACCGATCATGTTCAGCGCGTACAGTCTCACAGAGAATCAATCAATATTTGACCTCGCCTTGTTGACTGTAGCGCACGGACTATAGTTTATTGATGACGAAACAAAGGATTGCTACTCCTGCGCCTTAGGTATATGCATGAAATTTGCCAATGAAAACTCCTCATTTTAAAAAATAAAAGGGGGTAGGGATTCAAGCCATATCTCATCGCGGGTAGGAGATAAACCTGTTGGCGGACCTTTTTCCTTGCGGTTAATGGTCGTACAAAAACCGTGCAAGGGACCAAGCTATTGACCGACATGCGGGGTCTCGGAAGTAACCAGTCGCCATGATAAAAAAGACCAAAACATTCTGTGAAAAGGGGGAAAATCAGCTTGTTGAGCCTTGATGCACAGCCAGTATTTGAAAAGGTGATCTCCAAGTGTACCAAATTCAAGTCGGGTTGGTTATGCAGGAGGGAACATGACATAATGATTAGTTACTGCAGGCCGGATTGTGATGCAACAAGGGACGGAGAAGGTAGGGATCCTATTGCGGATGGTCGGTCTGTTCAGCTGCGTTGTGGGCGGTGTTTGATCAAAGCAAACATGAAGCCTCAAGTTACCCTTTTGATGTTTTGAAAAGAAATAACGACTAATGCGCTCCCCGTGTCCGACGGGAAACCCCAGGCTATCTCTTCGGCTTTTGTTGTGCATTCCGTGATGTCCGTTCTAATGAGGCTTCATGGCAGATCCCAACCCCATTTAAGCACTGGCAACACAATATCGATTCTGTGTGAGATGGTACAGACCCATGGCGGTAGATAGGAGGTGCGAACGTGCATGCATGAACCCATACCATCGGTACTCCAGTACCATCCCCAGGAGCGACCTTGGCTCTCTGTATCTCTTCGCTTCTATTCATTTGTCGCCTCGTCCATGTGGCAATTGCCAAAATTGAGACGAACCACATTGCCGGTTCGTTTAGTAAGGCTCGTACCCAACCCCCATGTCGACGGAACTTGATTTCAGTGGACGACCTTGCCGCTAAGGCAGCTCCCTGAAGTACCAATTGATGTACATACATACCGTAGGTACCGATCAAGTACTCTCGGCATTTCGGATGTACTGTACCCCCGTCAGGTCATTTTCACCTGTCAACGCCGGTACGTATTCCTGCACAAACCCGCGTTCATACATGGTTTGATGTCAGAAACAAGCCTGGAAGAGCAGCAGAAAAGAGACATATCATCATATGATCACGGTTTGCCTACCGCCATGCCGGATTAAATGTATGTACGTCGAAGCGGTGAAGTCAGCCATTGCCGCCGTCCTTTGGGATAAGAAAATAGACTTAACCTATAGATTTCAGGCAGAATATCAAGCAGTCTCAAATAATGCATGAATGTCGAATGTTTTGTTGCTGTTCGAACTGTCAATTTCGGGTCCTGAAATTTGTGCATGTCATGAATTTATGCGTCCCGTATACGGGCCCTAGATGCAAGGAATGCTCTGTCCAAAAATAAATATACCCATGAAGGATCTACTACTCGTCATGCTGGGAGAACTACCCCTCGTAATGGAGTTCGCCTGGGTCTGGGGTTAGGCCCTTGGCTAGGCAAATGAGTTTACCTAAACTCATGCGATATCAAATTATCAGCTTACACATCGTGAACATGGCGCGGGTAGTTCTATTCGATCGAACGAAGTTAGCTCTTTGGATCAATGAAGGGTGTCCCATGCGCGTAAGAAGGGTACATCCAAGCACCAAATTTTTTTACAGGCATTTGCTCTTCTAGGCGGCCGAACTCGCCTGCACCAGCCACGTCATTCCATCAGAATCATCTCATTGGGGCAGACGAGCTTGCAACTTGCTGGGATTGACAGCGGGCGCATGTGCTTCCTTCATTGGAAACAATCCATTCCCACATTTGACACCGCCCCCCTCCCAGGTGTATGATATCTCCGTGATTTAGCGATTTGCCGACCCAGAAATCGGTGGATGGAATACAACTGCGCGTGCCTACTTCAAAGACGGGCCATAATCGTCCCGTCCAAGGCGATATTGATATCACCTCCGTCAATTCCGATCCATTGAAGTGCGCCAGAATTCAAATTTTGTTTCACGTTTGAGCCGCTCAAATACGTAAACTGGTTCTCACCTTGCTGATAACTACTCCAAGGATGCTAGGAGCAGGTCAGGTTAAATCACACACCGAAAGGAAGAAGAAAGCGAACTTGCCCGATGGGCGAGGGGTCAAAGCACGTAGTTAAAAAAGCAAAACGAATTCCTCTTAACGGGAGTTCGTGTGATTCCGACGATACCCAGTCACACTGATGGCACTTAGCAGGATGACTCGCATTAGATTCTCCCGACTCCCAGGGCTGAAACCGGGCGCACCCCCAAGATTGGGTTTCTGATGCCTCACACGCGCCACACCATTACCTTGTCTGGCCGGGGGGCACACACTGTTTGGGCACCAATATGGGGAAGGCCATAGGGCCAGAGTCCGTATTCGAGTATAATGAGCTCACTATCGGGCGAAACCTGGGGTTCTTTCTTCCCAACTGGGAGAGTGGATGAAACGAAGGGATGTTGGTCTTCTCCTTTTCTGCCGAACTGCTCGAAAAGGGAAATACAACCAGATGATGATTCAGCAAGAGTCACGTGTAACTAGTTCTAGTTAACGAGTCCTTCACATGACCAACCTGGCAGTTCTCTTTTCTCAAACCTCAATCATATGAGATTCATCTTCAGTGCCCGTCGTGTTTTAGGAGTGCGTCGAACTGACAGATATCTAATCATTACGTGGTGCTGACAAACGAGCCAGCACGGCAAGACGTCGTTTCACCTTTGGATCTTGGTCAAGCATTAACCTGGCGCTTCCCCTTCAATCTCTAGCCGTCGATCCTTTCAGCGTTTAACCGCGTTAACTGAATCGAATCTACTCTCGGCGTCATCTTTTATGCCTAACGACTTCTGAACACCATTCATAGCATTCACTGCTATCCCAATTGACTGGGTTTAACTAGCCATCGTCGGGCCTGGACTCGAGGGTTGGCCCTAAGAATATTCCGCCATGCTGCATGATCTACAGCTTGAAACACTGTCATTTAGTTAACTAACTTGCCTCCGCGGATAATAGAAGCGAAGGGAACTTCTTTTCGTCATAAATCTGCTTGTGCATTGTGACATAGCGCCAAAGCTTTCCTTGGCTCTTCCCTGGAGATTGATGCCATTACATACGACAATGATTATGTCTTGACAGACATGAGACGGACATGTTTACTACTCCTGAGATGATCAGGCCATCAGTCCTTCATATAGTTAGCTTGGCTTACGAACAGCTGCACAAGCATGACGTCCGCCTCTGCCTGCGCTACAGTCAACAATGGCTCCGAAAGTTTTCTTGACCGCTCCAACCCAGGTTTAGCGGCTATGGATAAGTATCTAGAGAACTGTTGGCATCAAAATAAGCTCACAAACCTATGGCTGGTGTCTTCAATCAAGCGTTCACCCGCGAGTTAATTGCACTTTCCAGCTGTTGAGGTTGGACGAACAGCAGCTCTAATGCCCAGAAATTAGAGGATATCCTCTTTTGACCTAGTGGTCAAGACTGCTGCTCATCTTAACACCAGCTCCCTAACATTTAAAGATAGAAAAATACGAATGTTGCCCTTTAATGATCGATCAGAGATTGAGTGTACTCCGCATATTCATTGCCGTTTAAGCTTCAATTTAGCGTGGTACGCAGAGAATGTATGTGATAGATGCATGCAGTCCAATATTTAGACTCTATACGGGCCGGCTGGCCTAATGGTAAGGCGTCTCTTTCCGGTCACTTTCTGGAATTTGGAGAAGATTGCAGGTTCGAATCCTGCGTCGGTCGTTCGTTTTTTTTCCTTCTTTTTTTTTTTTGGCTCTGCATTTTGTATCCTTCCCTCTTGCAAGTTCTTTGACCGCCAAATTATTTATCCCATTGTAGGTTTTGAAATTGACGAACTATAGCGGTCAGAAATTCAATGATCTTTTGATCCGTTGGTTAATCACGATGTTTTTCATTTGGCGATCATTGTAGAAAATACGGTGTAGTTATAGCCTACAAACTAGCCTATTCATACAATATTCCGCATGCCCATCGTGTTTTACGCCGGAATACTACGTGGCCGTTTGCACCATATGTACACAGGGAATGCTACACCTTGAAGAAACAGTTGGCAATCTGGAACTACTAACTAGTTAGTTAACTGCCGTATGTGATTCCAAATTCCAGGCAAATCAGCTCAGTGGTGACCGCGACAGTCCCGCCCCAAACTTGACCACCACGAACAGCTCAAGAAACCTCGAGACTAGGACAACTGTTTGTTTGACTTAATCATTGGTTACCAGCTTTCTCAGGCAAAACTGCATAGCAACAAAATATGCTGAGGTATCACTCGAAGAAGGGGATCTAGCATGCCGAGCATGAGATTGGAAGACCCATTCATGACATGGAAATCTCAAAGCATGAGTCAAGCCCGTCTCCTTTCCTTGAGCTTGAAGCTCAACTGTACAATCCCGAGATCTATCTCTCACAACAAGGATTTTGCAGCATGTGCAATTAGCCAGGTTGGCTATACAGGAGATGTTGATTGGTGATCATGATTATGATCACTAGAGTATGACGCTGGTATCACAATTTGGGATTGCAAGTAGTGAAATTGGTTAGGCTGCTATGCATTGACCAGCCAAATGGTCATATGGTGTAGAAAGCCATTGTTTTAATGACTCCCTGACTTCTGACCAGATCCAATACTATGGGTTATGGAGATTTTGTGACGTTGTGAGTCTTATGCAGTGTAATTCCGGCTGCTGCTCCAGTCATCCCTCTTGCATTTCATTGGGATGGTAAGCTTTAAGTTAGGGGAATGCAAACCTGGATGGCCACAAAACAAGCAGGGACATGGACAACAACAAAGTCCTTTTAAAATCGGGTTTGGTGAAAATGCAAGGCCCAATTTGAATAGGTATACTTGCTAGTTGAGCAATAATAGACATTCTTGTCAAAGAGAACGCCTGGGCAAAAAGGCCAAGGTGTAAGAGAAATGCTGAGTTGGCATCACATAGAATATGGTGCGCTGCACAACAGGACAACAGCCTTGTTCAAAATACAATCATCCAAACCATGATGCAGAACCCATAAATCAGTCTGATACAGGGGCCAGCTGCGGTAGTAAAAAAACACTTAAGTCAGATACAACATGGAATCAAAAAGATTCTTTGGAATACTTCGGTTGACCTGCGAGGTACATAGGGGTACCTCTGCCAGTTTTGCATCTTCATATGTAGTCCACGGAAGATGCGTCACTTTTCAACCTTTCCTGAAACATGCAGTTAAACCCAGAAAGTGTGGTTTCGCTCTGTTGATTGGCAAAGTCAGAATGAGGCCATGATGTAGCTCCAATCATCCCATGACCATTCAAAATCCAGAAGGCCCAATTTTAGAGCAAGTCAGGGTTTCAAAGCCTTGCAGATACAGGCTAATCCCGCCATTTCACAGGCGTAGCCTGCCATCCTCGATGAAATGCAAGAGAATGCAGCTTTTCGCCCCATCCAATACTTCTGGGGGGCTGGCTGGGCATCCGGGTATCATGTTGCGAACGGAGAATAATATGCTGCCCAATTGCGCTAGGCTTAAGAACAGTCGGGGTTGGTCGGGTGATGGCCCGGAAACCCTTCACCGTGGAGTGTGCTTGCTTGCCACCATGGTAGTCCTGCGATGCTGCAGCCTGCCTTATGCCCGCATCATGATGATTCATGGTATTTTCCCAAACACCGCCCACCATAAGCTTGTTGGATAACGGCCACTATTGGTCGCCCAAACTAGGATTTGATGTAGCCTTGCCCAGGGAAGATCGAAGCCCACGTTTAAGGATAACTGTCTTCCTGTGCCACAGCCTTCGTTTAGGTTTTGCAGCTCAGTTGTACGGACCGGGTTTGAGAAAACTGGAACCAATTGGCCCAGGCTAATCTGCAAGCCATAGTCAAATCACCCAGAAATTCACAAGACAGATACACAGCCGCAAGCTATGATGATCCTTGTCAAATTACCAGAGTGAGGCCTCAAGCACACTCTTGCTGACCGGCTGATTGGCAACAAAGGCAGAGGAACAAGGAAGAGATGCGTTGCCGAGGAGCAGAGAACGGAGCAAACGAACGACCCCCACAGCCAATATTTTGGATATACCGTCACAACTGACGCCGAGAATGGCGGGTCGGCGATTTTTGGCCCGTGAATGCATCGATGGAAAATCCAAGAAAAGAGAGCGCATGAGCAACTCAGAAGAAGCGGTCAGCACTGAGAGCAAAACAAGGCCGAAAACATAACAAAAACCATAGCAATGATTTCGGGATAGCAAGTCTGGGTTTTATCGGGGAACTGTCCGTACGATTGACATGCAATGCACCATGATGTGGCCTTTGGTCGGGCATTCTGGGGAGGCGGTGAAGACGCGCCATTGGACCGTCTCGAGGAAGTCCAGAACCCGGGCTTTTGATGGCTTATCACATCATCAGAAGCTTAAAACCAAACAACATCAATTCTCGGCTGGAGGTCTTGGAAAAATATTGATTCAGAAATGGTGAGAACGGAACCTGTTTGCCGGAACATCCCACGATTGGAACAGTGTGTTGTAAGCTATTAAGCAGGCTTCCCATGTACCAATCTGAGATATTGGGCACAGATTGTGCGCAATTCCTTGCCCCTAGAATTCCTGAGATCGACGCCGAGTTAACTAACTTTCGATGAACGCCTCCCGTGTGCATCCAAGAACTGTGTGGGGTTCATATCCGCCAAAATACGATCGCCTTCATGAACTGGATTGGGGGGGGGGGGCGCAAATGAGATAACCAAACTCACTGTGTCCCTCGCAACACCATCGGCAGCCCTTAAACCTCGAGCAGATGTTGTGAAAGCTCCTGGTTGTGCGTTTTCTCTACATCATCCAGTCTAAGCCGACATTCGCGATTCCCACAACGCGGGAAAAACAGTCTGGATGTGGACAACACATTGGTTCAGACTGCCAACGAAAAAAAGCAACGTTCGACTTCAGCCATCCGGGCCATAGAACTAACCTGTATATGCACATGGTGCTAAGGGCAAGCAAACCCTTGCTTGACGTCTGGTCCGTCCGCTCGAGCGTGAAGCGATGTCGTGCCGTGCGATTTCCCTTTTGCGCAGCCTGCATCGAGTGCCGGTCATGTGATCATCCCGATTGAACGTCAGGCCATCAAAGAGCGAGAGCGACAGGAGATGCTTCTCCAGAGAACTCCAGCGTCATGGGGACAGGACTTCCTTGTGATTTATCAAAGCGGAATCTGAGGTGTTGCGCCAGATGATTTCATTATCAAAATGCCCAGTGCTTATGCGAATAGACTTATAGAGCCATTGATATCAGGCTTTCCTAGACAGGAAAATAACCAGCCCTTTGAAATACCCTTGCATAGGTGTTGGCCTTTTTCTTCAGTACTGGCTCTTTGTTCGTTCAAGCATGCCGATGCCATTCTACTTGTCTTTTGTTTGTGTTTGATGGAATTTCACGCGGTTCAAATCAAAGGCGATGTGGAAAGCCAGCAATTGGCGGCAAGGCTTTCCGTATCATCAAGCCGACACTGAAACGCTCCTTCAAGTAAACTTGGGCCCAGGATTATGGCAGTGCCTTTTACCTTCTCCTGGCCTTTTGTTCTTCTTGCCTCTTTAAACTGGACTTTGTTTACTTTATGGGAATGGCTCAAACAAGTGATCAAACAATGAATGACCCTTCAGTGGAATGGGTTGACAAGCT
Organism: Amauroascus niger; assembly: GCA_001430945.1. Lineage (NCBI taxonomy): Eukaryota > Fungi > Ascomycota > Eurotiomycetes > Onygenales > Onygenaceae > Amauroascus > Amauroascus niger. The sequence continues at coordinate 285,020 of LJPK01000760.1, read as the reverse complement.
AACAAAAAACCTGGATGTCAAGCGAAAGAGAACTGCAACAAGTTGTGACCGTTTGTTGCTATGTGTTTAAATGAAGGACTCCTGCGCTTCATCTCTTATCCTTGACTGCTTCTTTCCAGTGAATAAGAGTTTTACGCCGACTTGAATCACCATCTTCCCAATTTTGATTCTCTTAGATATCCCAGGCATTCAGCATAGAAACACTTTCAATTATAGGATTTGCCTGTCCGGTTCGTACACGCTATGGCAACTAGTCCGCAAAGCCCATCGTGTCCGGGTAGGAATGTTCGTCGTGGAAGGGTAAAGTCTCTGCACCGCATATTCCAGTGGTATATTCCCACAAACATTGTACTTTTACTAATATATGCAGTTAACGGAAATTCCCACCGAGTGGCCTTTCGACTGCTGGAGCAATCCAATACCGGCGGGCTTCGCGAACGAGGATGGCGTCGCCTGTTACCGGAACTGTATTCTCGTGGCGCTCATGCATATGCCAGTTTTTGCACAATGGCTCCATTTTCACACCTCAGCCACTTGCGAAGAAATGGTGCAGACTGGTGGGTGTATTGCGTGCCTTTTCTCGTACCTGGCTGCCAAATATCGGGCATGGATAAAAGAACGGAATCAAGCCGAACTGAATACTTCCGCCAGGGAGATCTGGGAACACTGTCAAAAGCAATTCTGGACAATGGATGCCACTGCACAACAAGATTGCGAGGAGTTTCTCTTGGCTCTTATCAACCATTTGTTGGGAGCCCAACTTGATAACCCAGGACGGTACGGAACTGATCCTCCCACATTGTATTCATGAAGACTGACGCGTTGAACAACTCTAGGGGCGCTCATCTCTTGAAACACATGTTTCGAACTCAGTATAGATATCATGATGAGTGCCAAAAGTGCAAAAACATCTCGTATTCGGAAAATGTCGATTATATGCTGCGCACATCTCCGCCTGAGGTCGGTTCATCAACGCTGCATGAAATCCTAGAAAGGTCAATGAACCATAACCTTACAGATTATAATTGCCCCCGCTGTGGGTCTTCTGGTACAACAGCTCGCCGCACTTTTATCAGTGAGGCGCCCGAAGTTCTCGTGATTCGGGTTAACCGCCACGCCTCGCAAGGTGGCAAGATTCTAAACAAGGTGAAATATGATGAAACCCTTGATCTTACTGCAGTTCTCGAACCGCCCGTGAGTGCAGACGATGAGGCCCTAACCTATGAACTCTATAACGTGATCTTCCATGAAGGGATTGGCGTTCACAGAGGCCACTACAATACATTTGTCAAGACCCCTGAAAACAAATGGGTCTTTGTAAATGATGATTTAGTCCAGGATGCCTCTGAAAGCGACGCCCTTGGTAACAGCGCAGTTTGGGATTATGGTTCGGGTGAACCATACCTTTTAGTCTACATGCGGAAACCTTTCCATGGTCTTGAAGGTGCATCGAAGTTGGCACTCGATGACAGTCTTTTCAACATAGTGGACATGGACGAATCGGCTATAAAGCCAGCCGACAAGAGCCAACAAAGCTCTGAAACAAAAGAGCAAGATGCAGCAAAACAAAAGACCGACGAACCGAAAACAGACCTGGATGTGAGCTTCGAGTTCCCTGACCTGGGAGAGGATCCAGATATTGAGGTTGGAAATTCGCCTTCAATTCGCCCAGCAGCGGGACCGGATCGTGCGACCAGATGGGAGGGCCAACTGGCAGAAATAACCGTCAAAGTAAGTATGGGCGAGATGGTCTTGACGGGAGTTTTGAAAGGCGTGTTAAAAAGAAGCCGCAAGCGATCTTCGCCCAGTTCATGCGGTTCAATTCCACCAGAAAAGCCAGAAGGTGTGGCAAAGCGGCAAAGATTATCAAAAGAAACCAGACGCCAGGTGCCAACGGCGGAGGATAATACTGGCGAAACGATCGCGAAAGCGACATCTCAGGCTGCTGGAACGTAGGTTTGCTACCTTCGGTTGTTTCTCTTGGGGTTATTGTGTCAATTCAGTTTTCGAAACGGATCGAACTGTCTTGTTTTTATGTTGAAGAATATGCTAAAACCTCGCTGGAGTTGGTTTAATTTTATTTGAATTTATACAGCTTTGTCTACTTAAAATCGAATATCGGTGATTTGGCTGAAGATGGGATTTATAAAGATCTAAAACAATCAACCTTCTCATACTTACGCTTCATTTTGCCCAACGACAAAATCACGTTGCCTCATTAACTATACCTTGTCCTTCTGCCTCCATGGCGTCTGGATATCATTCCAATACGCTTCCCAACACATCAACCTTTCTAACCTCAATCATCCATCAACTGTCGAGCATCATTCCCGCATCGCCATCCTCCCCTCCCAGCCCGGACCCTTCCCACCATCCAAACTCAACTCACAACCCACTTACACTTCTATCCCCCGAAACACTATCAAAAACCAAACCTCTCCTCTACACCCTCCACTGCCTCTTCCCCAACGAACTCCTCTTAGCCCTAGACATCCTCGACCGAAAGCTCATTAGAAGATACATCTCCAACCGATCTACCCCCGAACACTCCACGCACGGGACGTACTTTGTCCTCTCCTCATCTCTCCGACCAGAGAGACACACCAGCGGCGCACGACGACGCGCCGCACCAGCAAGCACCACTCACCGCACGGGCCTGCATCTCCCAGAGAAGTACTACGAAGTACACCTCCATTCATGGAACTGCACCTGCCCGGCTTTCACGCTGGCATCCTTCTCGTCGCTGGACAGAGGAGACACGCCGGACCTAGAGCCTCGTGATGTAGGACGACGGCTATCCGGGAATGGAGCAGGTGTGCATGGCTGGCGGTTCGGTGGCACGCTGACGCGGAGGGTTGCAGATGATGATGATGATGGGAATGGGGATGAAGATTCATGCAGTTTGGCTGTATGTAAGCATCTGCTCGCTTGTGTTTTGGCATCACAGTGTCCTGGCCTGTTTGGGCACGGAATGGAACAGGTTACCGTGACTGAGGCGGAGATCGCTGCTCTGCATGCTGGTTGAGCATATGCCGTTAAGCCGTTAGATCTACGATGCTCAAGGTACTTTTGCTCGGTTACGGTGTTGACAAGGATAATAAGAATTGATATATATGAAATCCTCGCTCTCTACTGAGCGTAGGAGTTCTGTGGGAAGACTCGGGGTTTCAGATACGGATAACAAGTATTATCCTCTGTTTCCAATTGCGCAAGTTGTGAGGCGTCCTAAACCTCGAAAACAAGCCTACTTGTGTTTGAAGTGAAGGCTTGACATCTCCGCAAGAGTTATTAAAGGGATGATGTAAAGCATATTTTCAGCCACCTCAGGATTGATGGCTCCAATTGCTTTGACGAATAAATTTTATGTGTACGTCTGTTAACGAACAAGAACGCCCAATCTCGTCATTGTCGCGAAAACCACATCTATCCTACAGCAGAAATTTGCTCACCACGCCGGTTTTCAAGACTCAAATCTCAATAGATGAAGGGAATCATAGGCACAGATGTATCTATACTCGCGTTCATCCCTTCTTTTTATTCTTCGGGGTCTCGGACTCGTCCTTGGATTCGCCGTTGTTCTTCTTCTTCTTTTCTTCACTGTTACCATTTATTGTCGCCTTTTCATCTTTGCCCTCGTCTGATTTAGCCTCTTGCTCCTCTTGTTGCTGGCGGTTCTGAATCTTGTTCTCGATCAAATCATGGAAAGCGGTGATCGCCCGAATCAGACTACTGATGTAAATGGACATAAGCTGATCGTTGGTTTTAATATTCATTGCGCGCGCAAGTTCCACATTCTCTATTTGTGGTTGTTCCGATGCGCTCCCGGGCGTGCGTTGTTTTGCGGTTGCGAGGTTGGGGAGTAGGTTGAATACATCCTGGAGATTGCCGAGGATCGCATGATTAACGGGTAATTCGCCATCAAGAACCTTTTGTAAGTATTGGCCGATGTCGCGTAGCCGCAGGTGGAGGCCTTGTAATGATTGAAGCTGTGATGTGATTCGAGTTGAGAGTGTGCCCACTGCGACGTCACGGATGTCTCGAAGAAGGTGCTCTACACCGATTTCTTCTGCTTCTTCCGCCTCGATTATGGATGGGGTATGAACAAAGGTTTTGGACGTCGTTGTTCCATCCTACACAGGTACAGATGAATGTTAGGAATTGAACTCCCCACGGAGACGAGACCCAATGGGAGGTTCTTACATCTTTAATCTCTTCCACGGCGAAGTACGCGTCGGTGGGTACGCCAACTTCCTTTGGTTGGACATCAATGATCACTAGCAGCGGATTCGGCGTGTATCGCTTGAAGAGTTCATTGATTTCCAGGTCCGACGCTCTCAGCTTGGGACCTGAGTGGTACCATCCAACGAGCTTCTCCCGCGCATTGATCTTTTTAAACATATCGTTCATCGACTCCACAAAGTTATGATCTAAGAACCAGACGGATGGATCTTTGTCATCTTCCTCAAATGGCACTGAAAACGAATTTTGATAAGCCTTGGAGCATTGGTATTTAGATTAAAGCTGTGCGTACCTGCAAAACTGTTCGACACCCGAACATCCTTGCCATCATTCTGGCCCAGCAAGACACCAACTACCCGTCTTCGAGTACCCTTCGCTGTGCGTCCGTAATGATCTGCGACTGAGAGAAGAACAAGGGGAGCGACAGACACGGTGCGGGTCACTAGAGAGAGGGTGTCGGCGGTGGTGGCCGGCATGGTGAGAGAGAAAATAAGGATTACCGGGCTGCTAGAGGGAAATTACGGGAACGCGTATATAAAGAGGAGCAGTTGCTGTCTGCTTGGGCTTTAAAGATGGGGAATGCTGGGGGGAGAGTCGAGAGTCGCGGTTGTTGCAAGCTTGTTGAGCAAGTTGGTGACGATGCCATTGCCGCTTTGAGAGAGCTTTTGAGAAAGGCTGACTAAGGACGCTCTGCCAAGACTAGCGGTCATGTGACTATACTTGGCACTGGCTTACTAAGATCTGCATCCCCCCTCCAGGTGCCGAGGCTTGGCAACATCGAGGGAAGAGAAAAAAAAAGGGAGAGAGAGAGAGAAGAAGAAGAAACAAACAGAAAAAAAAAAGGAAAACAAAATAAGGAGAAGAGTTATTTGGAGATGAACGAGAAAAGGGAAAAACGGGCCCTATGTTTTCTAGGACTAGTTATTTTAGTTATTCAAGCAACTCGTTCAAGGGCGTAACTAGCATCCGTGTAATACTGCAGAAAGAGATGGCACGGTTGCAGCCGGCAACGTCGTTCCAGCATCCCCCCCAGCCAAACGTAAGAAACAAAATAAAAGAGATTACTTTTTTATCGTACAGAACCCTGGCGTTATTAGCAGTAGATCTTCATTAATTGGCTGTGCTACGCTATGGCCTGTCACTGCCAGGGCACCCGCGTCTCTCTCGGCAAAAAAAAGGCGCGCAGATCCACCACCGCCCGCTCAGCGTCAACCGTGTCCACTTTCTGCTTTTCTCTTGGAACGAAAAGAAGAGAGAGAGAAGAGAGAAAGAGAGAGAAAAACCACCTCGGCCGTGCGGCAGCGTTTGGAACCACAGGAAACCTTCCCACAAAATTTCCCCAACCTCCCGCCGTTCCTTTTTTCTCCCTCCAACAGAACGACGGAATCTCTCCTCTCTCTCCTCCTCTCCACTCCCTTTTTCCTTTTTCGTCCAGTGTCCACCACCCTCTCAACCTTGGTCAGGTCCAGATCCTCAATTGCTTCCACGTAATGGCGCCAACCAAGGATGAAGTGGTCGATAGCCTCAAGGGCATCATCCACGATCTAGAGGCCCGCGTTATCCAATTGGAGCAGAAACTCGTCCATGGCGGCAGTAGCTCCAAGCCCAACTCGGTCGCCAATGGCATGCGGATGGTTCTGATGGGCCCTCCTGGCGCAGGTAATCAATCGATCGTGCACTACATTGAAACTTATGCGCCGTATACCTCAGCTAACCCATCGATTACTCTCAGGAAAGGGAACACAGGCGCCCAAGATCAAGGACAAGTACTGCATATGCCACCTCGTTCGTCATCCTATCCAATTGAGCCCCCCAATCAACTCCCGAAAAATACCCTCATTAAACAGACCTCTTACTATATAATCAATAGGCCACCGGCGACATGCTTAGATCACAAGTCCAGAAACAGACAGAGCTGGGAAAACAAGCCAAGAAGATTATGGACCAGGGTGGACTCGTTAGCGATGAGATCATGGTCAACATGATCAAGAGCGAACTTGAGTCAAATCAGGAATGTCGCAACGGGTACGAAATAGAAGAAATTCGGAGAGTCCAAAGAGCATCAGAAACGGTCACTAACTTGGGAAATTCTACAGCTTCATCTTGGATGGGTTCCCACGCACAGTCAAGCAGGCGGAAAGGCTAGACGAGATGCTTGTCGCCCGTCACCAAAAGCTTCAGCATGCCATCGAGCTCCAGATTGACGACGAACTTCTAGTTTCCCGGATAACAGGCCGATTGGTCCATCCGGCTTCCGGCAGATCCTACCACAAAATCTTCAATCCTCCAAAGACGTCTATGACTGACGATATCACTGGCGAACCCTTGATTCAACGCTCAGACGACAACGTTGAAGCGTTGAAGAAACGCTTAGTAACATATCACTCCCAAACCGCCCCTGTTGTTGGCTATTACAAGTCCACCGGTATTTGGAAGGCAATTGACGCCAGCCAGGAGCCCGGCCAGGTATGGAAGAGTCTCTCGCAGGTCTTCGAGAAGAAGTAAGCCAGCAGACATTGCTGCAACAAGATGGGACTGCTCAAAATAGATTTACGACCTTTTGTCTTTTCTATCTTCTTTTTCCAATATTTCAGGGACTGATATCAAGGTTCTATTGGGGGATTGGATATGTTTTCATGATTGTCTGTGTGGAAACATTTTGTTTCTATGATTTCCTTTTCTGATAGGCAAGCAAATTGTATGCATATAGAGACTCCATGTTCAGCGAGTTTTGTATACTATTACACCCTTTCTGCACTGGGCAATTCAGCTATTCCTGACTATGTTCAACTGTGGTCTTTGCTTGTCTTCGTTTCCATTGCTTTTCAGCCCGTCGCTCAAACCGGATACCCATTTCATCACACGGTAGATCAGGTTATCCGTGTGCCCTAGTGAATAGCCCTGGAGCCTATTCACTCGGCGTCCCTTTCAGGAGATATCAACGCTTAGTCGTCCCCTTGGGCACAAAGGCAGGATTTTTTCCCAAGCTCAGGTTTATTTACCTGTCTGTCCCTTTCAAATTCTCACACGATCATATCAACTTCTCACATCTGCAAAGCACCACAAAGCTCCACAAAGGCGATTCCACTTTTTCTTTGCAAAACATCTTTATCTGAACCTCTTAGTCCAACTCTTGTCTTTTATACAAGAATGTGTCACCAAATGCTTGTCTGCCTCTTTGGCCGCAAGAAAAAGGCGAAGCATTGCCGCCATATCAGTGGGCCAACCCTGTGAGTTCATTCTTTTCTTTGATGCTGCTCTCATCACAATGGCTACTATCATAAAGAAAACTTGGTCACTAATCTGATTCATCTTCTCTAGGGACTATACTACTGCAAACATTGACAGGATGAATTTGCGTTGTAAGTTGATGCTGCTATTCGTCTGAGTTCACAGAGGCAAAGCACCACATGTCAAGCCTCATGGAATCTACTCATTCTTTATTCTCTCTTTCTTCCTTTCTTCTACTGCTCCTCAAAATGCATTTAGAGGAGTTTTTCAAAAAAAGAGACCAGAAAAATGACCTGCCACCCCAATGGTCTTGAAAAACATCTTTTTTTGGCCTAAGGCATATATGTAGCTAACAGCATATTGTCTCGATGCAGCACTCCACCCGCAAGGCGTGGCCCAGCCATTCGACGACATCCCGGATCTCCAGGTTCGCAGACAAAGCCTTCCACAGGAAATGAAAGACGCGATTGCCCAGTTCAATCCCCAGGAAGTGAGTTTTTTTCCTTTTAATCCCTTCCCCCCCCTGACGTTGTCCCGATCTCTTCCAACATCCCACATCTCCTAGAATACCGCCAAAGCAGAACCCCAGGAAACTAAGTAGATTCTTCTTACAGCCTTCCGCTGCCGCTGCCGGCGCCTGTCCAGCTCCTCAGGGTGTTCTTGCGGGAGCCTCCACCGAGCCCGAACCTGAAATCCTTCCCGCTGGTCCTTCAACTGTTACCGCGGCACGCAAGTTCTCCTTTGCGGCTGGGGACGATAAGGCCTGATTTTTCATCTTCTTTGCTTCGTATTGCAAGGCACATTTGAGACCGATTGTTTTTTTCCTTAGGAAACCTTGTTGAGCTTTTTTCCTGTGGGCCGCTTTCCAATTTCATGAACACAGCCATGCTCTGTTTCCTTAAAATGTAACTAGGTTGAAATGAATGGCCCCCAGGGGCATACTCGATCTTACGTTCTCTTGCATTTTAAGGATTTCTCATTCCATCTACTTTGAAGGCTGCTATTACCTCTACTCGCTCCTCGGCTCTCATTTGAACCTGTGAGAGCGTCCTTGGGAGGCTCAGAGTGTTGGTAGCCGGTCATGACTAGGTATAACTACTCTTCTTGTCACATTTAAGACTTTGGCCCATCTGGTTCAAATCCTGCCAACCACCCGAATTCCAGGGCATGATTAAGATCCGAGTGATTTATCTTTCAACATGCCCATAGCTTCGAACAACCAACGTAGAACTCGGTATGTACGGGAAAATATTCAAACAAATGAAGCTGCGTTCAGGGAAGCCTTTTCATGGCTGGGCGCGAAACCAGACAGTGAAAGGGGAGGGGAGGAAGAAGAAGATAAAACAAAAAATAAATAAACAGCACATCCGCGGCTCAATAATTAGTATCAGTAATGAGTATCAGGGCAGCTGCTCGGCTAGTAAGTGGGTTAGACAAGCCAGTTTCTGATGGCTGTCCGAGTCAGAGGCTGCCCTGCACTCTTTGGGTATGAGAAATTGAGTGAGAATATGATGCCAAAGCGGCGGGTAAGTAAAGTTTTCAAAGATGTTTGAAACCAAATGTGCCCTGGGGCCGGCGATCATACAATTCGAGTATCGAACATGGTCAGAATCGCTATATAAATCATGTCAGATTGAGCCAAACTGATAAGCTGCTCTTCGCAAGCTTAGGATTCGAAGCTATTGCTGCATGCAATTGGAGATGTCAAGAAATCCCACAAATAAGAAAGAAATGGAATGTCACTGAGTCCTCGATAGTTCGCCTCAACCGTTGATTCAAGTGAGCATTTCTCTCCCTGCGAATGGCAATATACACGCTCTTTCCATGCTGATACATAGTATGCAAGGCTCTAGGCATCATACTGCGCTTGTATAGGCGTACTTATGCCCAGGCTTTATACCGTTAAAAGTCGTACCTCGTCATCTCTATTCTCAATCACTACCCCTGCTGAGCTTTGGTTGCACTTTCTGCCCAAAGCTTGCAGATCCAACTCGAAACAATCAAATCAGCCATCTGTCGCGAAAAGCCAGACTCAAGACATATGTTAGGAGTTTCGTCATCCCAGCCACTTCGAGCAAACAGACTGCCGTCTTCAGCGATCCATCGGCACTCATCCTCGCTCATCGGCGACCAATCCGGCGTGGTACGGAAAAGGAAACATTTACTATCACCGCTTTCTTTCATTTGTATCCTCCAACTTCCCGTCCAGTCCTTGAACATCCGGAGAGAACTGTGAAGTGGGTTTTGGTGCCGGCCCTCAAGCTCGAATTCCTGGTAATCGGATCTCACGCGGTGCAAGTCATAAAGGACATCATCATAATTGAAATCATCGGGACTCAGTGGGTACTCGCTCATCTCTGCACGCCTCGTGGCCAGCCTGACACGCATTGTACTTGCTGTCGTCTCCATTGTTTGAGAGACTTGGTATATGTATTCACCAGGGTCAGCTATCGTACCTCGACCACGAGGATACGCATATTGACCAACGTAGCTGCTATTGATCAGAGTGCGACTAAGAGGCTTATCAAATACGAGGATTGACTTGGAATCGAGACGCTCGTTGGTATCAAGAGGCGTCACCCTGTTTAGACGGTGGCCATTCTTGACCCAGTCGTGCTTCGAGTCCGATGTCCCTGTCTTGGAGTCCGCAATCTCTTTGTCTGTTTTGGCACCCACACGCTTCAGAAGTTCACACACTGCAACTTGGTTAGATTGCAGCGCAAGGTCCAGGGGCGTGACACCCTGATCTGACTGTACGCAAACATCGGCTCCTGCCAGGATGAGAAGCTTAACACAATCGAGATGGCCGTATGCTGCAGCCCAGTGTAAGGGTGCCCAGTAATACACCGTCTGAACTGAAGGGTCAGTGCCGCTGTCGAGCATGAACTTCACCAACTCCGTCTGGCCATCTTTTGCCGCAGTATACAGTTCGCTGACGCCTTGAAGGCCACGGGTGCTTGGATCGGCTCCGGCTGCAAGAAGCAAGCCCAAAACCTGCCTGTTGCGCAAACGCACATTTGCACTCCAAGCGGTCCGGCCTTCGTCGTCTTGACTGTCAACTTTGACACCTTTGGACAATAAAAGTCTCATTAACGCTTCGTGCTGACGACGGGTCGCCCTGAATAGGCCAGTTCGGCCTGCTGTATCTTTAGAGTTGACATCAACACCCAGGTCTAGTAGGGTCTCCACCATATCTGGGCGTTCTTGCTCAACCGCTAAAAACAGAACCATTTCGCCTGTAGAGCGGCTTTCGCCTTGAAGGTCCAGGTTTTTCTGAGCGAATATGGCTAGCACCTCCTCGACATCACCATCGTATGTAGCTAAAATGAGGCTTATCTGGTTTTGCATTACCACTGACTTTTCGTCCTTCAACTGGGCCCGCGCTTTGTCGACGATGATGTTACCTACACTCTTCCAGTCTCTTTCGGCAATTAGAAGAAGAACCGATCGACCATGGCTAGTACTAAGATCAACACAAGCACCACTATTTACCAAAAATTCGACAGCTTTCTCAAATCCACGCTCCATTGCCACCGTGAGTGCTGTGTTTCCGGTCTCGTCAACAGCGTCGACGTTCGAGGTCTGCTTTAGCAGCATTGCCCCAACTTTAGCTAGCCCCATGGAGGCGGCGAGGTGCAGTGCTGTAACTTCTGGAACTCGGGTTTGTATATCGGGTTGCCAGGACTGCTCATCGTCTCCTGATAACGTCGAAGTATCCATGCTAAAGTCGCTGATGGATATGGATGAATTTGATTTAGCTGGGAATACGGAGGATTGATTAGCTGTTGGTGTGAGACAGGGGTCATCAATATCGTCATCGGGAGTTTGTAGTGATTTGGAGAATGGTACATCTTCGAGATTATAACCATCATCGTCCAATTTATTAGAGGAGTAGAAGCCAGAGCATATCAGATCCAGGCCGTCAAGAAGTGACAAAAGCGGCTTTCTTTGGTTTGGATCTGAGAGGAGTCGACAGATCGCTTCCAGCGTGGAGATTGCCAACGATTCTTCCGGAGTTTGTCGAGCATGGTCACCAAGATACTGGGCAGCATAGCCAGCAAGAGGGTATTGCTGGACGATAGAGTTGATCGGGAGATCTTGCAGTAATTTGAGGGTAAGATAAGTAGCACAACTAAGCGTAATGTTCGCATGAAAGTTTGGAAACAGGTCATCGCGCCTATCGTCAAAGTAACTTTTTGTACTGTAGTGGACTAAATTGACCGTATTTGTCCGCTGGTCGATGACGAGGAGGCCGGCGCATATAGCAGTAATGTTATGTCCTTCCATTATTGATTCCTCGTCCAGTTCTGAATCTCCAGGTTCAATGGTCAGGGCATGCTGGAGTTGCTTCAGAGATAACGGTTGAAATGCATAGGATACCCAAGCTAGTGCCTTGAAAGCCACATCCCTATGGTCAGGTCCCTGTTCAGTTATTCGTTGCATCGCACTATCATATGTTCCCGTCAATGTATTTGGGAGGCTCTCGAGCTTGTGACGGACATGCCGAACAGAAAGCCCTGCTGCGTTCGCGAGGGACTCCACGTGAAGACGAGCAAGCAAGAACATGTGCTCGGCGGTCTTGACGACACCGTCTTTGATATCAACACATAACGCGGGAGATTTCTGAATAAGCCTTTTCAGGTTTCTGTTTTTCCGGATCTGACGGTCGATGAATAGCTCTATATCCGCTCTATTGGCTCTAATTTCAGTCCGCTGAAAGGTTGCAAGCTCTTCGTCTATCGCATTCAAATAACGAGAAGTCGCTAGCACACGAAGTTTGCCATCGAAGTTCTCAAGGTTATCAAGAAGATCCCACCGCAGTTCTTCATTACACTCGTCCAAGCCATCAAGTACAAGGAAGACTTCCGAAAAAAGGTCGATTGTGGACTGTAACACCCTGGCAATATCAACAAGAGAGGGGGCAGTGTTACGGTCACGATGCCGGTCATATAACTCCACCAGTTCCGGAGGGAACGGCTCGGCGTCTTCCACCAGCTGCCTGAGCAAACTTCCGAGTAGGGTCTCTATCTTCTGGTCCAGGTTGTTGTATTTTAGGTATAGAACAGCGATGCCAATTTTGCTCGCCTTCTCTGTCGGTCGGTTCTGGCGAAGGTGGTTAATGACAATCGACGCTATCACCGTTTTTCCTGCTCCTGGAATCCCCCAACACCAGAGTCGGTTGTGTGTACCGTCTTTCCACTTGACGAATGCTTCTGACTCTAAGAACCACCGGCCTGACCCGCTCTCCGCCTGGTCAGAAACCGTCTGGTGGAGTTGAGCCATCTGCAACGGAGTGAGCCAGCTAGCAATTGACGCTTTCATTTTTTGGTCAAGAGATTCTTGTTGCTTTTGGTCCAATCTCTCGAGTATCACAAGTTGCTCGTCTGCGAGTAGAGCCACTACATGATGCTGTAACCTCTCCACCCTGTGCAGGAGGTCGTAGACCTCAGACTTGTTGAATGCCCATGTAGCAGCCGCGAGCATCATATCGAAACGCCCTTCCTTTAGAAATTTTCCAGTGGCCATATCGATCTTCAAAGCGGCAGCAAGATCCTTAAAAGCTGCGTCGAAGCGTTGAACGACTTCTGATTGATCCGCGATCCATGTTTCACTCGGAGTGGAGCGAACTCTGTCACTCAGCCTCTGCAACAGTTTAGCCAGCGAGGTTGCCTCTTCAGCGAGCAGCTTTTTCTCTTTCGAAGCGTGTCGAGCGTCGCGGATATGCTTGACAAGGTAAGTTGAGACTTTCAGCGCTATTTGGACAGTCGTAATGACGCTAACGGAGATGCTGAAGGGGTCCATGATGTTGTTTTCCCTGATGTAATTTTCTCAATCCAACGGGCTGTCACACATATTCAGCATAATCAAGAAGGCGAGAGAGAGAGAGAGGAGAGAAAATGTTCAGTCTTCCTTGAAGAAGCGGGGATATCGTGATAAATACGGTGCCCAACTAACTATTTAACTAAATACTCCATCACTACTCAGCCGCCTGTCGGGCAGGGGTGATCATTGGCTAGACTCGTCTGGACTGAATCCGTTGATTCCCGTTAACTTACATGAAACTAGGTAGTTATTGGTTGATGCAAGATTTTTTGCCCGAGTGCGCTGTTGGTGTTATGCATCACTCGGGGTTAAGCAAGGCTCAAGGAGGCTTGACGATTTTATGATAAGGCTAGTTAACTGACTAGTTTAATTGGCAAAGACTTGAATTTTGCTTCATCCCAACGATAACTAGTTAGTCAGTTGAATAACTACCTCGGCCTTTCGATATATTCCGACGATCAACAGCGCCTGCAGTCTGAAGGTTTGCATCGGGAAATATGACACCATCATAGAGCATGAACACTCAAGCTCACGCGAGCAGTTTACCTTGATAGTGCACGTATGTGTATGTGAAAAAATGCTATAAGGCTACTTCAACGCTTCACAATTGCAGCGGATACTGCGTTGACTCAATTTTCTCTGGATATACCAATCCTCCCTGCCTGCGTACTTCGTCCATGACCTCCATGATCAACAAGCTTTCTGACAAAGGCATGCATCCGCTCTCCAAATCGCCATCTCTCAAACACCTTGCCACTTCATCAGCTTCCCAATACATGCCCCTTCCATCTCCAGGGAAGATAGCATCGACTTGCTTCACGGCCTTCACGGTTTGGCCTGCAATTTTTCGGGATATAATTTTATATTTCTGGGGTTGGAATGGATAACCGTAGACCTGTATCTCGCCGTCTGTGCCCTGGATACGTATTGAAGGGCCCGCTGTACCTTCTTCGTCCGGGTCGATGGAAACACGAATGCTCGTTGTGGCAATGGCATGGCTTTTGAATTTCCCAGTCGGCGTGGAGCGCGGGAACTCAAGGAGAATGGATGTGGATTCGTCAGCGCCAGTAGCCAGGTATTTAGTGATCTGTGAGGAGATTGCGGAGGGAGGAGAGCGTTTCGACAAAGGGAGTGTGTGATAGAGGATCTGGAAGGCCCAGGTTAAAGAGTAGATGCCCACTATAAATGCACAAAATCAGTTTTAAACTCGAACGGGAATCCGAGAGCAGAAATTGAGTAGGGAGATTCAAGCTTACAATCAAGCAATGCACCACCTGCAAGGTCCATGTTGACCAGCCTGGAATCCAAACTCCACTCTTTCTCCAAGTCGCTTCCGAAACTGGTATCCGCGGTCACCCTCAACACCTCCCCAATCTCGCCTTTCGAGATCAACTCCCTAATCTCCACACACAGCGGGAAGAACCTCGTCCACATCGCCTCCATCAAAAACAGGCCTTTCTTCCTCGCCGTTTCCACCAATATCTTCGCCTGCGCCGCGTTCACAGTGAACGCCTTTTCACAAAGAACATGCTTCCCATGCTCCAACGCAAGCATAGTATTCTGGAAATGATGAGAGTGCGGAGTCGCGACATAAACCACATCGACATTCGGATCTCTCACCAATTCCTCGTAGGAACCGTATGCGGCGCAGGGGGAGGGAATGTTAATCTCGGAAATGAGTTGCTCGGCGCGAGCTTTGGAAGTAGACGATGCCACGGCGCTGACCGTGTGGGAGACATCTTCCGTACCGCGAAGAGCAGCGTCGATTAAGAGGTCTTGTGTGAATTCTGGCTTGGAGATTTAGTTTTAGATCCAACACAAAGCGCTCCGTGGGAACGGGAACGGGAACGTTCTAGTTAGAGGAATTGGGGAGGACGTTGACATCACGAAAACCGGGCCATACTTTTGACGATACTGCCCGTCGCTATTGACGCCCTGTCAGCTCTTGTTGCTTTCCGGTGAGGGGTTGGTGGAGGGGGGGAAATATCAGTGCGCCTTACCCATCATTCCCCATCGAAGATTGTACGGTTTGACCATGATGGAATCTACCAGTAGCTGTTGTACAATATGGCTCAAATGTTCCTATCATTAAAAGGAGAGAGAAATCAAGATCAAATTGACGTGAGACGGCCGTACGTACGCATCCATGTGGCATTGATATAACTAATTATTGGAGATGGAGGGGCTGAATAACTCCACCCCTTAACCGGGGTAACTAAAGCCATGGCCCGACGCTTGACTACAACGCTCACAATGACATAGAATGAGAGAACAGGATTAAGAATAAAATAATTTCATGCCATTTCAATATCTAAGGCACTCGGCTAAAAATATGCGTGTGGTGGATTCTCCGTACCAACTTGCACAGACCGTGTTAGAGTCCTTGCGGCAATATGGTCATGGTCACTGACTGGGCATTGAAATCTACGTAAGGGCTTGTCAAGTAATTGGCTCCGTTTTTATTCTAACGTTAGATCCAGTAGAATCAGTATCCTATCAAACTGTTAGCATGTTGAAGAGAACTTTTACCACGATATCCGGATGACATCTTACCTCTGCCTTGCGTTTCCCTAAAACAGAATCAGGCGTCCCTATTCGCCCAACCGGCGTTACTGAGCCTGGAGGAGCAGCAGTAGTCCCATCTTTTGTAAGTTCTGAATAACAGCTGGCATGGTATACACGGCTGCCCACTTTAATTGCATCCCTCCATATCCAATCCTGCGCCTCTTCCGACCACGTTGACTCGAAATGTTCCTGGCAAATCGGACATGGAGTATTTCGTAGGGCTGCATCGTTAGGTGCATGAATCCAACGCTGCTGAGGTGCTTGTTTCACTGCACCGTCGTGACCTGTGGGTTTACCGGCCAAAGTGGATGCGGCATCAGTCAGGTCAACATCGTCATCATACTCACGAGATTTGATCCAGTCCTATCTCTTGTAAGCAACCTTGTAGAACATGAAACAGAATCAGCATGTGATACTCACCCTTTCATCCACGTACCAACTCCGACTTTGGCCGCGTTTAGATGCTTCGTTCATACGTAAGTTAGTTTTGAAATGCCAGTCTAAATGATGGGCTTTCTTTTCTTTTCCCTCCTCATTAGCCGCAAAACGGCGACCACATGTCCCGCAGCGATTAGGTTTGTCTTCATAAAGGCGGAATATGAGATTTGGGCGGGGTCTACACACTAGGTTAGTGGTGGTACAAGAAAGAGATCCCATGTAGACTTACATTTTGATCGACGCAGAGCTCATTTGTACATTAATTTGGATGTTCGGTTGAGTGGAAGAAGGTTGTGGTGTTGCACTCGGGGTGAACGCGTTTTGACCTGGAAAAAGGAATGGAAGGCTGGGAGGTGGTTGCGATACAGAAACACCGGGCATTGGTGGAAGGATACCGCGTGCCCGGAGCGAGGCAATCAGAGGATTTTCACTTGGAGCTGGAATTGCGGTCGAGGATGTACTGGATGTGCTAACGGCGGGTTGTTGAGGGAAAGCTTGGGGAGGCGGAGGGGGCGTGCGATTCTGCGCGTTTGCAGTGGCTTTTAAAAGCTCTGCAATAGTATTCGGGTTCAGTAAAGCCTGAAGATTTGGTTGCGGAGTGTGGGTCGTCAGGGTTGGAACCGGCGGCGTCGAGACGGCCGACGTGGGAATTGGAGGAATAGGCAAACCCGCCGTAGCGAGAGGTATTTGTGGAGTGGCGGGTGAGAGTTTGGATACCTGATCACGAATGAGCTTTAGCTGTTCTTGTGGCAGCTTTTGCTGCTGAAGAATACTTTGCAGATCTAACAGTGCTTTAAGCCGCTGTTGGACAGAAGTATCAAGGGGTTTGTTAGCAAAGTCGGTCCGAGCGCTCATGATCAAACTGTCAATATCGCGATGCAGCGAGGCTAGATCAACGACCTCTGGAGATGACTGATTGTACGGGTTTTGTTGCTGTGCACTTGAGGGGTATTGCGGGGGGGCAGTGTTCCTCGCTTGGTGAGAATCTGACTAATTAGACGTTAGAAATGACCCCGAGTATCAAAGGAAATAGGTGCATTCACTCACATGGATCTGGCCGTTGGTTGGAAGCTGCTGCGTTTGGCCGGTGGATGGCGGGTATGCACCCAGACCTTGGGGTGGGGTGGACGCGTGCTTCCATGCTGGAAGAGGAGTTGCAGCTCCACGGTTTCGACTGCGAATTTCTTGGTGCTGCCTCGCCTGCTGCTGCTGAAGCGCTGCTGTCCTTGCTTTAATCAAAGCATTCTCGATACCGCGGGTTATTTCAACAGGGAACACAGGCCTGGGGTCCAGCGACCCTGGGACGGGCTCCTTCCACGTCTTTAACATTTCGTCCAGCTTTTTTCGAGTCTGAGAATCGACTAGCGTGTATGCATTCATGAAGGTCTGATAGAGATTGCGTCCTAGAAAGAGGGTGTAGGGGGTCCCTACGTTCTTCACGACTGAGTCCACTACATAGAGAGCTGGCAGCTTTTGCGACGGGGGGGTCTACAAAAGCGATTAGACAAAAGATTCCGCAAAAGATTTCGCAAAAGATCGCATCTACAGATTCAATGGTATGCAATCGACACCGAAAAAAGAAGCAACACAGTAGCATGGGAATCAAGCAAGAGGATGCAACAGAAAAAGCGAAAAAAAAAGAGGATTTTGACCTACTGTTCGTATATGGTTTTCCAGAACCCTGGAGATGGCCATCGCGTGTTCAGTGTTCTCTTTGGCAATGACAGTTAAATTGCTGATCTGAAACTTGTCATTCGTCGTCAAATCCTCAAGGGAGTTCTTGTAGTCTTCAGCGACTTCATCCGAGGCGAGTCCAGACATATTGGGCAGTGGAAATATTGCTGGAGTTAAAAAGGCACCCGGTATGCGAACAGAGGTAAGCGAGCACCGTCAGGATATTAGCCTGAAGGCGATAAGAAAGAAAAGAAAAGACAAAGGCAGGCAGGGTGAGTTCTGGTTATTTTCTCTTGCAGAGTAAGACTTGGAGTAAGTGGCTTCCTGTGTTGCCAGGAGTAAAAGTCAATGTATCTTGTTTCTTTGTTTGACTGTCTTCTGTCTCTCTCTCCCTCCTTGCGGAGATAAAAATCTCTGACTCAAAGTGAGCAATAGAAGAAGAACACCAAAAACAGAATATGCAAAAAATATGTCCCCGCTAGCTAGTATTCGCAGAGACTGGTCATAGAACAGAACCCATGCGATATCCCACGAAACTCAAACCCAAAAGCACCTTGTATCCTCAAGCTATTGTAGTATCAAGAAACGACACAGCAATTCCACCTCTCTAAGTAAACCCTTCAAGCGACGTACGCTGAGCTGCGCAGCGCTGGGAGATGCCGACTCTCCCACCTCAGTTGAGACTCGCAGCCGGCGGATCGAGCGAGATATCTTTTGAGGCGACGGCGGGCCGCGATGACGGTCGAATTGAAGCAAACAAGAATCTAGCGGAGCAAGATAATCATTCAGGAGGGGAAGAAGCGTAGATTAAATGGTGGGGGCTGGACGTGAAGACGGGGTCGGAGGAGGTTGAGAGTTGATGAGCAGTTGGGAAGGAGAGGTTTGAGCGAGTGAGAGAAGAAGGTTTTCTGGAGGGCTGATTACCTAAGAATTCGTTGCTGCCCTGGATGTGTGGCTGACTCAACACTGTGGCTAAATCTAGGATCAGGCGCAGTTTCCTTCAGTTGATTCTTGAAGCGGTTACGTAAGGTGCCATGTTACATCCAGGGAGGCTAGGCTAGGAAGCCAGAGGGAGCGATGACGATTGAGGCTTTTTGCACACCAATCCATCCATGCTGAACCTCCTGGCCCCCCCGAGGACCCTTGGCTGCTCAGGCCACCACCAAATATATAAAGGAAGTAGGAAACACCATCCACAGAACAGCCCCTCTTTGAACTTTTCAGCATTTCCAGCAGAAACACAGTCTTGACTAAGCTATCTATTTCAAATCCATCACAATATCCCATAGTTATTTGTTCCATTTGACTGTTTTGAAATCTTGACACCTTATCCGCCTCGCAGCCCCGCGCTCAGTGCAGAACATCATCCAAGTTGACTTGTTTTCTCAAAGCATGAAAGTGACTCTTGCTCTTATCCTCGGTATCCTCTCTTCAGTTGCCATGGCTGCCTCCGGTCCACACAAATCCGTCATCGTCACCTTCCCTGATGGAACACCCGACTCAGTGGTGGCAGACGCAAAGCAAGCAATTAAAGACAATGTACGCTAGACAAATCATACCCATTCTACCCTTTTATACGACAAACTGACCGTTGGTACTTTACCGATAGGGCGGCAAAATCACCCATGAATACAGTAAGTCTGCGCACATCCAATTTCATCGATGATTCGCTTCTAATCCGTCGGCTTGTGTAGCTCTTCTAAAGTAATGCCTCCACCAATCCCTTATCATCCGTTTAACTACGATACTTACAATGCTTCCTGCAGAGGATTTGCGGCCGAAGCACCAGCGGATGCTCTGAACACAGTTAGCACTATGGGGTCCCAATACCCTCCTAATATTGAGGAGGATCAGATAGTTTCTATCAACCCACCAGCGACCGATTGAGTGTTTCGATCAAATGTGCTACAAATTTCCAGAACTTGCAATGGGGAAGGGCCAAATTTCCCTTGTGGCTGTCGCTGTTCTCATGGGGAAATTGGCCGATGATGAGGTTACTCAGGGGGTGGATATATGAAGGATTGTTTCAAGATCTATTAATGGCATTTTGAGCCACCATTTATATGAATACTACTACCACCCTATGCTATTCATGCACACCTTGGGGATTTTGTATATCACATGTACGTTTCTGTATCTTTTTTGTTCGTAGAAGCAAACGGTAAAGCCAATAATAGAAGGCATAAGAGATAGCAAACTGAAACACAGCCCGCTGCCTCTCATCGCGAATAAAGTTAGACCAGCCTAGTACCATAGGTGACGCTGGATTAAAGGTCGCGGATGTTTTTGTATCAGGGTGCTCTTTCGGTGCTGTTGTGGAGGTCGAATATTCGTCTTTTGTAGCTTCCAAGGCTAATTTATAAAAGGTTCGTAGGCAAAGTTCCTTCATTTTCCAATTTCTAAAGGACCAAGTAGTTAACTACGGGATGGGGACCTCACTTCTCAGTCTACCTGAGATTACGCCGTAGTTAACTCGAGATCTCTCAGGGGATGACTGGAGGGCCGTTTTCTGGATTTCTTCTCCGACGCGCTAAAGATCAACATCGAATCCTTCAGAACTTCGGATCCACAGCACCCTTTGCATCAAATGACTCCCCACTAACTGATGTTTCTAAGTGTATCGTGAGATGCGATGCGGAAACTTCCACACCAGGAGCGAAGCAGTTCGGATGTTTCTCCAATTCATTCCCCCATATAGTTATTCGTTCGCTGGCAACGTTTCGGTTCGCTCATCCCAGGGCTTGCTTCAACTATTATCGTGTTTCATTTGCAATGAAATCGAACACCAGGTCTGCTGGGATCTCGCACAGTATATTACCTAGGAAACGCTAGAAGGGCAACGTGTGCGATCTCCTGAGGTTGGAATGGCGATTGGCTTCTGCCCGTCCTCTAATCGGCAAGCTGGTTGCTTGTTATATTGCATAGAATGCAATTATATAGGTTTTGGATCTCATAGTTAAACCGTGCAAGATACATGGCTTTATTAACATACGCAAAGACAAAAATAGCATGACATTGGTTGGTTTGGTCACCACACAAATCACAGTGCCCTCAACCTTGAGTGCCACTATACCTTACCCTGAGGACAGCAGCTCGGACTACGGCGACTTCGCGAGAGATTTCGAGGGTGAAGATGTTAGGGAGGTCGCACAGCTGGAAGAAAGGTATCACGAAAGTTCTCACTCGTTTTATCCACTCCGAATCGGGCATATTCTGAACCACAAATACCAAATCCATCACAAACTCGGCCATGGTCGTTTCTCGAGTGTCTGAAGAGCATATGACATTAAGGCCAACAGAGATGTAGCCATCAAGGTTGAAACAGCGGGACTTTCAAAGAGCGTGAATATGATGTTTAGAAAGCTATTCATCAGACCCTGAAGGATGTGAACATCTTGTGTTGTATCAGGATGCCTTCTTGCTGTGTGACAAGGATTTCAGTCACCTTGCTTTTGTGTATCTCTTGCTTGGTCCGGCTCCTTGAGACCTTTTTCTGGATCAGCCATCCATTGCAACACGCATGTCTGTTGCAAAACAACTGTTGTAGGTTTTGGAAAGCTTACACAAGGGCTGGCTGTATGCATCGTGGCGAGTAGCACCTTGACTTGCTAACTTGCTCATTGCATCACAAAGACTGATATATTTTCTAGATCTTAATGGAAACAATGTTATTTGGGCCATTTCTTTTCCTATAACCTCAACATCAGTGAGAATTACTAAATCTTCGGCCGGCCGTTCAAGATATCTGTATCCAATTCAACACGGAAAGGAGAGATTGTTGCTCCAGCCGAAATACCCAATAAATTGCGCATGGATACTCTTTATCTTGGAGACTTTAGCCTGTCAATGAGACTTGGTGACTCAGTGATTCCATATGGCTGCCCACTTGTGTCGTACTTCTCTCCAGAACGCATTCATAAAGCTGGCCCTAGCTTTGCCGATGATATCTGGAGCTCCATGTGTCTCTTTGCAGAGCTTTCATCTTGGCCTTAGAAGCTTTTTTGGGCCTTTTTGCAGATGAAGTCCTAGGCTTCATGGTCAACTGCCTAGGTCCCATAGTTACCTAAACATTTCAGGAAGGAATATTACGTTCCCCTTGGAAAAAGGCATGATTAGTGGTATGGGTTAAAGCCTGCTGAGAGTCAGGAGCTGTCTGAAGACTTCTCTTCGTTTTTTCTTTTCTGGTATTTGCTTTTTGTATAATGTTAGGAGATTTTTACATTCATGGAATCGCTGGTATCAGACACTACCTATTCCAAACTCCAGAGGCCCAATCGACTTTTTAGGTGTGCAATTCCACTTCAGTTGCCGTGCAACTCCCGGCAGCTGTAAGACATCTATGTTGAGGATGTTGGATAGAGCCAAACGCACACGATGCTCTGCAGGTTAAAAGGGAATCAATCTATCAAGGAAGTGAGGTGGCTCGGACTTGTCTTCAGAAGATTGTATTTAAAACTTTGCCCATTGAATTTGAAGAATTGTTCAGAGAACAGTGCAAACATGACAAATAACTAACTAGTTAATAACCAACCAATCAAAACATCTGATTGGAACGAAAATGAGAAAGTTCGAATTTTGATGGAGGAAAAAAGAAAGGTTCTGCCAGCACACAACCATCAAGCTTTGTTATATCCAATCAATAGATTTGATTCAACCACTGAACAAGAGGAAAGCGGAATGATTTTGGCCCGGCAGCGGGACTGAATGCTGAATTGCAGAACCGGCCCGAGCCGAGCGAGCCTATCATGAAGAGAAAGTCCTTTCTCCATATGGAATACTGTACGGAGTACATGCAACACCCGCTCGGCTGTGAGGAGAGGCTTGCATTATATAAAGTGTATTCGACTTGGCTCGCGAAGATTTTTCTGATGGTAGTAACGAATAAGCCCAGAGCTCTCAACCTGGCTTATGAGATCCGGGGGTGGGGAGGTTTCATGGCCTTCTTATTACAGATCCCGCTTCGTACATTCAAGCTCGCCAACTAGTTCATAGGTGGAAAGCTGAATCGAGATGGGCTGGCTGCCAAGTGTGCTTGAGGGATTAACTAGTTACAACATAAATTCCGTTCTCGGGTGGTTTTGCACGCCTTAACATTGATCTCGACCTGATGCACGTCGTATTGCAGACACATGCACGAACAAGGTGCGGTTTTTTTGGAAATCCGACGGGTCATGATGAGAATTAAATTAACTTCACCAGGGGGACCTTCGAGGAGCCTCACAGGCATGAATGGATGAGAATTCAATATAAGTTTAACTACTCCGTACCTAAGGTAGGTAAGCTCCCGACCATGCACTTCACCCAGTCCTCGCAGCTTTCTTCAAACAGGAAGCAGGATCGATGCGGCATGCCTAAGAACAAAGTCAACTATCCAAACCACCCCCCAGAGAAGGCAGGTAACTAACTAGTTACATGTTATAGTGACTGTAGCTACCTAGCTATGTAGTTAGTTACTGCAGTCGATCTCGTCGTTCTCTAGTTATTGGTGCCTTTGTTGGTGCGGTGTGCAAACAAGGACTCGGACATATTTCGCGACTCTCTTTCCCTCTCTCTTTCTCCAGTCTCCAGCATTGTTACATTTGTATCCACCCAACCTAACTAGTTAACTCTATGATGATCAGCCAACTGCTAGTTAAGTTGCTCGGAAAAGCTGTTGGTCGTTTTCCGGGAAAGACCGTTTGAACCCATATTCTTTTTTTGCCCCGTTGGCTGTGATTGTCGGATATCCCTGTCGTTGATTGGATTGTCCATCTTCACATGAGGGGTACAGACTCGCGTGCTGTTAACTAACGGGCCGTTATGCTGGTTTTTGCATAGGTTAACTAATTATATATTTATTAGATCGGGCGGGGGCCCTTTTGAGGATCTCTTCGCTCGATCTTCTCCCACTTCTAAAAAACAAAAGGCACGGAGAGCTTTCATCCATACGTAACTATAGGTACCTAGTTACTAGCTACAACTGCTTCTCTTTTTCGACCATCTCTTACTTCTAAGCCAAAAATGACTGAACCTGCTAAAGACGTTTCTGAACCTGGCAACGACATGACCGGTGCTTTGGAGGTTGACTCGCAGGTCTGTCGTGACTCGTCGGATCTTAACACGTTGATATAACTTGTTATTTACGATGTCCTCACAGGCCACCGAGAGCGACTCTGTTTATGGATCTGAGCTTTCTAGCTACTCAGCCTCTCTCACATCTTCTGTACTCAACTACAGACAGGAGAACGGCAGGCGGTATCATGGCTACCGCGACGGAAGTAGGGCCCTTCTGTACATCCAAAAGAAGACTGGACCTTTCTGATCTGAGTTGATGAAAAGATTACCTCCTTCCAAATGACGATGAAGAGTCTGACCGACTGGATATGATCCACCACTTGTTGTTGACGGTCATGGAGAACAAGTTGTTCTTGGCCCCGATAAAGCCGGGAGTGCAAAAGGTTCTTGACCTTGGTACTGGAACGGGAATTTGGGCTATCGATTTTGGTATGAACAAATTAGATAACTGGTCGATGCTCGTATGGATAGCTGACTCTCTTCTTAAAGCTGACAAGTTCCCATCTGCAGAGGTGTGTCGATTTTTCTTTTTTTTGTTGGATGAAACTGAGTGAACTGAGTGCCTAATCGTCTATAGGTTATTGGAAACGATCTAAGTCCTACACAGCCAAGCCTGTAAATCCTCTCTGTCGTCCTCGTCCCACATATATCCCTATGGCAAGAGTCGAGGTACTGAAACATGCATTAGCATTCCTCCGAATGTCCGTTTCATCATTGAGGATTTCGAAGACGAATGGGTTTATCAGTCCAATTCTTTCGATTTTATCCACGCCCGGTGGCTCGCCGGATCCGTCAAGGACTATGCCAACTTGATCAAGCGGTGCTATCAGTGCGTCTGCCTTAGCAAAGTTTATTTATCTTTGAAGATTGCTCCCTGGCCGGGACAACTAACTTCATCTGTTTCGTTCTCAGACATACCGCCCCTGGAGGATGGGTCGAATTCAATGATTGGAATCCTACACCTTACTCGGAAGATGGAACCCTGAAAGGCACGTCCCTCGAGAAATACTATGTTGACGTCGTTTCGACGTTCGAGAAGACTGGCTGCATCGTAAATGCCGGGCCGTACATCGAACAGTGGTTCCGGGACGCCGGGTTTCAAGATATTCAAGTCCGGAAGTATCTGGTGCCGATTGGAAGTTGGCCAAAAGATAAATACTATGTATGGATTCCCCCATCCGTCCATAAAATTCTAGCTGGGCGGGTTGTCGCTGACACATGGGCCGCGCGTTAGAAAAAGATTGGCACGTGGACCATCCTTCAATATGAGGCTGGCGGGTTCGAAGCCGGCGCTATGGCAGTCTTGACGAGGTTTGGTGGCTGGACAGAGCAGGAAGTGAAGATCCTTGCCGCCAAAGCAAGGAACGATATGCGTAACCGCCAAATTCACGGGATGTTTGACTTGTAAGTTCACCCCTGTGGGACCTCGAAGTTCTGTGTTACTTATTGATATAACTATAGCTACACTGTCTATGGCCGTAAGCCAGAATGATCCATGAGATGTACCGATGGCCCCCTTGCAGGAAAACGAACACACCTTGGGATGATTTGACTTCCGGCATGGAAAGACATTCAGTCAACATTGGTTTTGGGCGTTGATTACCGAGCTTACGGGAATAAAGGTTATAGTTACATTGATACCTATTCCAAGCGGGTGGAGTGACATGAGGAGCAAATAAAGGAGAGAAACAGGAGAAACAAAAGATGTATCTGGTATGTCCTGACTATTGGTTTATGTGCAACAATCATGACTTGAACAAAAAGGTTGGATTCTACCCTGGCGTCATTGTGGAACTTTGATGATATATCGGCATCAGGAGTTTTTGCGATCTTTTCATTGAGGCATGATCTTTAATTGGTGGGACAGTTGCAATGTAGCCAGGAAGTGTCAAGCTGCTGTGTTCCCTCAAATGCTTACCTGCAAAAGTTTTATTGTTTGCAACCAAATGCCTCCACAAAGCACAAAATGATTACAAGGCTCCGGATGTCTTGGATGAAAGTAGGCACCCAGCAGGAAGTTCTCTGTTTCTTAGTAAAATGAATCCCGAATCAGTCTCATCGCACCGCTCTGCTTGGTGTTTTCGTTGTATTCCCTTTGAACCACGACGAACATCTGTTGAGGGTCCTCTGGCGGTTTACGCAAAAGATTTGGTCCCGCTAGATAGGAGCACCGTGTGCAACACTGGATCGCTGACCGGGGGAAATAATCCCGGTACTTTGGCACATAAATAAGTAAGCGCCCAAGGTGGAAGTGAAGCGCGGATTGATCTCCGCTTTTCATCCCCCTTTTCACTGTTTCATTCCTGCCTTTTCCTGACGGTTCGGCGAAAAGTAGCAAAATAGTCTCAAGCGCGGAGAGGTTCCTATATGCTCCTCAAATCATCTTTTAATGCCAGCCGTGTATGTATTTTCATGGCGTCGGCGTCTCAATAGGATTATCCTTTTGAAAGGAAATAACCAGCGAGTTAAAAGGCTATGCGGCGTACAGCACTCATGGTCTGAAGGTGTCACAAGTGCAGCGGGCGAAAATGGCCTCGAACCATAACTAGTCGATGACAAGCTTGACGGAACTCTAACGACAAGAGACGCACCGCCGAGCTCAAGGTCATGAGCAAAAGATTGCTCCTAGGAATCCCAAGAATTGCGGTCTTGTCAACAGGTTTCACGTGGGTTTTTGTTTGGGAGAGAAAAAGGTTCAAGCCCCTTGATCATGTCAGCAGACTTAAGCTCCCCCCCCTTTCCCGACGCCTTACCGGAACAGGCATTCAGGAACTAGGTAGACCTCAGGTGAATATTGACTTGAAACGGTGTTCTCCCGGTGCTTCATGCGCGTCAGTATCTTTGCAAAGCTCGTCGCCGCCGGAAATGCTCCTGATACTCCAGTCTTAACAACTCGTAACTAACCGCTTCGATGGGCTTCCTTCAACCATGTCTTCCGACCTCGAAACCGCAACGCTACTCGAATGGATCAACAGCTTCTCCCTGGGAACTGTAATCCGCGCCAGCACCGACCTGAGCGATGGCTCAATTCTCTGGGAGATCCTCCAGGATATCGATCCCCAGTGCTTTCTCGGGAACCTCCCCGAAAACGTCCCCGAGGACCACTGGGTCCCGAAATGGCAGAATCTCAAGCACGTCCACAAGCTGCTCATCACCTACATCCGAAACCAGAACGATGGCGAAGTTCCCGCCGGCCTGTCGACCGTTCCCGATCTCAAAGCGATCGCCGAGAATGCCTCCGTCAAGGATACCAACCGCCTTTTGAAACTGTTCTTGATGGCCGCCATCAGCTCCCCCCATGCCGAGTCGTACATTACTACGATGCAGAAACTCTCCACGCAGACACAGGAAGGATTGAAGGATATCATCCAAGAAGCTCAAAGTCCGTCGGAAGATCGTCTTGAGCAGATACATTATGAACAGGACGAGTATAGGGCCAGGCGCGATATCGCGATGGATCCAGAGTTGCAGTTTGAAGAACGCGTTGGAAAACTACTAGCGGAGAACGATAAGCTCTCTCATAAGAAGAAGGATTTGGAAAAGGCTTTGGAGGATCTACACGACCGGCTGGCGAAACTCCATGAGACTAATGATACTTTGGAAGCAAAATTGTCGTCTACGGAGGACCGGTTGGCAACGCTCAAAGCTGGCAAGGGAGATTTGGGTCCCGACGCGACTGGCTTCGAAGGCCGAAGTCGGCAGCAGGAGGATATAATAGCGTCACAGGAAGCAAGGTTGATGGCTGCACAGGATGAGATTGATGCCTTGCGAATGTCGCTCGAATCGATGCGTCAGAAGAATGAACGATACCAAAAGCTACAAGATGATTATGACGAGATCAAGAACGAAAGAGACCAGATGTCCAGAAAAGCTAATGCTGCTGAAAAGTATCGACAAAAACTCCAAGCCAGTCAAGATTTTGAAAAGGAGAACCAGGTGCTGAAAGTCCAGGTGAAGGATTTGAAACAGCAATTGATGCAAAGCGATTCTAATCAACGCCTTTCGTCCGAACATAGCAAAGAGCTTCAAAAATATAAACAACTCATAACACAAATCGAACAAGACCACCACGAAATCCAGAACCTGAAAAAACAACTTGAGTTTGACAATCACGCGTTGACCGAAAGGCTGCAAGGCTCTGAGGAGGAAAATGCCCGGGATGAGGCAACTATTGCCGAATTGCGAGAACGCATAAGGGAACTCGAAGGATTGGAAAGCCCTGGCACCACAACACCCAAGGGCCATGGGACCTTCCAACGTGATCTCGATGAAGCCGGAAGCCAGGAGGCTCAACTGTCAGACAACCATCTCAATCAATCCTAGAGAGAGTATACATGCTGACTTGATATAGTAACCCCGAGAATGAAGAATTACGCAAAGAACTAGGAAAAGTCAAGAGCGACACCGAGATATTTGAAAGCGATATTGAGAAGTAAGTCTAGCCTAAGGAAAACGAAATCGGTGTTGGAGTTGAGACTTACCATTGTTTTAGCGAGGCATATCGGAGATTACACGAAGAATATGCAACTGTGCGCACTAAGCTTACAGAAACTGAAACGCGCGCCGAAACCACTCAACGGGAGCTTCAAGATGCAAAGACTGACCGTAAGTCCGCTACACAACGATCCGAATGCTTTATTTGGTTGACTCGCTGACGATATTGGCAGTGGGGCTTGTTGACAAGGATAAGCTAGATATACTCAATGAGATCAAGGAGTCGAATAATTTTGAAGTTGCAAGCATGCGGGAGGAGTGGGACACACTTCAGAATAGGGTTCGAGAGCTTGAAGGCAAATTGGATGTTAGCCGGACAATTGTCCGAGAGGTTTGTAGCGAGAGGAACGCTCTTCGTGCTGCGCGTGACATAAGAGAAGAAGAACTTCGGGACGAAGACCAGGCAACCCTGTACGAGATGAAGAAGCTGCTTGAGGAGCTCACATCTCGAATCAACGGGACTTCGGACGGGCCCGAATTATCGCCTCTGGAGCTCTTGAAGCAATTTGCTGAGACGACAGAGAAAAGCGCCAATAATTTGACAAAGCGCGTAGAGGTGAGTCGACCATTCATATTCTTATCCCTGTTATTTCACATCTTCAGTTGCGTGTACATTGCACTTTCGGAAGCGTGTTGCATTCTTTGTGCCCTTGCGCCATAAGCCCAAAAAAGACCTCACCCCCGTCCAAAAAAAAAACACCTCTCGAAACGAAAAGTGGTACAAAGCAGAGGTTGACCATCAATAGGTCAGGAGCAGTACCATGACGCTCTGGCATTGGTCCTTCTCTTTGCCATTTCTTGCGATTGTCGTATTCACGGCAGTCTACCCTCAATCCATGTCTACCCTAACCCAACTATTTTCCGTCGAGGTCACTTTACACCGTTATGTAAAGTCCAATCAGAGATCCTGGGCTAACGAGTCATTCCTTCCCTCCGCTGGGGAAACAATCGAGTCGAATGTAGCACATTAAACAGCAGAATGAACTTATCAAGTCGCTGCAAGAGCGGATCGGGAAGTACGAGGAGTTTTCGACGGATTTGGAAGAGTTCAGAGCTGCCAAGGAGCGGGAGGTACGTTTTTAATTATTTACATGCTTGATTACTCAGTAGACTCCTTTCCCTTCTTCTATATTTCAAATAACACCTGGCTAACTCGACAACTGTTCCACCAGGCTGAGCTCATGCAAGTCGTCCAACGCCAAGCACGCGAAATCGCACTCATATCTTCGGCTTGGTACAATTTTCAATCACGATTGCAGAATCAGAATGCCGGCAATATGGCTCGATATCATCAGCGCGGCGGCGTGAACGGGCCAGGCATGGGTTCAGAAGCTGGGAGAACGTGGTTGGCGAGACAGAGGGCTACGGTTGGAGGTGTTGAAGGGAAGAGTATGTTGGGAAGGTGAAGCGAATCTGTAGGTTGGTTCAAAAAAAAGGGGGTGGTGTTTTTTTGGGAAGCAAATGAGAATTAAGCAAGTTCGGCGGCGACGAGTTGGATACGCCGATGTCTATGTATATTTTGACTAATCGCTCATTTGCATTTGGGATTTTTTTTTTTTTTTTCCTGTGGGCATTGTTCTTGAGCCTTTTTTTTATTTTAGATATATATAAGATACCTTTGGCATATATATAGATCTTATTGCATGCACCAACGTCCTAATAAAGCGATTATAACTTTGAAAGTTACCAAGGTAGTTTGACATAGTCTATTTTGTAAGCTTATACCTATCCTACTAAATGAACCAGGAATTACTCATTATGTATCCCGTCCGCAGTTCGACCATCGAGCCCAACAACGTACATAACCTGCTCCCCAACCCGATGCATATATTCGCCCCCTATTATACAGCTCCAATAACCAGATCAGAGCCAACCAGCCAACAAGGTAGGTAAAAACGACACTTTTTCCAATAAGAAAAAAAAACACCAAAAAGAGAGATCATTCAAAAAGTGCGAAAAATTCATACCCACTCCCGGGGATATTTCAAGACGTCTATCATCTCTCTCTCCCTCTTCTTCTCCTCCCCACCGACTTCCTCGCCCGGCACCATCTTCTCCTCGCCCATCCTCGTGCCAGAGACCGGATCCATATACGCCCACTCCGCCGTGCGCGGCAGACTCATCAAGATACTTTCCACCCTCGCACTTGGCGTTCTCAGCCCAAAGCTCGTCCCGCGGTCATACACGAGGTTGAACTCGACGTAGCGCCCGCGCCGCAGTTGCTGCCAGTCCTTCTCGGTCTGCGTGAACGGCATGTCTTTCCTGCGATTCACGATGGGGATGTAGGCGGGCAGGAAGGAGGCGAGGGCGTCGGAGACGAATGCGAAGATGGTTTCTTGCGGGTTCGTGGAAGAGGAGTGGGAGGTGGAGGTGGAGTGGGCGAGGAATTCGGCGTCGAGGTCGTCGAAGAAGATCCCGCCGATGCCGCGGGCTTCGTGGCGGTGAGGGATGTAGAAGTATTCGTCGCACCATTTTTTGAATCTGGGATAGTAGGTCTGGTCGTGCTTGTCGCAGGCGGACTTGATGGTTTGGTGGAAGTGTTTGCAGTCTTCGGGGAAGAGGTAAGAGGGGGTGAGGTCTGTGCCGCCGCCGAACCACCAGTTTTTGGGGCCGTGGATGGGGTCTTTGGGGTCGGAGGTTTCGAAGTAGCGGTAGTTTAGGTGGACTGTTGGAGCCATTGGATTCTTGGGGTGTAGGACGAGTGAGAGTCCGGCGGCGAAGAAATCCAACGAGTCCACGTCGGTGGCCACGAAGGACTTGTGGTCTGCGCGCATCTTCTCGATGGCCGGACGGGGTAGCTGGCCGTAGACGA
Organism: Amauroascus niger; assembly: GCA_001430945.1. Taxonomy (NCBI): domain Eukaryota; kingdom Fungi; phylum Ascomycota; class Eurotiomycetes; order Onygenales; family Onygenaceae; genus Amauroascus; species Amauroascus niger. Next base: position 253,690 of record LJPK01000760.1, on the reverse strand, counting down.
CGGAGACATTGACGCCGGCCTTTTCAAAGACATTGCCGTCTTGTAGGACGCAGGAGATGCCTCCGCCGCCGCCGGGTCGGTTCCATTCGTCGACGATAAACTGCTTCCCGTCTATCCGCGAGAGCTCGTCTACTATCTTCTTCTGGTGGTCTTTTATGAGCTTCTCCATACGCAGTCGCATGGGTGAGGAGGAAGTGATGGTCGTCTCGCGCTTTGTCTTGTCATCGAGGGCGGCAATGGAGGGCGCATCGAGCTGGACTGGTTCTGCAGTCTGTTTTCCCAATTGCGATTAGCAATCGGATAAAGTCTAGGAGCTTGCTTTGCAATTGAAGGGCGCATAGGTCATATATCATACCAGAGCATGTAGCGAAGCTGCCATCAAGATGGCTGCGACTGAAAAAGCCACGACCGGCCTCCACCCGTTGGGACTTCCCGTGGACGGTCTGGGATTGAACGAAGACATCTGACGATACCGACTTCTTGAAGCAGCAAGGCATGGCTGTCTCTGAAATCCCAGGCGCCCGAGTGCCCGAGGGCAGCGGGAATATATGCGAGGAGCAGCCATAGCAGTTATGATGGTTTTTGTACGGAGTACTCGGCACGAATCAACAAGACGATCTACAAACTATTGAGGACAGTAGAAGTAGATAGATAGGGGTCAATGGAGACATGAAAGAGCTGTGTAACTAGCTATTCTAGATTCGAGGAATTGTGGCCATCTGAGCAGCTATTAATATGTGCGACTGGCTTTGAATTGCCGGCAATCTGTTTGGCTCCCAAGCTTCCAACGGCAACAAAAAGTAGTTAGCAGTTATCGCGAGGAATCAGGACATCCCGGGACGTTGTTGGATAGTGAGGCCACCCAGACACGTGATGGTATGGGGCGTGGGTCGATCTGGCCGCCCGTCTCAGAGCCGTTTTCTTCCGCTGGCATGTTCCCTCGCAAAGACATGCAACGTTATCGGAACTCGGGTACTTATTATATATGTGGTTTTCTACTTCTGTAAAGTTGCATCCATAGGTCTCTCTACCTCAGCCGATTGAAGAATTTTGAGAGCAAAATTGATCGGGCAAGAAAACGACCGGAACAAAGACGGAGCGAACCCAGTCACGTGTAGTTTATGTTTGCATTGTTTGACTGGTTTTCAGCGTTTGCATGATGAGGTCATTGCTCGGAGTCATGATGTCGCTCTTTGGGTGTGAGGGCGTGACGGGCTATTTTTGCGCGGAGTCTCAAAGAGGGCATGGACTGTGACTCCGCCCGGCTCTATCTGTGGGGGTTTGAGGTCCAATATTGTGCTTCAAGGCTTCCTTCCACGGTTGGTCTGACTCTTGAAGCCGTACAATTTGACTCACTCTCTTTTTCCTTGCTACTTCCCGTCCTCATTGCGCTTGTCTATTCCTTTCCTTTGAAGGTCGTAACTAGTTAACTAGGCTTCCAGTCACTTGACTTGCATCACGTGGATTACCGCCGCGCGCCCTGGTTGGCCAGCCTCCAAATTAGTCATTCTGCCCGGTCAGCAGCCACACGGGGCTAGCCCCAGCACGGCCTAGCGCTGCCCTCCACCGCCCTTACATATTTCCCGCTTCCTCCCTTTTTCGCGGGGCTGCAGCCTTCCCCGAACTCGATGACTTTATCGTCGTTCGTCCATCCACAACTCTCCTCCTCCTTCAATATCAACCTCTGAACAGAAGCCAAAACCCCAACCCAAACAAGCACCAGCCAAAGTCAAAGTCCAAGGTCTTTATTTGCATTCATCATCGCCCGGGTCCCCAGAGCTCTCTCTCTCTCTCCCGTCTCCGCTTGGAATTCGAGTCCAATACCTTCTCTTCGAATCAACTACGTCAGCACATCATCCCGCCGCCATGCGCTCCAAGTTCAAGGATGAGCATCCCTTCGAGAAGCGCAAGGCCGAAGCCGAGCGCATCCGCCAGAAATACGCAGACCGCATTCCGGTATGTTGCCACTAACATCCGCTGTAGTTTTTTTTACCCTTTTTTGCTCTTCCTTCACCGCTAACTAGGTTCATCTCCAACAGGTAATCTGCGAGAAGGTCGAGAAATCCGACATTGCAACCATCGACAAGAAGAAGTACCTCGTCCCCGCCGATCTCACGGTGGGCCAGTTCGTCTATGTCATTCGCAAACGCATCAAGTTGTCGCCTGAGAAGGCGATTTTCATCTTCGTCGACGAGGTGCTGCCGCCAACCGCCGCTTTAATGAGCAGCATCTACGAGGAGCACAAGGATGACGATGGGTTCTTGTACATCACGTACGTTCAAAGCCCGTCTCGCTTGGCTTGGATTTGCATTTTGTCAAATGGGACAATAACTGACTCGTTGATCTTAGATACTCTGGGGAGAATACGTTTGGAAACTAAATCCAGAAAAGGGAAAAAAAAACCCATTTAGTCTTCAAACGCCAGCCTAGACAAAATGGCCGATACGGCCTTCTCCAACGGCACCTGAGTTATTAATATCAGTACTGTTTATTGATTAGGCTTCCTCAACCCCTCCACCTTTCTTTTTCCATGGCCCTTTTTTTTCCCTTTCCTCTTGGATTAGTTCTGTTTGGGGACAAAACAACATAAGAAATTCGGAATTCATGTGGTGCTTGGTGTTACTGCTTGATTATTACGGCGTTTTTACTATGAACACTCTGTCTGCTTTTTTCGGTGATTCCACCGTCATCCCCATGAGTCCGGTCAAGGACGGGGCTGGGATGACTGGGAGACGAGCCCTTTCCGTGTTGCAGGTTGACTTTTTGCCCGGTTGTGATTAGTATGAAAATGATAATGATGAATATGCTTTGCGTTGTGTGAGTTGTTTTTGATATATAAAATACCGGTCAGCTCCAAGTCCGTAGCTCGAGATGTCAATTACACGTAGAATGGCATGTCGAAGGTTATCGTTCCATGTGTAAAGTAGAATTGTGAGTTGCAAAGTCGTGCTGCAATTGCAGCATGCGTGATTGCTATCATGCAATCACCGAATACAATCAAATGGTGTTTTGTTGTTTGTGTCCCTATCAAAAGTGAAAACTGTCAACATGATGTTTACTCATTAATGAATATCTATCAGAATCAAGTGACAAAGCCATGGTTCTGGAATCCTGTCACCAAGGCGGAATCAGATCAGTTATATTTGTTTCACCAGAAATTAGATATTCACAAAAGGGGGTGCGCGGTATTGTTCAAAAGACGCTGATAATACGTTTTCGGACCATCCACGAGTGGTAATAGATATCAAGAAGGCGGCATGTTGGATTCGTATGCATATAGCCCATTCATCAACAGCTGACATTCATGATAGTATACCACTGCAAACATTTGCTTAGACACAGACAGAGATTGCAGCACAGTCATGGCCAATTCACTGTATAAAAGCCCAGATATAAGTTTGAAAATGTGGGTGTCTTTCGACAACGATCATTGCCATTCCTAGACACCATCCTCGACATCCCCAAGTCCCCATCAAACAGTGCGCCAGGGCTTCCATGATAAGCCGTTCATGGAGCATATTTCTACCCTTGAAACGCACACACTTCAAGGCAACCCAAACCAGGAAAGACGATAAGTAACCATTTTGCCGGTAAGCGCATCGCAACGAGTGCTTTTCGAGATCAGAGTCCTAATGTTCCCCAGTTATTGATCAGCTGCTCTTTCGCTTCTTCGTCTCTCGAAAACAATCAGGAAAGTCCTCTCAAGGACAATGGGGGCCGGGCAGAGCCGAGATTCGATCCCTGTGTTTAATTTCGTCCCTCGGGACCCCAACAGACCCCTTCGTGGTTTCATTGATTCACGCCACCACGGCCCCTCCCAGCGCATCCGTGCTTTTAGCCCGCCGCCATTCGACTGCGGTCTCCCTGCGCGACCTCACCACGGCCCCTCCCAACCCCATGGGGCCCCCCAACATCTCCCCTTTCCTCAGCCCATCCTGACGCGCAAACAACATGAACTTCTCATCCTCGTCCTCAACAATTACCCGCAAGACCCTCAATCCGTGAGTAGGCTGATTGGTATATCACCATTCGTTCCCAACCCTTCATCTATCGACCACGTTATGGGGCAGTTGGAACAAGCCACTCTTCCTGAGAATTTTTCAAAAAGGATGGAACGAGCTGCGGAAAAACTCTCCAAGAAGGCATACGGAGATGCAGACTTTCAGCAACTTCCGGCGCAGGTCGTGGCTTTGGCCGTCTTCGCCGATCTTAACACCCTGTTCTTTGGTGGGCTCTTCAAGGCGGGTATTCATATTGGATCAGGACGTTCCGTGCCTCATGATTGCCTGGGGATAACAGCTAAAGGTACTCCTGTCACAATCAGGCTTTCACGCACACTTGATGACGGGGTCAGATTTACCGGTAGAGCAAGGATGGACGGCTTGCTTTGTGTCATGATCCATGAGATGGCCCACGCCTATCTAATGTTGTACTTAGGACTGTACTTTTGCGATACGGACGAGACCGGCCAACCGGTGGAAGACGGTCATGGTGTGCACTTTGGGTATATTTTGGGTTTTTGTCAGAGGATCCTTGATCTACTAAGAACGGGAATTGACATGAGCATGGGCGGTTCGTATGCTCTGTTTTACACGGACCGCCCCCAGCAACCCGGGCAGATAGCACGGTGTACATCTTTCCGGAACAGCATAACAGACCATAGTGGGCTCACAAACGGGCCGAGACCCCCCCGGCAGTGAATGAATAGAACCACGGGTGTCGCGAGGATGGAAATCCTATGCCTTGAGCCGGGAGCCCATGAGGTAGGAAGTTACCCGGCTAATTCTGCTTCGCACTCGACGTTTCATAGTTTCTGAGTTTCGTTACATTGCTTGCATCATTGTCTAGTAACTTTTTCATATTGTTTTTATTCCTGGGGTGTTTTTGTGTCCTTTCAATTCCAGAGTTATTAAACCCAGTTGCCCTCATAAATGTTATACCAAGGTAATCAAGGCATATGAGCAATGTCCGAACTTTTTTTCTTTTTTGGTCACAGTCGCTCCTGGTACATGCCGGGTTATATCTTTTACCATGCCCACGCCCGCCAGCCTTTTCTCTTCAAGGCCGGTAAGTAGAAAGGCATTTCCGTCCACCCGTGTAGCCGATATAATCGCGTAATATCTCGAGGTTATCAAAAGTGCATAGTGTTATTTCTTCCTCGTCGTGAATAGATTCCTCGTCCCCGAGATTCGACTGTGTAGTTGCCCGGCAGCATGTCAACATTCCACCATCGCCCGTTCCGCATATCAATCGTCAATTCTTTTCGTGCAGCTTTTTTTTTCAAAACACCACACTGATTTTGCGCCGTGTACCCACGTACCCTGCACTCCCACATTATGCTTCTTTCTTCATTGCCAGTCGTTCCACCACCTCACCACTCTTCCCTTGCCCAGACTCAATATCGAAACCATGTCACTAGGCGTATCAGGGTGCTTCTCTCGGTGTTCCCGACGAATTCGGACGTAGGCGGCTGAAGTGCCAATGAACAAGGCAAACAAAGGATCACCAAACCTAGCAATGGGAGATATCAGCCTTGGACGGTGGTAGATATGACGTGCAGTGCGGTGCGGTGCGGTTTGGTTTGACGGGAACTGGGAATGGGGTGGTTGCCCAAGGTAGAGACGGTCTTACTTGGAGATCAAATACGGATAGACCACTGCGGGTGCCATGATTAATTAGGGAGTGAAGAACGATGAAGTCTGATGGAGATGCTCTTTCTAGTGTTTGCGGTTGAGAGGAGAGGTTGACGAAACCAACCAACTTAACTAGTCACGTGGACAAGCCAGGAGTCAAAAGCCTGATAAAAGGGGATAAAATGTATCTCACATCACCTCACAGGTAGTTAACCCCCCAATGATGCTGTTTTCCCGCTGTGAGTCGGTGACTCAATCCGATGGTTGATTCTTCTTGCAGAAGTGTGACTTTTATTTCAGGATCTCCTCTCCAAGAGAAGTGGAATACAATGGACGAAAAGGGCAAAGGGTCTGTTTGTCTCCAAATCTGGGATAAACTACTCTCTAAGATGCGAACTATACCTTTGAAAGATTCGGCCCAACCCTTGGCAAAGGATTCAGATTTGCGAGCTCGCATCCTTGAGCACTATTTCCACTTTGGAGGCCATCGATACGAATATCAATCATCTACATGTTGCCACTGAGTGCCTGTACAGTGTTTAACATGCTGATATTTCATCTCGAAGCATTATGATTGACGATCAGAACAATGTCACGGGAATCCTCGACTGGGAATATGCACAGATTCTGAATCCTACTTGTTGGGGTGACTGGTAAATTTTAAACAGTAACTGGGGCCATCGCCAATCGAGGCTATAGGGGGGCTTTCCAACAGTCTCCCAATGCTCCCTACTCTGTGGCGCTCGCCGATGGCCTGATAGCAGTTCTAAATGTCGATAGTTTCATTGCAACGCTTCACTTCCGACAAATGGTAGGTATTGGATGCAGTGTGGCAAACCCTTTCACTGTTGACTATGAGTGATGATGCTGCTAGAGGATACCCGCTCAACGACTTGCTGCACATCTTATGGAAGCAAACCAAGCCTAGCCTGCCTCGATCTGAGGCTTGCCAAAAAGCAGTGCTAAGATCGCTTACTAGACTTGGAGAATTCGATGTGATAGCACTTCGGGGGCCATGGAAAAGCAGCTACTCCAACACCACTACAAACTCCCAACCTGTTCTGTGGGTGAAGCAAGAACTAGACTCCCTGCTGCACCACCTGCAAGTAATCAACGACCAGAAAGCAACCTTTGGAAGTATGTGCGAGGTGTGATAATATTTTATCTAGAACAATCCTTATCACTAGACATTTTCGGCCTCTGAGCTTGCTTGATATTTAATTGAATACTTGTACCTTCTTCGTGAATATTCACTTTGGAGACTCTTTGAATTTGTTGGAAATTCACCAAGGGCAAATAGTCTAATAGACGAATAAGGCTATCGCGAGGGAAGGGCAAGCCGGATCGTTATACCTACCTTGTCACAGAATGCATGATATTTGAAAATCAAGTAACCCGTTCTTATTTTGATTTCCCTCGTCCCCCCAAGACTCTTCGCTAAACTCCTCCATAAGAACCAAACCGAGCATACCCCGAAGAAGGGAGTTTCTATAATACACATGCGGAACCCGAACATTAAAAGGTCTATAAGGGCGTATTAAAAGAAAAGAAGGAAACATATGCCCAAGAGAACGCCAACGAACCAAACCGCAGATTACCATCATACGACCGTTCCGAAAGCCGGTATCAAGGTCTGTGCCAGCCAGAAGCTGAACACCAACTTGGGTCCGGTCATCAGAAGTTTGGGTGTCAACCCCTTGAAGAAGCTGGTCATGCCCTCGTTACGCATCATGTTCTTGATGATGCGGAATCCGGACTCGGGATTTTCAAAGTTTCGGTTTTGGATGCGCGTTTTGATGACGTCCAACGGTGCGGAGACGATCAAGGACGCACTGGCACCTGCAATGGACGCAACGAAATTTTGGAGCCAAGTGGCGCTGTTGTAGTCCGACAGGTTATAGATATATTCCTTTGCGAAAGCAGAGCCGCCAAAGAGCTAAGAAACATGTTAGAAAGGGTGCTGCTGGTCGTATTTTGGATTCCGTAGAACTCACCGCAAATGAACCGGGGGCATTACGGGCAGCGGTCCAGCCAGCGCCACGATATAGACCCATTCCCTCATCAGAGATAATCTTGAAGAGGCCACGGCCGCGGAACGCTTCTGGGTTTGTCTGTCGCTTAATCTTCAGAACATCGAGAGGAAGAAGAACAATCTCTCCAATTCCGATCAAACTGCGAGCACAAAAGCGTTAGCTGAGTTTACAATTGAATGCTGGTTCCGAATATATTCCGTACCTTCCGGCGAAAGCATGCATTATAGCCTTGCCAGTTCCCTTGCCGAACGCATTATCGAATTCGGTGCCATGGTGCTTGGCCAAATAATCACGCACGAATGGTTGGCCTCCGTACTTGTAGATTCTTTGTAGGATCTGGAAAGGAGACGAATCAGCGCAATCCAGGAAAACAGAGCCCAGCATAAACCGTTCCAGTACCCACCTTGTAGCCAGCAGCATACCCTAGACCGGGGAATAGCGACGTGAATTTGCGGGCAACTGGTGCAGAAGCAAAATCCTTAAAGACGACTTTATTGAGGGCTGAAGCGGACGTAATCTATACGCGAAAATGGGTCAGAATAGTTTGTCCTGCAAAAGCTGGAGAGATGAATGCCACACGCACTCTTGTTTGATTGCTCATTAATCGCTTTGCGGTTGTATCGACCTAAGCAGTATCCACTATTAGCGACTGGCGCCTTCATCGAGAATTGCGGTAGCTCCATACCGGATGGAAGATGAGAAGTTCGGCGATACCGGCGGAACCTTAGAAGTAAAACATTAGCACAATTCCCAAATCACCTCAAGGATGATGTGCTTACCGGATCCGAGTAATCTAGCAGTTGCAGATTCTCTCTTCACATCCTTGGCCGCAGAACCGGCAACTGGTGCAACAAGAGCGGGTGCCATTTTTGGGATTCTGATTAGAAACGAAAGAGCCTGGCAGAAACACAAAAGTGAATGGAAGAAAGAAAGACGGGAAGAGAAAAGCAAGAAAAGCTTCCGATCTGGAAAATACGCAAAGAGAATGAAACAACAGAATATTTCTCTCTCAACTGTAGTCCGAAATGATCGAAAATTTGAGTTTTTTTTTTTTTCGCGTGCTCTCTCCCAAGTAAGGTTTCTCTCGATCCCCTGCCCGCTTCTACGCTAGCCCCAGGTGGGCTTAGCGTCCCCCAGCTTCGAGTCCAGCGATCACATGAGCCTTGGCGTTCCCCGGGCAAAAGGGGCCGATCCGTGCCATCCCTACCTCAGCTGGAGGTACGGAGTAAACTTACATCCCTACCCCTTGGTTTCTGTGTTCTCAACGCTGAACATCAGGACTTCCCCCACTGGCACCGGTTGTTAATCTTGAGGTTGTCTGTACCAGGTGCTGTGACAGGCAATGCTGTCCCTTGCAAAGCAATACAAAGATGGCCAAAAGGGTGTGTATCTGGCACATACCGAACAATGTGACGGAGAATATACCATACAACTCTGTGAAATGCCGCCCCAAAGGGTTCATTCATACCTTTGATAAACACTCGCCTCGGTGGTCTCTGCTTGTTGAGGGATTCGGTATTGAGTTACCGTGATTGCATTCAATGAATCCAGTCACCTGAGTCACTTGCCCGTGGTTTTCAAGAAAGAATCTTGAAACATTTGATTGTGAAAACAACCTATTCTATTACCATGACTATCGTGAATCTACAGTCAGTTAATGGCTTACCAGGGAATCCGCTTAGATGGTTTATTACTATATATACCCTGTTGCGTTCGCGAAGACAGACACTTTTGACAATCTTCCGCACAAGAACAAAAACTCCATTAGCTCTCCAACAACGTCTTTCCAGTCATCTTGAACAAGCTTATACCCTCCTACTTTTCTAGAAAACCATCGAAACCGCAATCGATCATGAAATCCAGTGGGTTCATCCTGCTCTTTTTGCAGGCCATTCTCGTCTGCGTTCAAGCCACTACCAAGCCCAACCTCGAGAAGTTCACCATGGCATCCGGCAACATCATCAACACCTTGAACCCCAACGCAAAGCCCGAGAAAGCATACCGAGACCTCCCAGAGGTCATCGAACTCGATCCAGCCAACATCGTCGCCGCCATCCTGCCGGGAGACTTGGACAACCTCAGAAACTCCACCGACAAAAGACACCCACGAGATCTCTCCAAGCGTCGCAGGCAATGCCCCATGTTCCATCCCTGGCTATGCGATGGAGCCACCTGCTTCAATCGCTTTACCCATACGTGCTGCAAGGGTGGATATATATGCGCTGACCCGCACTTTTGCGTTCGGAACGCCGCCGGCCAAATCGCTTGTCGCTAAACATCATGGACGAGGCGAAATTTTGGTGCGAGGGAAGCCGGGTACTGATTTCTTTCTGGCCGTTAATTCGAAACGTCTTGAATTTGGGTGTCTGCGCTCTTAATGTGTGTTTCTTGGGCCGAAATACCTCTTCTTGATAAATTGGACGTGGATGACCTCGCGCTTTCAAGTACGACTGATTGTGTGCCAGGTCATTTGATGACAATATATAGCCCAGTTATGATTTGAAATGAAACCTACTCATTATCCCCTTTTAGTTGACTTTTTCTATTCAGGCGTCAATTCAGCATGTATTTAATGTGATGTTCTGGAACGAAATGGAAGTGCCATGGTTGACCACTACTTATCTGCTCATAAATCCTTTCTTCTTTTTTTCTGGCGCCTTGTATTTCTCACGAAGAGCAGCTGCGCAGAAGAGAAAGCGACCTCATGCTTTGTGTGCTCTGTAAAACGGTGTCGTTCGTCTTACCTAGGCTAAATCTCCGAATGCGGCAACGTACCTAATTACCCAATCCTTCGAATGGCCTAAGAAACTTATTTGCTGCACATCTCTCAGCACCTTGTTTGACGATCATACGCTGTCGAGATGACCACCAGACTTCAATATTTGGGGAATGTCTCCTTTTGTTGATGGCTCACCGCAAAAGATTCGCCCAACTTTCAATGTTGCTGCCAGGGCCGAGAATGTCACCTTGCATTCCTGGGTGCTTGGATGGTCCGACTGCCTAACTACCCCCTGCTAGTCAAGCCGGCCCTGTTGGGAATATGCCGATCAAAAGCCCAACAAGACCAGGTGCATCCAGTGGCCCCCTCTCCCCCCCCAATTCCTGCGCTTTTGGAGGAAGTTGAAGGGAGAATCTACATATGAAGGTACCTACCTAAGGTAGATAGCTTCCACGGGCTCTTTCCAAATTGGGTGTGTGGTCAATATAACCGCATTGGGAAAGCGCCAGTTGCCCAATCAGGGAACAAACAACCCTGCCGGTTCAGGAAAGACGTCGCACAGAAAGAAGAAGGAACATCCCGCACTTTGGCATCACGTGGGACAGTTACCAGGGGCTGCTTTCAGTGAAATTCGAAGCCAATCTTATTCTTTTCTCAATCGAGAACGCGCTTCAGACGTTGACAGCTCTCCCCATCGCCCTGGAACGGAACCGAGCAAGCGTGGTCCCGCTCCCGTCAAGACAACAGCTCTGTACCCTACTATACCCTAGCCACTATGTGCCTCACATCTCTTCGCAACTTTTATACCCAGACATTTCCACCCACTCCGACATTCACTGAGAAAGATGTTCCCTCTCAGAGTGGCCGAGTCTTCATCGTGACGGGCGGCAATGCGGGCATCGGCTTAGAGCTATGCAAGATCCTTTATGCCACCGGGGCGACGGTCTACATGGCTTCTAGATCAAAGGCAAGTCCCCACAAAACTTCAATTGATTGCGCAAAGAAGCTCATTATATCACCGTTTGACCGTGTGCATTCTCTTCTGCCTTGCTATCAAATCTTCAGTTTGATATTAGACTAACGCCCACTTAGGATCGCGCTGAAAGGGCCATCGAATCCATCATAGAATCTTCGCCTAAACACGAGCCTGCCGGTGATATCAAGTTTCTCCACCTAGATCTTAACGATATACAAAGTGTCAAGACGGCGGCGATGACCTTCGCGCAGCAGGAGTCCAAACTCGACATTCTTTGGAACAATGCCGGAACCGGCGGAAATCTCGTCCAAACTGGGGCGAAAACGGCGCAAGGGTTTGAGGCCATGGTTGGCATGCACTGCGTTGCTACTCTGTTGTTCACCGAACTCCTTCTTCCTCATCTTCGTGCCGCAGCAGCAGCAGCAGCGCTAGAAACTCCTGGTTCCGTCCGCGTGGTGTGGTTATCTAGTTTCTTGGCCGAAACTTCAACGCCAAAAGACGGTTTGGACTTTGGCTACTTGGAGCACGGCACAACGGACCGTGTTCGCAATTATGCCGTCTCCAAGCTTGGGACGTGGATGCTAGGTCGCGAAATGGCCCAGCGGTACGGCAGGGACGGTGTCATGAGTGTCATCCTCCATCCGGGCTTCCTAAAGTCTAATGCCTGGGGTGGTACCAACTCTGCCCTCATGTTTTTCGTCAACCCCTTTCTTCACATGGCAAAATATGGTGCCTACACTGAACTGTATGCGGGGCTATCGCATGATATCACCCCCGAAAACAATGGTGCATATATCATTCCTTGGGGAAGAATTCGCCCCGACAGTGCTTCTCCCCGACAGGATATCATCAAAGCTATGACGCCTGTGGACAAAGGTGGACTGGGCTACCATACAAGGTTTTGGGAATGGTGTGAGCAGCAATGGCAGCCGTTCGTCTAGGATGACAGTTAAACGCCGCCAAACACTGCAGGATCACCTCTACTCTCATTGATGCTGCGATCTAGAGCAAGCATTCCATCCCCATAAATGTGCTCAGGAGGTTGATATGTGCAAGACTGCAGGGTTTCGCGGAAAAAAAAGATCCTGTTACTGTTAGTATTCCTTGTAGGTAACGCTTGTGACGATGATTTGCATTATAATAGACCTACATCCGTATTCTAGATATCTGTAATAGACCACATCGCGATCCCGTCGTTAACGAATAGAAGCCGGCGTCGGGCACTGGGCCTGGGCCGTTTCGGACTATCTTAATTCCGGCTAATATTCATGGAGCGCTGGCTGAGGTATGTACAAGGAGCTTGCAAACGAGGGAAGGGGAAATGTGCAATGTCATTCGTTCGTCCTAATTCAACATTAACTATGTGAGCCAGCTAACCTTTTGATTCACATCTGCTCGTGTGTTACAATCCTGCATGATCAACACGAGGAGAACGAGCTGCCATGTTTTCTCTACCTTTAATTGAACCTCGGGACGTGAGTACCACCTCGTGAGCATCAAACCACACACCGGATGGACATAAAAAAAGGAAGCTTTGCCATTTGACAAGAAACCAACGGAGCTAACACCTTTTTCTTCCTTTTTTGACGCCATCCAGTCCCACACTCTGTGGTTCACACCGTCCCAGAACTCCCGCCGCAGCGGCCCGGTATACAGCCACCATGGCCATAACCAAAGCAGCAACCAGGCGCGAGGCAGAAACGGCCACTCGCGAGCACCCCTTGTCCCTCCGTCGTCGGACTCCTTGGCCGCACTGATGCTTGAAGAACGGGCGCTGCGCATCCGCAAACAGAACATAGCGTCGTTTGGATACTCGTGGATCCGGCCGGCGGGATATCCGAAGACGATGCAGGGGATTCGGGAGGAGGAGGCGGAGAGGGAGGAGGCTGCTAATGCGGCGATGGAGGGGGAGATGGAGTTTATGGGGGAGGTGGGGCTTGATGGTGGTGGGGTGGCGGGGGAGGGAGGAGAAGGGGAGGAGGGGTTGGAGGGGATGGAGAGGGATCTGGATGATGATATTCCGGATGCGGATGGGGATGGGGATGAGGTGAGTGGTGGGTTGGTGGAGGAGGGTGAGGATGGGTTGGAGGAGGATGATTTGGGGGAGGGAGATGAGGAGGAGGTGTTGATGGAGAGGGATTTGGATGATGATGTTCCTGAAGGGTTTGGGATGGATGATGACGATGACGATGATGAAGATGACGAGGACGAGGATGAAGAATTTGACGAGCAGCCTGATTTGGACGAGGATATACCCTCCGCTTCGGTTCAAGAAGAGGAGGATGATAGTATTATGGATCGGGATTTGGACGGCGACGTTCCCGAGCAGGAGTGGGAACACACCGATACCGAGGATGAAGACGAAAACGATAACGATAGCTACTCTGATGATGCACAGTACGCTAACGTCGACCGTCCCTTTGCTCCTGGTCCTCCTCCGCCGCCACATGGCCTTCGTTCAAGCATATCCACGCTCGCTGAGAACTCTCCTCCCCTTCCACCGCCAGTCACTCGTCATCGAGAGACGGAGGCACAGCGGGTGTTTCTCGACAGGTGGAGTGGCGGATTCGGCGACGACGTCGAGGATTCTATGGCGGCATTTCGGTCTAGCGGAATGTCTGATCGGAATCTGCGTATTCCGAGAGTTCGAACTCGAACTCGAAGACGACGGTCGACATTGTCTGATGAGTCTGCCAATATCTCTTGAAATTCTTTCTTCATGGATTGTCCGAAATGAGGACATGTTTTATACAGAAACGACTTTCTTTAGCAGTGGCGCTTGAGGTTCTTTGTTTCATTGCGGCTGGCACCAACATGTGCTCTAGATCGATTTTTATGCAGAAGAGGGATATCAAAATGATAGCCTTGCGGCTATGAGTATTAGATAAACAGCAGAATTATCAGATACAGGTGTCCCTGAAGAAAAGAAAATCACATAAAACGCCGTCTTTCGAGCTCACCAGGAGTTCTCATGTCAGATGCTTTCTTAAAACCAAGCACAAAGGGAAATCGAGTAATTACAAAGTCATGGTTTGCAAAAGAACATTATAGGTGCAAGTTCCTCTCTAAAGCGCCGGGTTTTACTCCTTTTCCCATCCAAAACAAACGCCGGGGAAGAGAGTCGGAAAGAAAACGAATTGTCAGGTTGCCCGGGAAAACAAAGTCCTAAAAAATTGGACAAGACGATGCTGCGAAGTAAGTATGGGAGTAGCGTTGATGGAGTAACTACCATCGGGAATAAATATATCGTGAGGCGTTACAATGGGGCGATATCATCGATGCCAAAATAGGGGTGAAGTATCCGAATTTACTGCGCGAGCGAGGGTTTTAAAATAGCCAAACGTAGGCGAATAGCATGAACACGGCAAGGAAGAATCCGAGCCAGACTTTCCAGCCGACCCCGGTGCGCTGCGCCATGAGCAGCATTCGGTTCATGGTGCCGCGGAGTCGGACACGGGTGTTGTCGAAGGTGTCGTTCATCTTCTCAGCGAAGGCGGAGGATTCGCGGATTTCGTCGCCGATGGCGAGGGTGATCTGAGTTCCGTTGCTGGTTAGTTTCGATTGTAGAGAAAATTTTGAGGAAACGCAGATAACTCCGGTTTGGGGGATTCTTCGATGTGTATAGGGGGCGAGGTTTCGAAGGAGCAAGCGAGAAAAGGGAAACATACGTCTTTCAGCATCTTCACTTTGGCCGTGATACCTTCGACTTCGGCATCGTTTTGAGATTCTAAGGATGATAAGACTGCATCGGAGTATTGGCCCCTGAAGCTCGTCAAATGGCGTTGTTAGCTGTGTCTCGCTTACAGCATTTCGGACACGAGAACGGATTGAACGATTTGATCGTACCTGGTATTCGGCGTCGCCGCCCGAAATCCTTCATGTATACTCCCATTTGATGATCCCGGGAATCCAAAGCCTCCACCACCTCCACCACCACCAACATACGCAGGAGACCGACTGGCGGGACGGTTCCTTTCTTTACTTGCACCGTAGGAATCAAACAAGCTCGAGGAGGGCCTGGGATCTCTCTGGTGGAGCGCCGAATGAGGGAATCTGGATTTTTGCGTTGTTGTGTATCAGTCCATTTGGCATATTAAAGTAGATTAAGATATGCACTCACCTTGACGCCATTTAGATAAACCAGAAGACAGATTATGCGGTTATCATTTTCCTGGGATTTTCACTAAAAAGAAGCCAAACAAATTAACTATTTGTCCTGTGTTCTGCGCCTCTGCTTAGTCATCGCTGCGGAACTTCGTATGGCGCCAAGCCCCAGCCCGCAAACAGCCAAGGGAGCAAGGGGCGGAAGCGGAGCGCAACATTCCAAGCCCACTCCGCTCCGCCCGTGAAATATGTTCTTCTCTACTCTCGTAACAACAAGCATTTCCCAACACGCAAAATCAATTGATAACCAAACAACCTCAGAATCCCAAACCTCCTTTTTACTTCAGCACATCTACGCTGCCCGGACAACCCTGCCCGCTAAAATATACAACCTCAAAAACATGCCCATCCGGATCCTCCTCACTTCTAGAATATACCCCAAACTTCTCCTCATCCGGCATCATCCTCGGGCCCCTCTTGCCTCCCGCCTCCACGGCCCTCTCAATAATACTCTCCACGTGCTCCGGTGACTCTGCGGTAAAGCTCAACAGCACCTGTGTCGCCGTGTGCGCGTCGGCGGTCTTTCGACCCTGAATCAACCATGACTCCCAGGTCGGGTAGGCGTGGTAGAAGAGGTGGACGGAGTCGGTGTAGGTGAAGCCGACGGTTTGCATTTTATTGCAGCCGTCACTGCTCTTGGTGAGGCCGAGGCCGGTGGCGAAGCGTTGGGAGGCTTCAAGGTTTGTGCTGGGGAGGTTGATGTAGACTGCTTTTTGGGAAGGCATGTTTTCTTTCCCCCTGGGTTCGGAGGTTGGAGAATGGGCCTTGGCTGAAAGAAATTGAAAGAAGGGTAGGCTTTTGATTCTGAAATGTATGTCAATGGCGACTGTGCACACTTTCTTCGGCTCGTGCTTTTTTTTTTTTTGGAATTCAGTGGGTATACGAATCTTCCACTTCGTCTTTGAGGTGAGTCCCTTCATCCCTTTTATACTTGGATGATGCTTCTTTAACCGTCTATTGTCAATCCGAACCATAGCAATGATTTCATGCAGACAGTTTCCTACCACAATGTACGAGCATTGGCGCCAGTTTAGGCAGACACTTGGCAAAAGACGGGAAGAGATATCTGACCTCCAATTGAGTTTGCAGAATCACGGCAGCCACAAAAGCTGGGGTTTTCAGACTACTGATCTTCCCGTTTCTCAATGATGAGAAATGGGCTCTGTTGAGTAATCAATACCAGACTGGCCTATGATAAGCCTTGAGGTTGAGAAAATCGAAATGCATACTGACAAAGAAAGAAATTCCAAGAAGCGTTGGAGAGTCTACATAAAGCTCCCCGATACAGATTGTTGTCCATGTCATCATCACACCAAAAAACTCTTTGCATGTAACGCAACAACCCTTAAGTCCTGCAGTTAGCATTACCTCATTCTAAGATAGATGTAAACGGCGCTGCTCATAAAAGGGAAATTGAGATACTTGAACCAGGATATATTCAAATTTCCTGCCGCTAATATGTATCAATCGTTCTTCATTGAAAAATCAAACGTAAAGATTTTGCCCGTGACATTCATCGCTTTACCGCCATGTGTGTCCTTTGCGAGATTCGCCCATCGTTTTCAAACTAGCCACGAAACAAACCAAAAAGCAATTGACCAAGCTTGACATCTCCCTTTTTTTCCTTTCCACCATGGTCCCAGGCCCGTACGACGCATCAAACACCACCCCACGCCACAAAACCGAGGGAAATTGAAAAGCCGCCGAAAAATAAAAAGAGGATAGGACGCCCCGAGTTGTTTTCGTAGGAGAGAAAAGAAAAAGGCTGGCATGTCCCAAAAGCTTCAAGACTTCGCGCTGTACGTTGGGGGATCGCAACAAATCAACGTGGGAGCTCAACCCTGCATCTCCTCATCCTCATCGCGAGGCTTGAAGTCATCGTCCTCATCGTCATCCATCGCGTCGTCCTCGTCGACTTTTGCGGCGGCTTCGGCGTAGTTGATGACTTTACCGCGCGTGCGACGGCCTCCTTCGATGATATTCTCGGCCGAGATGCGTTCGAGGTTATCGTCTCCGCCTTCTTCTTCCTCTTCAACGTCATCTAAAAACCCATTTGCGCGCGTCAGCAAAAGTAGGCAAGTCAGGAGTAGCCCCCAGGACACAACAGGCACCTCGCAAAGCAAGGTGCCAATGCCTGAGAGCTCAAGATAGCATGTTCATTTCCTTACCTTCAGCTAGCTATATACCAGAAACGACAGAGAAACACGTTAGCCAAAATGAACCTTTTCACAAAATCGCGTCGGCCTTTTAGACCCCACCAATCCAAAATCACAGAAAAGCCCCCAACACTCAATTGAAAAAAGGGAAAAGAGTGCCAAATAAGTAAACTCACCGCATCATCATCTGGAACCTCGCTCTCCTCAGACTCCGTATCAGCCGCCTCGCGTCCCATGAACACATCCTCTGCCTCAACAGCCTTGCCTTTGCCCTTGCTAGCAGATCCCTGGGCCTCCCCGAGAGTGATGTCCTGGTTCGCACTCATCGTGAGAAGAAGTAAGAGAAATGAATTAGAGCTGACACAATAAAGAAATTGACAAATGGTCCTGCAACAGCGATTGTATGGTGGGGGCGCAAATAAAAAGTGGACTGTTCACATTCAAAGTCAGAAGGAAATGGACTGAATCGAGAGTCGCGTTTTCTCAGTGAAGAATCCCCCACTCATTCTTAGCGCGTTTTTTGTTTTTGTTTTTCACGTGACCCTTTATTAATCGTGGAACACTTTTGAGAGATTGACATCAGGTAAAGATTTCTGTTATTCAATCGTGCCTTTATTCCTTTTTTTGCATTAGGATAGTTGGATCATACTCTCTATGGCGGAAGTAGGCCAAGCAAGTTATGAGCATCACCAGGACTACGTTATGTTGATAAACCTTTCATTTTTAAACCCCAGCGCTCATACGATTCGGCCTCAAATTGCAGCCTATCGTGATCACTTGACATTCGACAGGGTAGGTAGTCAAGCTGAAACTACAAACTGATAGTTGAAAACATAGTCTACTGAAGTATTGAAGAAATGAATAATTAGAACTTTGAAGCTGCTCCATTCATTATGACTGAACTTTTCCTACCTAGCCCATGATGATCATTTTTTTATCATAAAAAGGAAAAGAGGAGCACATTGGAAATAGAAAATTCGAATTGGCGACGCCCAACTCAAATCTATGCAATGTCGTGAAAGAAAACATAGCAGACCCCTTCGTGACCCATGAGACCAGCAAAGAAAACAAGATGCAACACATGTGTCATTAGAAACCGTGCACCGTTAGGAAAAACAAACTCAGCAAGTCATGATTTTAAGCGCCGGTATGAAAACGCAGTCGAGGAAAGGAATAATCGAAGGCGAGAAAATTCTAGATTTAGTCGACTTCCTCAACGGTGGGGCCATCATCACCTCCGTGACCGCCTTGAGCACCAGGGAATCCACCCGGACCACCAGGGCCACCGGCGCCGGGGAAGCCACCTGGAGCACCACCCTCAGATCCGTAGAATTTCATCATGATGGGGTTGGCAACACTATAACAAAGTAGTTAGTATATGATGGCTAGTTATATGTTTGAAATGCACAGAGTCACATACCCTTCAAGTTCCTTTTGTCTGTCTTCATATTCTTCCTTGGTGGCGGTCTGGTTGTCATCGAGCCAGCCAACGATTTTGTCGATCTCAGCCTTGAGCTTCTCCTTGTCGCCAGCATCGAGTTTCTCGTCGACCTTGGAGTCGCTCATGGTGTTTCGAAGAGAGTAGGCATAGGATTCGAGACCGTTCTTAGCGCTGATGCGGGAAGACTCAGCCTCATCTTCAGCCTTGTATTTCTCGGCTTCGGCCAACATGCGTTCGATTTCTTCCTTGGAGAGACGGCCCTTGTCGTTGGTGATGACAATCTTGTTGGTCTTTCCAGTACCCTTTTCGAGAGCGGAAACGTTCATGATACCGTTGGCGTCAAGGTCGAAAGTGACTTCAATTTGGGGAACGCCACGGGGCGCGGGGGGAATGCCAGTAAGTTCGAATTTACCGAGCAAGTTGTTGTCCTTGGTACGAGCACGTTCACCTTCATAGACCTGGATCAACACACCGGGCTGGTTGTCGGAGAAAGTCGAGAAGGTTTCGGACTTCTTGGTTGGGATAGTGGTGTTGCGCTTGATGAGAGGAGTCATGACACCACCAGCAGTTTCGATACCCAAGGAAAGAGGGGCAACGTCAAGAAGGAGGATCTCGTTGGTAGACTTGGAGGAGGTATCGCCGGACAAGATGGCAGCTTGGACAGCCGCACCATAGGCAACAGCCTCGTCAGGGTTGATGGATTTGTTGGGCTCCTTTCCGTTGAAGAAGTCGGAAACCATCTTCTGGATCTTGGGAATACGGGTAGAACCACCAACCAAGACAATTTCGTGAACAGAGGACTTGTCAATCTTGGCATCGCGAAGGACACGTTCAACGGGCTCCATGGTGGATCGGAAAAGGTCCTGGCAGAGTTCTTCGAAACGAGCACGGGTGATGGAAGTGTAGAAATCAATACCTTCGAAGAGAGAGTCGATCTCAATGGAAGTCTGGGCAGCAGAGGAAAGAGTGCGCTTGGCACGCTCGCAAGCAGTGCGGAGACGACGGAGAGCACGAGGATTGGAGGAGAGATCCTTCTTGTGCTTGCGCTTGAATTCGTTGACGAAGTGGTTAACAAGACGGTTGTCAAAGTCCTCACCACCCAAGTGGGTGTCACCAGCAGTGGACTTGACTTCGAAGATACCCTCTTCAATAGTCAACAGGGAAACATCAAAGGTGCCGCCGCCCAGATCGAAAATTAGGACATTACGCTCGCCCTCCGTCTTCTTGTCCAGGCCGTACGCAATAGCGGCAGCAGTAGGCTCGTTAATGATACGAAGAACATTAAGACCGGCAATAAGACCGGCGTCCTTGGTCGCTTGGCGCTGAGAATCATTGAAGTAAGCTGGGACAGTGACGACAGCGTTGTTGACAGTACCACCGAGGTAAGCCTCGGCAGTTTCTCTCATCTTGGTGAGAACCATGGACGAGATTTCCTCTGGGGTGAACTGTTTCGTCTCGCCCTTAAATTCGACTTGCATAACAGGCTTCCCTGCCTTGTCAATAATCTTGAACGGGAAATGTTTCATGTCGGCCTGGACCTCTGCGTCGGCGAACTTGCGACCAATGAGACGTTTGGCGTCGAAGACAGTGTTGATGGGGTTCATGGCGACTTGATTCTTTGCGGCATCACCGATTAGACGCTCGGTATCTGTGAAGGCAACGAACGAGGGAGTAGTTCGGTTTCCCTGGTCGTTGGCGATGATCTCAATGCGGTCATCACGGAATATACCCACGCAGGAGTAGGTGGTGCCCAAGTCAATACCTGACAGCTGAGTTAGCAAAAAAGCTCATGTTTTTTGTTTATTTGAGGGGCTTCAAAGTGAAAAAAGTAAACCACCTACCGATTGCTGGAGCCATGATGAAAAAGTCGTCAATACAAGCGCCACGCAGAAAACTATGGTACAAATTAAAGAAGGGTGTTTTTGGATGTCAGGAAATTAAAAGATCTTGATCTTAGAAAAGAGAAGACGTTTGAGAGTTGATTAGGGGGGTGTAGAGAGAAGGATGTTGTTGAGAAGTGAGGAGGAGGGGAATGGGAAAAAAGAGGAAGAAGCACTGAAGAGAGAAAAGTTGTTTATATGTGTGTGGTCAAGGATTTGGCGCCAGAAGCTTCTAGCAACTCTGCGGCGTTCGATCGAAGTCCACCGGATTCCACACACCTCCAAGTTCTGACTGGCGACTTCAAGAACTTTCTTTCCACAACGCCAACCCTTCCAAACCTTGGTAAGTGAGAGATGACCCCTTGCGCAGCTTATTCTATTGGCAACCTGCTGCTCTTTTTTTTTCCTTTTCACTCAGTTAACTACTGTTGCTCTTGGGAGGTCCGGGTTGGAAGCTTTCTCCAGAACTTCCCTTATTTTCCTGTGCTTGGGCAGGTGTGACGTAATCAAAGTGGGATGTCTGTGCCGCCCTCCTTAGAGAGAAACACAGAGACAGAGAGAGAAACTGTTTTTTTTTTTCACAGCAATAATGGCACAGCGAAACAGTTCACTTCCCAAAATGCTCTTCAATCTTCATCCGTTTTTACTATGTAGCTACAGCAGTTTTTCAAGATACAGGTGCACTGCCTCCTCTCTTTTCTTTCTGTTGCATTCTTTTAACCGCCCAAGCTTTTGCCCCTCCATTGACTTTTGCTCTCTCTCTCTCTGGGAACGGCCGAATGGGGGCAGAAAAGTTGTTTTCTTTCTTGTTGGTGGGGCAAAACTCTGTTTGTCGGAATCTCTTAGTCAGCAGGGTTAAGGCGCCACCGGGAATTTTGGATTTGTTGCTATGGCCACCAGGAAGTCCCACACCAATATCGCAGGTATTTATTTCACTACTGGCCAACAAACGCCTTTGTCTCCTATTCAACTTTCTTTACTTTCTTTTCCCATGGCAACTTGCATCATGACAAAACCACCTGGCGCCTGCTCACGACTGCTCTGATTTACGATAACTCAAGGCTCAGAGGTAACAAACAAAATGAGTCTTGTTTCAAAGTGAAAGAGCTGTGCCCAACACAATGTCCATACTAGGTGAACTGATTGGCAGTCTTTGTCTCTGGGGGGAAAGAACAACAGCGGGGTTTTGGGCCGTTGTCGCAAACCAGCCTAAGCGCGTTGTCACACCTGGCACAGGGCAATTGATTGGCACCAGTGACAAAAATGTTTTCACAACCTACTAACTAGATATGGTTGATATTCACACTCTCATATGGGCCAGTCAGTCACCAGTTGTGCTGTTCTATGGCACTTACTCTATATCCTTTGATCCTCTTATTTTGGGGATATATCGAAGCTGAGACTCAGCTGGTGCAGTTGCTAAAAGATAAACATAATACTTCTCTGGTCACTGTAGAAGGGCTCCATCATTGAAAAGAATACTCCTCAGTCAGATCCAAACATTGGTAATTACATGATTTTCACATTTGTTGGAAGAATAGTAGCTTCAGAGATAACCTAGCCTTACAAAAACAACTCCACCCCATTATTAATTAGCTGCCCATGAATACATAAAACAATATTTTTTGTGCCATATTAAATCCGTTCACATCAACCCTTTTTAACAAAAACCTCCCGATTACATCAATGCCACGACAAGGCCGACGAAACCGAGACCAAGGGCAACCGCAGCACCCTTGACTTGGTTAGCAGCATTGTCGGTCTGCTGGGGCGGAGAAGGGCTTGAAACGGTGGCGTTGGTTCCGGGGTTACCTGGATTGCCTGGGCCTCCGGTGCCAGTTGGAATGATGGTGTGGGAAGTCGGTTCCTGAGTCGGGTTGGGCTCGGTCACAGTCTCGGTCGCAGTCTCGGTATCAGGCTCATCAGTTACCGTTTCGGTTGGAGTCTCGGTCGGAACCTCGGTCTCAGTCTCAGTCTCGGTCTCAGTTGGAACTGAAGGCTCGGTGGTAGATCCAGGCGGGATGACGCTGAGGCTTCTGGTGGCACCGCATTCCTCAAGGCTGACACCATCGGGACAGCAGCCGATGTCAGTGCAGTATGTGCCCTTTTTGCAGTACTCTGTTTTGGTTTCGTGATATTAGCGCTTCTAAAGAGTCTTTTTACTGGTTTTGAATAATCAGGCGTCACTTACTTCCGTTGGAGCAACATGAATCTCCTCTGCCAGGGTTGTAACACATCAGTGGGAACACGCACTGGATAAATCCGGCCCCGCAAGAACGTTCGCATGTCACGGGCGCAGGCACAGGCTTGCAGATGACGGTTTGACGTTTCAGAACAGAGAGCACGTCGTTAGACTCGTAAGTTGCGCTTTCGTAGTCAAGCGCCTGAGAGGTAACGGCGAGAGCGCCCATAAGCACAACTGGGGTTGTGAAATGCATCTTTGCAAAATTATAACACCCTTATCACACAGAATTCCCGTTATAACGTAGCGAGCGAACGTAAAACAGCGATAAACCCGGAAGACGAACCAAGTAAACAACGACTGATTTGGAGAACGAGAGACTGTATGGAAATTCGCAAAATGATAAAAAGAAAGAAAAAAAGACTCTCAAGAGCCTTGCGGCTGTGGCCGGTTTTATACTTCCATCCCGTCTGTTTATCTTTGCGCCCAGGGAGGGTGGCAACTCAAGCCATCGCTAGGATTGACCAAGCTCATCAATCAATGCAGCAAATCAAAGAACAGCGAGTAAGCTCCGTGGCCTTGATTATCTGGCTCTCGTAAATAAAACTCAAGGCACGCCCAGACCAGACCGCCCAGTCATATCGAGCGTTGCCGTGTGATACGAAGTGCCTGACTGATTGACAAAACCAGTCTCGTATGGAAAGGCTTGGGTGGTCTAGTCCTGTCCCCAAAGGCGAGACAAACGGCATATTTCCCGTTATTGATAGTCCGAGCCCTTTTAGCTGTTTTGAAAATCGAATCGTTGCAGCTCTTGTTGATCCTAATCTCGTCGTAGGAAGGAACGAAGTGAGCCTGAAAGTAGCCAGACAGCGAGACCGTGAGACAACTGGTAGAGTCGCTTCATTGACCGCAAAGCCTTGACATGTCCTTTGCCCATTGGCGGCGGTCGAGGCTTTTCCTTCAGCCGTGCGATAATCAAGTGTGTTAACTTGGAGCGGGTTGGAACTCAAAGGACAAGGGGGCTGTGAGGTGTTCTTGGGGAAGTCGGATCCGTTGAAAACGTGGGCGTTTCGGGGGACCGAGACCCCTAGTTAATCTAGCCCGTCTGACCACAGGATTAGTGCTTGACGATCGTGCGCCGCCATGATCTTAGTGGCCCACAATGAGCCCGAGAACTCCAAAAATAAACAATTCGCTTCTGGATAGCTTATTGTTGCAAGCTCGGCAGGAGTGCTTGGCGGTCCCTCCTGTGGTACTGACGCCTAATCTTCCCTGAGTGTTCGCGGGATCAGTCGCGTTTCGACTAAATCTTCGAGAGTTTCTCCCACGTTGAATATCTCGGCCCTCATTCAGCGGCTCTTTAGTTAAATATATTCCCGCAGGACGCGTCATCGATCGCTGGGGAAAATAATCTTTTTGATTTTTCCGTATTCCGGAAAATCCGTCAAGCCAGCCTTGTCCGCTGAAAAAAAAAATCCTTGTCCAGCCAGGGTTGAAGAAGGGGAGCTTGCTGGATTAAAAGAACCCTGGAGTAATATTAAACTACCCTTTTTCGCTGCTTGGGGTTTATCTTCTCGTTTTTCTCCTTGCTGAAATCAATTCATTCCTGCTCTCAGTCACAACATGTAAGTACCCAGCAGGTTAACATACTAACAGACTCTTTTCCTTCCTCAGACTAGCACAGATGAAAACCCGCTGTCGCAGAAGGTAGGTTAATCATAATCACTGACTGCAATGATAATTGCAGCCGCCGATCTGGGCAAACAAGTGGTGCTTGGAAGAATGTTGCAGTAACATCAAACTTTTGAAATCGGTCGCTGGTTTCCCTACCTCTGGCCTCGATGCTCCATGGAATATCAAATGTCTGGGTTTTGGTCTTGTGGAATTGGCAAAATATCCAAAAAGTTCAGACCTTTTGGTCATTTATTAATGTTGGGTTCACAATAAATGAGACTCTTGCGTGCATTGGTATTCGTTGTGCCCACTATGGACAGATAAGCAATTTGCATCTCAGAAAGCAAGCCTTCACAATGGATTTGATTTCGCCGGGAAAAGAAACTTGCGACCAACGGCGAATCGAAAAGAGCATGAATCAGAGCGGTTATTCGAATATCCAGGGTTCCCTGGATGAAGCCTTTTGCCGTGTAAGTAGACGAGCTCAGGCATCTACCCGGAGTATATATGGTCTCTTCCACCGTGAAAGAGTACGAAAACGCAACATAAACATGTCCTCTGCCCATCTGCCGTTGCAATAATTATCCGCCCTCCAAACAAGGGCGCAACGATGCCGATAGGGGCAGAACGCGACCACACACTGAAAGAGCTCAACTGACCTATTGGTGTGTGGTCGGTGTGTTGATTTCAAGTCTTTCTCAGTTTGATTGTTCCAACGAATCTGTCGACTCCGTTTATATTTAGGTCACTCCAACATGTTTTGCCAACCTGAGGGCTGTTGTGGTGAATGTTGGGGGCGGGCGCATTTCTGCCCCCCGTTTGACGACCCGCCAAGAGATTCGGAGTTTGTGTCCCGATTTGGGAACTCCAGCCTCGATCGATCAAACCCTCAACTCGAAGGGTTCACTCTCGTCTTCTCATGTCCTTTTTGCAGGCTTGATTTCCCATATGAAATGGGCAGCGACCATCTCAAGCATGGAGATGGAAGCCCTGATTTGAATCTTTGCTTGCACTTCTGAAAACCTACCAACCTAACCAGGCCTGGACGAATGCTGGTAGATCTCTTTAACAGAGAGGCGGGCTTGATTTCGTGGCGCTTTGCGCTAGAAGGTGTATTTGTTTGCGAATGATTGATCTTGAAACCGTCCCAACGATTTATGCCAACTGCGGTCGAGGCAACATTTCTATTCAAAGACATGAGACGCTGCTCAGCCGAACCAGTTGCCTTGGTCGAAGGCAATGCGGACCTTTTACAACTTGAAATTGAAAGAGGCTAACACAATGGTCGACACGTCCAGCTATAAATCAACCTTGCCATGCTGCATGGAAGGATTTTTTATTTTCCATGTTGTTTCATCGAATTCGCTGCTTACTTTGACATTCTTACCATTCGTTGTACGGAATCCTTCCTGCTTTGTCGTTTTGTGAGAATGGTTCGTTTCACCACAACATTGGCGGCGTCAACGCTCTTTTTAAACCTCGTTGCGGGAAAGTATCTTGCCGTTGTCGAAAATCGAGTTCTACCTCTTCTCCCCGGGCGTGGCGTCTTGGGTTGCTACAAGTCGGTGGTCCCGCAAGTTGAAATTCAGGACTTTACAGATCTACCCGAAGGCAATGGAAAGTCCTGCTCAACCGGAGTTGTCTTCTCTTCCTCCAGTCGGATTGGAGGAACCAACAAGGTTGACTGCCATAAAGGGTACTCGAATGGCTACGGCGTATGCCTTACGTCCTATGGTGGGAACGTCCACAATGGCAAGAAACGCCATCAACGATGCAAGAAAGATGACACGCGCGTGTATACGTGTGTCGTTGGAGGCTGTCTGGTCACTGGGATACGCAAGCTGAAGTGTGACGGAGAATTCCACCCGGATCGTTGAATGATATAGACAAGGTCCCTTGGGTCAAAACTCGGTTCGTGGACCCGTTATGTCGAAACTACGGGGTAAGCAGATATTGATATTCGGTGGCATTTTAGACTATTTCTCCAGAGGAAATCTCGTTCTTTCGACCTGACAAGGAACATCTCTTAGACACCTCCTAGCATCGCCTTTTCAGTCTAGCAACGGCTGGCCCTTGCATCGAGGCTTATAAGTCAGGATCTTTACCGTTATTTTTACACGTTTCCCTGGGTTCGACGGGCATGATGGGTGTTCCAATTATAACTCCTTCCGTCAGATAAATGTATCACCAAGATTGTTTGAGTTTCTACTTCCATGTTTTTGTTGATAATTAATTCAAACATTGCAAATCATGCCTTCTTATGAATATCACAGCATCCAACATGTGGTCAAACAGATGTTGTCAAAGGTCTTATTTTGTTTCTAGGTCTGGATCATGAATTTGGTTTCTCACATTCCCTGGACTAGCAACGCCCTGAAAGGTTTAAACTATTAAGCATGTTTTACCTTACGGCAGAGGAAAACACCCGATAATACAATCCAAAACTCCACTATTTTACAAGCCAGCAAGTTGATTCAACGCTTTTTGCAAGAAACAGGGGGTCATGCTGTGGGTATAACAAAGTTAGGCTCTTTTTGGTGGCACATGTCCCATACTCATGCCGACCTCAACATCTACCATGATCTTTCGCCTGCTCATGGTAGCAAGGTCATCATCAAATTCAATTCTTCCTTTTTCGAATGCGACGATAATGCTAGATCCGCCGAATTGGAAGAGTCCAACCTCTTCTCCCTTTTTCACTGGATGTCCAGGAGTCTGCATCTCAGGTCGAATTCTGTTTGCATTTTGGAGTCAGCCGGCGATCGACTCTTCAAAAGTGATATAATATTTATGAAAAGAAGACTTTGGAAATAAAGCACTTACTCCACATCACCCACATCCGTCGCGCCAATCGCAACGAACAAAACTTGGCCAAACTCCTTGGTATCAATACATACGCAGCATCGCGCATTTCGCGTGAGGATATCCACTCCGCTCTGCAAGCATATGGGATCAACTTGATAATAATCACCGGGAATCCGTTTATACCACTTCACCGTCCCGGTGACGGGCGAATGATATCGGTGATAATCCTGTGGACTTAGTCGAAAACTCGCAACAGCACCGTCGGCCCATGGCTCCGCGGCTTTGTTGTCATCGATCAGATTTCCGATGGTGAAGTGTTTTCCCTTGATCCATAGACTCTTGGTTGCGGTGACTGTGGGGTAGACGACGACGCGGGAATCAGAGACAATGCACGCCTCCGATGGATCTGACGCTTTGTGAACGGGTCGTGCTCCGGGTTTGTGTTTCCGAACGAAAAAGTCTTCGAATGTGCGGTACTTGGATATATCGGATGGCTCGAAATCGTTCATGTTTATATGGTAGAAGTCGACAAAGGATTTGATCTGGGAGTGAGATGCCAATGCTCCCTCTTCTTTGCCTAATAATATATACATCCCTTGTTAAAACGGAATACAGGGGAAAAAAAAGGACAGTTTGATCCAGAAGAACCTACCAGATTTCACAGTCTTTTCATGGATCCATAGCCTCATCATCGATGTGCGATCAATCCAATCCATAACCGGATTGAACAGTATGAGTAGTTTGATTTTCTTCCATAGCGGCTGTTGCTCCCGCTTGAATTTGCCTGTACGCCGGTCGAGCGTCTGCCAGCCAACCTCCCGGTTCTGGTAGAGCTTGCAGAACCCAAAAAGCCAGTCCACGAAGCTGTGTAGAAGGGCCCAGAGCTGAAACATGGTGATATCTTTTGATCTCAGAAGGTGATATAAATTGGAATCAAGAGCTACAATCCCAGAATTGGATGATCATCTGAATTGTACATGATATATCTTCGCTTTGCAGGGTTTTATATATCTCTGCCCAACGGAATTTCATTACGTATGGAAGGAGTCCCATAGCAGTTTGAATGCAATTCCAAAATATGCAGGATTGCTTTGATATCCTCGCCCTGTATCTGGAGAAAACAGGTCTTATGACGTCGTCTAGCTCTCGTGGGTGTTTCGCCACTTTGAGCTTCATTGGTCGGGTACACACACGCAATGTCACGTCAAGCCTAGAAGCTTTGACTGGAAAACGGAGCTTCCAGGCTCTCTGGACGGGACGTAACACGTTCTCTCTCTTATTCAAACCAGACGTTTGGAGCTTCGTTGGCTTGATTGTGGAGCAGTAAAGCTTGGGTTCAACCTCCCTTTCTGCTGGAAGAAGATTAAAGTCACATGATTGAAGTTTGAAGTGGGACAAAAAGAAAAAGAAACGGCCTGGACAAGAATCTAGTCAAGGTCTTATCTTTGTTGGCAAAGACACCACGGTGACTTTCCCACACTCGATTTAGAAAGAGTGAACACTCTCTAGCCGGTGCTAGAAAGTCCTTTGAAGCATGTTTACCAAGCGTTGGTTTCATTCCCTCTGATAACCACTGCCAACTGAGGCATTTCGTTATGTGGACTATCACATTAAGATCGGCCCCTTCTATTTTGCCTTGTTATCGAAGCAAGATTATCCTCGAGTAGTTATTCAGTCTCAAGGTAACTATGGATGAACCATTTGGGTGTGAATCCAATGTCGAAACCAACAACTTCTCACAATAATAGAGGTCAGCAACTCTCGCAGACAATAAAAAACTAATTGCGCAGGCAAAATATACTATTTCCAAAATCTTATGACTCCAGGGTATGTAACAAGCAACGCAAAGTTATGACCAATAAATATCAGCTCCAACGTAGTACCTCCTGCGGATACCGATGTCCCCGTTCACCCCGTTTTCATCGCATTCTTCCTTCCCAACAATAACACAATACATGTGGTATTATCCCCATACTTTATCGACGCGCATTTTCGTGCGATTCTACTTGCTATGGCATCCGCCCCGAGACCTTCTGCGATATGCTTTCCAATGAACTCGAACAGGTTATCGTCCTCAACCGCGACCCATACCCCGTCCGAGGCTATAACGAGAACATTCAGGAGATTGGGATCAGGGTTCAGGCGTCGAATGTGCGGCTGCTTTGAAATGAAGTCTCCTGTGGCATCTTCGGCGTTTAGAGGCTTTTTATACTGCAAGTCCCCGAGAGCGCGGGACATGTTTATCGTTCCTGCAAACAGAGGAGGTCAGTTAGGGATATGAATGCGAGGGATTGGATGCGTGCGTGCGTACCAATACGCGCCTGCCCGGCTGTATGGCGGACGCATCCGCCGACTTCTTCAACTCGAGCTTTTTCTTCCGGCGCGTCAGGACTGTCAGCTTTCGTTAATCGTTTCTATATTCCAGGATTTGTCGCTAGGTTAATATTGCACGATAACTTGAGATAACCTCACGAAAAAAAGGAAGAAAAAGAAAAGCAAAGACATCTGGGAATGGTAGGAGGAATTCCCGCTTACTGGTTTATACCTTGGCTCTCCTCCTGCCGCTCCATGCTCCCCTAATACGATATGCGAATCTCCCAAATTCGCGACGACAAGTTCACCCCTTTGCAAATCCACCAAAGCCAAGGCTAGCGTCGAACCACTGGTGGCAGCATCATTCTTACCCGACGCAAATCCATCGTATAGTTGCTTCTCTTCCAAACTTATCGCGTCGCGTATGGCATCTTCGTAATTGCCGGCCTCGAAATGGGGAGACGCAAGGAGGTTGACATGAAGGTTTTTGCTCGCGTGCTCCGCGACACCATGGCCACCGCTAATTCGAGTTAGAAGATCAATGCTCGTGGAAAATTATCCAAAGAGTGTGTAGGAGTATACATACTGCCCATCGTAGACCGCAAAGAAGGCGAGTTTCCCGTGTCGACTGCCGGGCAGGTCTTGTGGTAGGAGGATCGTATATCGATCTTCCTGGTGGGGTCGGCTTCCTTGCTCCTATGCCAGATACCATCCAGTTAAGCAAGCGGATTGAACTGCTAGGGATGCGAAAAGGGATAGAAAGGGAGGGACTTACTACGGCTACGCCACAGTCTAGAATTGAAAGGGGTTCCATTGTGAATTATTTACAGTGATTGCAGTAGTTTTATATACAATATTTTCAATATTCAAGAAAGAGAGAGTAAAGTATATATCCCATCGCAGGTTGTATGGATGGCCATGGCAATGCGCATATTCTTGCGATGAGAGTTCACAGCCGCGGAGCTACGTCATAAGGCCAGGGCACAAGGTTCGCAAGAGCATGGAGGTAGACAAGGGGCCCGAAAGGTCACAGAGATGTTGTTGCTGATGTATCTCATATGAGATTGGAACAGATTCTTATATAATTTGCTATCATCGAAAGTTAGTTACGTACATGTGGTGCTCTTTAACCAACACAAAAGACTGCCAGATGAGAAAGTAACTACAAAGTGGAAACTGTCATGCAGTTTCAAAAGCTTTTTCCAATTTCTTCAGGTCTAGTCAAAAACGTTTCAGAAGTCCGCTTATCATCCATAATCATACCTAAATCCATCTTTTCTCCATAACAATGGCTCCTATCGCGTAACAGCTTCAGCACAAGCAGGCACCAGCCTCAAAAGATATTCGATTAAAGTATCCCCGGCATTCCGCGCTTGACTCCAGGTTCGCCCAGCCCCGGAACAATGAGCGGCCTGCGCCTCTCGATTGGTACACGGAAGATGGGGAAAAAGGACATTATCCGTCCAGTGCCAAAGGCCTCTTCCACAAGGTACACTGTGACACGCCACCAGGCGAGGATAGCACTGATGATCCAGAAGTAGCCAGCGACCTTCATTCCCTCCCGGACACCGCCGCCATAGGCAAACAGACAGCATGCGATCGTGCTTCCGGTGGCCAGGGTGGAGAGAATTCCAAACAAGATCAGATCACGCGCGATTGATGCGAGGGCCTGAAAGAATAGGTGAGTACTTTTTTATATTCGGGGTGGAGATTTGTTCAATGGAAAGATCAAACTTACCGCGGACCAGGTAAAGAAGGCTAAAATAACAAACCATGCCGCTAGTTCGGGGAAATGTTCGTTAATCGGATGCGGCGGGATAACTCTCGTAGCCTTGGGGGATGGGGAGATCAGTTGAAAGGGCTCTATCTCTCCTTGGGAGTAATTTCAACTGCTCAGAGCAAGAAAAGGTGGTAGACGCACAACAAGGAGATATAGGAGCCCAACACCCATCCAGAAACTGCCCCAGAGAGCGTGAACCACCGTAACCAGCGTATCTCTAGCCGCGAACCCAAAGAACGCGGTGATGAACTGAGCCAGACCACCAAAGAAAGCCACGAACGGGAAGAATATCGTCGGCGACCTTTCGTTACCCCACCATCCGACAATCCATGAGGCAGCGATCCAAGTCGAGCCAGCGAACGCGGCCAGGCCCAGCGCAGCCGGCGCCGCCATGGGTCGGAGGAAGATCGTGACATTTGGTTCGCGCTCCAGCACCCGATCGATCTTCTCTTGGTGGTCTTGCGTGAGAGACATCTTTTTTGTTTCCGTTTGATTTTGTTCCCGGGACTCCTTCAGATCAAAGGAGTGGGTAAGACGAGTAACTATACTCCGCCGAATCCTAAAATGGACAGGCGATTTGGGCTCAAGGTCAGACCGTTCCAGCGTCTTATATTGTCACTGGGCTGCATCAGTTCCATAACCGTACGAGCTCATCCATCATGTGGAATCAGAGGGAAAAAAGAAGCTCACAGTGCCTCCCATCACTCGAAGGCGTCTCCCTCGATGTCAAATCGCAAGGAGATCCTGAGGATTCTCCGTCTGAGGGAACACTCTTCAAGGAGCCACAAAGAGAGTATTCATTGTCACAATTTATTATCCACATCTGTATCAGTGAGTGGAAATTCTTTCGGAATGAGAGTGGAGCTTGTTTGCAAATTGCAGGAATTTGTGTAGGTTTTTGCCAATGGTAGAAGATCAGAGTTGCTGAATGGCATCATCTTCCGGGAGAGCCGTGCTGTCTCAGTGTCCGGGCATCCGTGCCATAGTCAAACAAAGCGTCCATATTTTAGTCCAGCGAATTTTTTTGGCGGTTGAGATCATCACACCTCCGGTTGTGCTCATACGACGGTTTGGGTTGTGTTTAGACGACAAGGAGTTTAGGTAGGCAGCTTCTTAGCGAGGCTTGACTGACAAGCTAACGAGCTGTCCTAGACCGACCCCAGGTTTGCCAACACCTTCAGACTCGCTCTCTATGAGGTTATCCGTGGATTTAGGCAATGTTCGAGTCTGCTGATTTCCAGAGTTTTGGTTGTGAATGATATAAATTGTGCAAATCTCCGGTTTTTCCATCACTCATTTTCCTATTACAACCTAATAAGTAGATTATATTCACACAATATTCTAAGGTTCATCCCCCGATTCCCATTGGAAAATATGCAAATTGCATCATAGAACGCTCTGTCTTTGCAGCTTTGCATCTCTTCGTATACTTCAAGCAGAACCCAAGATGTTCTTCTCATACACTGTGGTTGTTTTGCCTGTGTTCATGTTTCTGATCTTTTCCGTCAATTGTTAGCATCGCCCGAACTCTAGGGCTAGGGTGTCGACAACGCTGGGAGAAACCCCTGTCTTACCTCATATCTGGGATCTTCTTCGCTGGCAGAAACATTGCGGCCGGCTTGCTGTGTTGGCTCGGTTGCGATAGACATCACGGTTCCGACACTCTCGGAAGTATTGGATCCAGGACCTTTGGAGTACGAGTCAGCTTTTTCTTTGTTCAAAGCTCAAACGCTCAGTGTTCCCGAGAAATGTACATACCTCCAACGGGCTTGTAGCGAACATTTTCACCTTCGGAGAAGCGAGGCATGTTGAAGAGGGATTATTGAGAGAGGTTGTGGCTCGTTTTCTTTATTCGTAGATTAGATATATGCGTAGTGTAGCTTGTTCAAAGTCTTGTTCCGTCAGGTATTGAACTGTCGACATGCCGCCATATATACATAGCTATCCGCTTCACAAAAGGATAAAACATCAGCTACGTCATGTCAAGCAACGTCACGGATCATCATCCACGTGCTGATGCTCGTGTTTTTCTTCTCATATTACTCTAGAAAACGTATGGTTTGGAGCATGGCGGTTGACTTCGCTTCAGGCGGGAGTCGAGATTTCGGTTCCGTAATGTCCCTATTGCAGGTTTCGGTGACTGACAACTTGATTTCCTCCACGCATGGAAGATCTAGAATCGATAATCATTAGAGATCTATTTGATTTCAGTGAGCTTTTCAACAGAATTTTCTCTGCTGCTTTGAAAGATGATTGGATGGGGCGGCCGAAATGATGTCAGTTGACGTGGCTAGAATGGGTATCAAAAGCGCTTTGTTCTGCAAACTTATTCCATGTGCGAAAGACCGAGGAGCCCTAAAGACATGTAAGGTGAGTGGTCGATTGCTGTGGTAACTATGTAGTTAATGAGAGGCTTCGGATTTGTTGCCACACAGAAAGTGGTTTTTGTTGTAATGTGCACATATAATGAATCCCGAAAAAAAAAGGCTGCGCCTCAGTCGACAAGGCGACATTTTGCTGGCTAGAACGACGTTAGGGGAAAGAGCATGTGGCGATTTAACCTTATCAACAAAGTCTTGTTTCGTCCAAATCAAGTGTATGTCGAGCATTATCTATGCACCAGGCTCCAACCTGATGGCCTCATAGCTACCCGCCAGTGTAGGAAGGATAGTGATATTGGCGGCCCGAATGAATTGAAGGCGTCTTTTGCGGCCACAAAGCTGTTGGTGAATGGAGTCATAAACTGTTTTATCTGTCTGTAGATGGCGTGCTTTCAATGGCACAATCAACTCCATCTAGCATGGTGGCAAAGCGATGCGGTTTGAATCCCAGGAAAACTGGACTGGCTATAATACCAGTACATGGTTTTTGCTTGAACGATGGACTGCCCTGGCTTGTGGGTTCTCTCGTTTGGGAAACCTACCGTCTGACAGAAACCCTCAAGCTTTTTTTCATGTGGGCCTCTACTGGCAAACAATGAGGGCAGATTGTCTTCCTCCCCGAGCCCTAGAACCCGCAGGCGTGATGCGACCTTATATTGAAGCGAAATGGAAAAGCCTTATATAATGCCTAAGCTGGCTATTTCCTGGGCGCCGAACGACGAGAGAATGAACTTCTATACCAAATAAACTTCTCAAGTATATAAATGAAATAAAGGACACGGGAAAAAAAATGCCTCGAGCCAGTCATTTGCGTTTATCGCGTTGCACGTCAACTAAGAAGCACGAAACGGTTGACATCAAGGGCAGCACCCACGTCCAGGTATAACAAGGAAGCGGTAATTTGAGATGCCGCATCCGGGGAATCTCCCAATGGCCTAGGCTGGATTCTTTAGCCCTCAGCTAAGCCGCTCGAAGGTGAAATATCGATGGTTCGATATGCGGGTTTTGACAGTGATTTTCTGGTGTGAGCGCGCATCCTGCCCTCTCGCTAGCCACTTCAGGTAAACAGTTGAGTGAAGTATGGAAGCGGTCTTGCTAATCAAACTTCACTAGCAGTGCGGATAATCTCGTTTCAAGCAAGATAATCGTGCATTCTCGAGTTTTGTTCAGCGCATTGCATGGCGGAGGTTGTTGTAAAAACGAAATCAACCTTTTAGCGCGCCAAGAAAATAAACCCCTTGTGCCCCATCCAAGCCAGTCAAACCATCACTGCCTTTTGGCCAACATAAACAAAAGAAATCTGCATAATAATGACTGATTCTGGACTCGGAGGGTTCTCTCACTGTGAGGTTAAAGATGGTACCAAAACCCGGTGCTTGAAGTCCTGTCCAAAATGCCAAACAGAAGTAAGAAGACTTCCACCATCTCATCGTTCAGATTAAGATACCTAGTTACTGATCTCTAAATATAGCAACCCAATCCCGAGCGTGCCCCTAAAGCGTCATCACCATGCACATTCCCAACTCCCTTGCCTCACTCTATCCTTGTTGAGAAGGTCACATCATATGTCCAAGAGTACATGTCCCATTACGACAGTTCTCATGACTTTGATCACGTCCTGCGTGTCCTAGGTCTCGCCCGACTCATTGCCTCTGTTCCACCCGTCCCTTCATCCCCGCCAAATGCGAATGCCGCACTCCCCCACTATGACCCCATAATCATCACACTCTCCGCGCTCCTGCATGATGTCGGCGATAAAAAGTACCTCAAGCCTGGCGACCGCCCTGACACCATGGTATCCGAGCTGCTCGTGTCCCTCGGGGTGTCCCACTTTTTAGCCGAGAAGATCCAATTGGTCGTCAGCAACGTGTCGTTCTCGGCTGAGACCAAGTCGGCAGAGAGCCGGGAGAAGGTGCGGAGGTTGGTGCAAGAAATGCCGGAGCTAGGCGTTGTGCAGGATGCAGATCGCTTGGATGCGATTGGCGGCGTGGGGATTGGGCGCACGTTTACGTTTGGCGGGGCGAAGGGCCAGAAAGGGAGAAGCATGAAGGAGACGATAGAGCATTTTACGGACAAGTTGGAATGCTTGGAGGGCTTGATGAAGACAACGGAGGGAAAGAGGCTGGCGTCCGAGAGAACAAGGCGACTCAAGGTATTTAGGGAGTGGTGGGAGGAGGAGACACGGGACGCGCAAGAGGGATTGAAAATGGGTTGAAAATTAAGCTACGGTATGAACTGATTCTTTAGCGTATGGTAAAGGAAGGGACTTTTAAAATCTCAGCATAGAATCATTGCCAATCTTGTGCATCGGCCCGTTATGTTGAATAATAATGAAATGTAATCTAATGGAGTATTTTTAAATAGGAACGCATGTTGATGCAATAGTGTACAATCGAGATGGCGACATGGTACATAACCCTGTGTGTTAAAACATTCCGCTTTTCGAGTTTGCTAAGCATATCAACGATTATTTGGTATCTTTCAATGCAGCACTGTAGCCACCATCACCAAGTCAAGAACTTGGTATATACCGAGACAAATTTTCCTACCCTTTCCTAACCTCGATCAAATGTCTGCTACTTGCCCTACTAACCGCAGAGAACTCGGGCAATTCGAGATCTGGAAAGACCTTCCGGACCTTGACACCAAGGTATTGTCCCCACACACCTTGGAGGTTATTGAATGTCGACCGTTGTTGCCAGCGTTTTAGCGTCGCGGAGCTGGGGCTGCTGGGGATGTTGGAGAGGGGAAGAGGTTGGATTTTAGCTGTCCAAGCGGGATCGAAGAAGAATGGTATAGACAGCCGCGCGGAGTTAGGTGATGGTGGCAAAACACGGTGAAGTGGGGAGACATAAAGACCAGAAGTGAGACGATCAAGGATGTCGCCAACTATAAAGCATTGGGGGTTAAGTATAAAGCACGTCAAATCGCACAATATGGAATACCAACCATTCACAATGAATGATTCTGGAACCACGGGCACATCTACCCACTCGCCTGCAGGGGAGACAACTTGAAGACCGGGCGCATCTTGTGACAGGATAGTAAGAAATCCAAAGTCCGAATGCTCTCCAATGCCACAACTTTCAACACCGTCCCTTTTTGAATATTTGAAAGCGCGAAAAAGCCGAATAGGTTCGGGCTCCAGAAGCAACCTCCTCACTTCCCCCTTTTCCAAACCCAGTCCCATGCTCATCGCATCACTAATCGTCAGACCGAGCTGGGTAGCCTTTTCAATATATTCCAGTACCACCTTTCTCACCTCAGGTACATCTTCATCTGGAAACTGATTCTTCCCGTAGGTCGGCATGCCTCTGAACGGATGCTCATCCTCAGGGTTTAATTCTGGGCCTCCATAAAACCCTTCCTTTTGGTCTGTATTACCCTTGGATCCTTCTCCGCCCCAAGGCATATAGCCCCTCCATGCCCACCCCCCTTTTTTTAAATGGAGCTCCTCCTTCTTTTGGGCTGACAGCGAAAAGAATTTGTTTAAAGCTGTGCGAAGGGAATCAGTGAGGCTTGGTGGGATGGAATTGGTCCCTGTGAGGATGCAGACGCCCCAGGTACTGAAGGCTGCGTGGATTTGAGAGATTGCGGCGAGACATTCGGGAGAGGAGAAATCTGAGGTAAAGAGAGGGGTGGAGTCGATGACTGGAATCTGGCTCATTGTTATCGATAGGCTTTTTGTCTTGGTTATCGGAGTAGGAAAAGTTGCTCTCCGTACTGCTTGATTGATTGGTGGTGATCAAAGACATGCGTTGAGTCTAGTCAAGTGTGGCAGGTGGAGGTGTGGGAAGATAGAGTTCTTGCACGCGTTCGGTAGAAGGTTAGAGGTGCTGAAATCTCAATACCAATTTCATAGTTCTTTTTAACTGGAGCTCTGGTGATGGTTGGGCTTCTTAGCTCTTTGAAGAGACCCAAGCATCCCAAAATCCTTAACTAATCCCCCGGTGCCTTTAGGCATTAGCGTGTATTTTATGTACCGCAATCCAAGCAAATCTTACTAGCCCCCGCAAAGATAGTGACATTTTCCACCTCTTCCATACATCCTTCAAAGAATCGCTTCGATGATTGCTTCAAACGGAATTCTGGGAAGTGTCAATTTTGCTAAAAACAAAGGAGTGTATAATTAGAAACCGCAAATAATGTTGTTGTTGTTCTGGATGGAACGGTCCGCCTTCAGCAAAATCTTCACTTTTAGACAAACAGGCTTGTCATTGTCAATTTGGGCCGGCTCAACTGAAGGCAGTGATTGAGGAGGACAACTGTCCCCTCAATGTTTATTGGAATTCATTGGGCCTATTGTCGAAGCCCGGAACAGCCAGCTGGAAAGGTGGCACAGTCTCCGAAACTTTCCGGCATTCGTAGAAAATTCGCGGGTGGGACCGGTGGTGGTGAACTTCCTCGGACGAAATCGCAGCATCCACATTGCTCGCGATTTGGTTACCTAGCCATACTACTGACGATTCGGACGCTGGTGATTGTGATCGATTGAATCTAACCTGCAGACATTGAGCAATACGGATTCACATGTGAACCTGAGTGATGCGGAGTAGCTATATGTTGCTGAAATAGTTCTGGATGGCTTTCTCCAAATTTAAGTCAAGCGGTTCTCCGTTGAAGGAGGCCAGATTCTCGCTCAGCACCTTCACAGCAGGCCATGCATTCTCCGCGGGCCACACTTCCCCAGAAATCAATTGTCGTGATCGCACGAGTTGGATAGGCAAATACGCTTATCAAATTATTTCCATTAGTTTTCTAATTGATAACCAGAATAATAAGAAGTAAAGATTACCCACAACGAAGATTATCAGCTGCGAACCTGGAAACTGGAAAGTTTCTAGAGTCAAATTTGTTTTCCCCGCTTGATCTCGGAATGGGGACCCCAAACCTCCTCCAGAAATATATGAGCCAGAGTGGTGATCTCGTGACTGGAGTCGTTGTGGGGCTTAAGTTAAAATTGCACGTGCGATTCGTGAGACAAGGTGCGGCTCTTAGTGTTGTGATGGCCGATGTCGGATGCTTATTTGGTGGAGCCGAGTGTGGAGACCCGCCTTCCGTTTTTAGAGCTTCAACGTATCCATCCCAAGTATCTCTCTGAGTACCTAAAGCACTATTATTTTAGCTATAGATGTAGAAAGTTGAAGCTGGGACTTGTTTTGTAGCTGGAGTAGCTTCTCGAGCTCGATTGTATGACCGCTAGTTATTTGCGTCGCTAGAGGGTCTTCCACACCTGGTTCCGTCTAATTTCCGTCCACCAAGACCCAAAACTTCGACAGTTGTGTTAGGGCTTGGAAATCTGAGAGGTAAACTCAATCTGCTAATTAAGCTTCAGAGCTGCAGTATGTAACTAGGTAGGTGGCTC
Source organism: Amauroascus niger (assembly GCA_001430945.1). Taxonomy (NCBI): domain Eukaryota; kingdom Fungi; phylum Ascomycota; class Eurotiomycetes; order Onygenales; family Onygenaceae; genus Amauroascus; species Amauroascus niger. The sequence continues at coordinate 214,188 of LJPK01000760.1, read as the reverse complement.
AAGCCTAGTGCCAAGTAAGGGTCTGCTGCTGTGGAACGTACCGCCCAAATCACAACGAGCACGAGACTCCCTGGTCAGGTTCCAACCTCAAGCGACTGCCTGTTTTTGTTTGAAAAAAAAGGAAGTATATGCGATTGGAAATCAATGCGTCGCGATCTTGGGAAGGTGAGGTATAGTAGCGGTCATCCCTGTATCCTCACCTCTCGATTATCTTAGCATATGAAGTACCGTATTTTTGGGACGAGAAAGCTCCATAGATCTCGACCGATGGTTCGGGAAAGATGATTCCGCCAGAGAAAGAAATATGTCCGCCAACCTTCCGTCCTACCGGCGGCATTACACGCCCAGGTCCACGATTCAATGCCTGAAGCCGCGGCCGCGCCCAGTAATCCCGTTGCTTTGGTGGCTTCTTTACCAATCAAACAAACTGAAGGAAGGGTTTGATGATACTGCCAATATTTGCCAAGGCTCCAGGACAACCTTTCTGATCGTCACTTTTTGAATGAGATCCCGTCCATCCTTTGTTTAAAGGGCGTTGGCGGACTTGGCGGTGAGGCATTGGGCCGACAACTTCTAGGGGTATTCTATAAGAAGAAAATCCTCTTCTCAAGCTCTGCGAAGTGCGTTAACTATTAGTAAGTTAGTAAATGGTTATTCGGTAGTTTGGGGGATACCCCAGTTTGTATACGGTCCAGTCTGATGTTGGATGTTTAAAGTTGCCGGTTATCGGTCCAAATTAGCTTTCAAAGCCTAAAGCGGTTAAGGTTTCCCAAGAAGCCCCGATTTTCGTTTGAGCAAACCCTCTATCCCTGCCGCAGAAGTGGGTTCTTGAATAAGTTGGTTCAAGGCGATCTAATCAGTCGCCTGTTATTGGGTGGATACCCTGTTATCTAGGTGGTTATGCTTTCAAGGTTTCAAGCTTCTGCCTTTTTCCCCAAAAATCGAATTCTCGGGCGCGGTCGTCATGGGCCGAGGGAAAAATCGCATGTTTTGAAAGACCAGCCACTTTCCAAAGGTAACCAACTATGAAGTGCTCAGTCAGCAATCGACATCCTTCACATGAGTTAGTTATGACTTAATTGTAAGCGGGAAGCAAGGCCTTGATGAAGACGAATCGCAAGTAAAAAGGAAGTCCGTTGAGGGACATCCTTGTCCTGGAATGTAGCACTCGTGAGAAATCATAGCTGCTCCGATATTAGTACAACAGTTGTAATACGATAAGACCTGTCACTGATTCGCCTAGCTTTTCTCTGAGCCGTTTTGCCACGGATGAGCATCGGGACTGAACCCCACACGGCCGGTTTGAACCACGACCTTTTCCGGCACTTCTGTCCTTTATAACTTACACGATCAGCGGTAGCCCTCTCGCATAACTCTCCCTCTTTCTCTCAATTTTCCTCCATTCATTTTCCTACCACCATTTTCTTGCCGCCCAATAGATCTAGTACACTTATTATTTTGAATATTTGCCATTGGTTCAAAAGGCAGTTTCTCCTGCGGCGGAAGTCTTTAATCTCATTACCTAAGTGAACGGCATCGAAGATATTGTCATCATCCCCAGTCGGCCGGCGACGGAAATGGGTCTCTTGGGAAACACCCATGATCTGAATATCGAAGAAGAACGGCCGTACGAGCACTCGGAGTATAAGTCGGACAAAGGATATGGCTGGGCAGGGGCCTTGCCCCAGCGGCAAGGCCTTTATGACCCCGAGCTGGAGAAAGATGCTTGTGGTGTAGGATTTACAGCGTGCGTAAATTTTAAACCGAGAGCAAACACCGCTGGGCTATGAGCATTGCTAATCGCCTTTCAGCCACATCAAAGGAAAACCGAGTCACAAAATTATCACCGATGGTAAGGGACCTGCTTAGCTATCCTGTAAACCTGGAGCAGCGCTGACTACATCAATTAGCAAGGCACCTTCTCTGCAACATGACCCATCGAGGGGCGGTGGGCTCAGACGCGCGAGACGGTGACGGTGCAGGTGTAATGACCAGCATTCCGCACAAATTCTTTGTCAAACACTTTGCCCGGGACGCCGGAGTGGTTCTGCCTCCATTGGGGCAGTACGCGGCTGGCAACTTGTTCTTCAAGCCGGATATGGATGTTCTTGAAGAGTCGAAAACCACTTTCGAGGACTTGGCCAAGTCTCTTAGCCTCCGTGTTTTGGGTTGGCGCGAAGTGCCTCGTGACTCCACACTTCTTGGCCCCGCGGCGCTGTCTCGCGAACCTCTCATCCTCCAGCCGTTCGTCGTCCTTCATTCCGCCTACGGTGACGAGAATGTGCCCGACAGCAATCATGGAGAACGATTCGACGAAAGGACGTTCGAAAGACAGCTCTATGTCTTACGGAAGCGGGCGATTCATGTTCTAGGCTTGGTCAATTGGTTTTATATTTGCTCTTTGAGCAACAAAAACATCGTTTACAAAGGCCAGCTTGCGCCAATCCAGGTGTATGAATACTACCATGATCTTCTCTCAGTTGATTATGAAGGTCATTTTGCGCTGGTTCACTCTCGTTTCTCAACAAATACATTCCCATCTTGGGATCGAGCACAGCCTTTGCGATGGGCTGCTCACAATGGTGAAATCAACACCTTGCGTGGCAATAAAAACTGGATGAGAGCCAGAGAGGGTCTTATGAAGTCGGACATTTTTGGCGAAGAACTCGAACATTTATACCCGATCGTTGAAGATGGCGGTTCGGATTCGGCTGCGTTTGATAACGTGCTTGAATTGCTCACTATCAATGGTGTGCTGTCTTTGCCCGAGGCAGTCATGATGATGGTTCCTGAAGCGTGGCAGGACAATCCCACGATGGATCCTAAGAAAGCTGCTTTCTATGAATGGGCAGCCTGCTTGATGGAACCATGGGATGGCCCCGCCCTTTTCACTTTCTCCGATGGTCGATACTGTGGCGCGAACCTTGATCGTAACGGCCTTCGTCCATGCAGATACTATGTCACCGACGACGATCGCATCATTTGCGCCTCGGAAGTTGGAACTATCGCGATCGATCCAGAGCGTGTTATCGAAAAGGGACGACTACAACCTGGAAAGATGTTGCTCGTAGATACAGTCGCGGGAAGGATCATCGACGACGCGGAACTAAAGAGAGCAGTAGCCAATCGCCAGCCCTTCGGAGACTGGATTGAGGCACACATGCTCAGTTTGCCTGAAATTTATCAAAAGGCGGCTGAAAAGATAGACCTAACACCTGCACTAGACGACACCACCGTCCAGCATGACCCACGCCTGAAGACGTTTGGTTACTCCTTTGAACAGATAAGTCTTCTTCTCGGTCCTATGGCCGCAGATTCTAAAGAAGCTCTCGGTTCCATGGGTAACGACGCTCCTCTAGCCTGCTTAGCACAGCAACCACGCCTCCTGTACGAATATTTCCGCGAACTTTTTGCCCAGGTCACAAATCCCCCAATTGATCCTATTCGCGAAGCGATTGTTATGTCTTTAGAGTGCTACGTTGGGCCGCAGGGAAATTTGCTCGAAATCGATCCTTCTCAATGCGATCGCCTCCATCTTCCTTCTCCGATTCTGTCAATCAACGAGTTCAATGCTCTATTAACTCTGCCGGCGGTGAATATTCAGTGGTCAATCAAAACTATTGACATTACATTTGAAAAGTCAAGGGGCATCCAAGGATATATCGATGCTCTGGACGATATCTGCACCGCTGCAACTGAGGGTATTGAGAACGGGGACCGTATCCTTGTTCTATCCGATCGTGCAACCTCTGCGGACCGAGTTGCAGTTTCTGCCCTTCTTGCTACTGGTCTCGTTCACCACCATCTTGTTCGGAATAAGTGGAGATCTCTAGCTGCCCTTGTCGTGGAGACCGCTGAAGCTCGAGAAGTCCACCACATGTGCGTCCTTGTTGGGTATGGCGCGGATGCTATTTGCCCGTACTTAGCTATGGAGTGTATTCTAAAAATGAACCGCGAGAACTTGATCAGGAAGAAGCTTTCTGATGAGCAAGTCATCACTAATTATAAGACTTCTTGTGATGGCGGTATTCTCAAAGTTATGAGCAAGATGGGCATTTCCACATTGCAAAGCTACAAAGGCGCCCAGATTTTCGAAGCCTTGGGAATTGATGACGATGTCATCGACCGTTGTTTTACCGGTACTGCCAGTAGAATCCGAGGTATGACTTTCGAGCAGATTGCACAGGATGCGTTTGCTTTCCATGAACGAGGATATCCAATCCGTCAGATCGCCCAAGTACCTGGTCTTCCAGAGTCTGGTGAATACCATTGGCGAGATGGTGGCGAAGCTCACGTCAACGATCCAGTCAGTATCGCGAACATTCAAGATGCCGTGCGGACCAAAAATGACAAATCGTACGAAGCGTATGCACTGTCAGAACATGAACAGATCAAAAACTGCACTCTCCGTGGACTGTTGGATTTTGACTTCGAACAGCGCGCTTCCGTGCCAATCGAACAAGTGGAGCCATGGACAGAGATTGTCCGTCGATTCGTTACTGGTGCTATGTCCTATGGTTCTATCTCTTATGAATCGCACTCCACCCTTGCCGTCGCCATGAATCGCCTGGGAGGTAAATCTAATACCGGCGAGGGAGGTGAAAATGCCGAACGGAGCAAGATTCTTGAAAACGGAGATACCATGAGGTCTGCCATCAAACAGATTGCTTCCGGCCGTTTTGGTGTCACTTCGGCATACCTAGCCGACGCCGATGAACTGCAAATTAAGATGGCCCAAGGCGCCAAACCTGGCGAGGGCGGAGAGCTCCCCGGCTCCAAAGTCACAGTGCCAATTGCGCAAACTCGCCGCTCCACCCCTGGAGTCGGGCTCATCTCGCCGCCACCGCATCACGATATTTATTCCATCGAGGATTTGAAACAATTGATATATGATTTAAAATGTTCTAATCCCCGTGCTCGTGTTTCGGTCAAGCTTGTCTCCGAAGTCGGTGTTGGTATCGTTGCTTCCGGTGTTGCGAAGGCTAAGGCTGACCACATACTCATTGCCGGGCATGATGGGGGTACCGGTGCGTCAAGATGGACGGGTATCAAATACGCTGGCTTACCTTGGGAACTGGGCCTTGCTGAGACTCATCAAACGCTTGTTCTGAATGATCTTCGAGGCCGCGTTATTGTGCAAACAGATGGGCAATTGAGAACTGGTAGGGATGTTGCCATTGCCTGCCTGCTTGGAGCTGAAGAATGGGGATTCGCAACTGCTCCATTGATCGCTTTGGGCTGTATTATGATGCGCAAATGCCATCTCGGTACTTGTCCAGTTGGTATTGCGACTCAGGATCCAGCGCTCAGAGAAAAGTTTGAGGGTACGCCCGAGCACGTCATAAATTTCTTTTACTACGTGGCAAATGAACTTCGAGCAATCATGGCCAAGCTAGGTATTCGAACCATCAACGAGATGGTTGGTCGCGCGGAACTCCTTAAGATTCGAGATGATTTGCCATCTCCAAAACTAGAGAACATAGATCTTTCGCTCATCCTTACACCGGCTCATTCGCTCCGCCCAGGGGTTGCGACCTATAACGTTCGGAAACAAGATCACCGCCTACATGTTCGACTAGACAATAAACTCATTGCCGAAGCCGAGCTTGCGTTAGAAAAGGGCCTTCCTTGCCGTGTTGAATGCGATATCGTGAACACTGATCGAGCCATGGGGGCTACCCTCTCCTACCACGTGAGTAAGCGATACGGTATTACCGGTCTCCCGCAAAACACTATCCATGCAAATATCAAGGGTTCTGCTGGTCAATCTTTCGGTGCTTTCCTTGCCCCTGGTATTACCTTGGAGCTTGAAGGTGATGCGAATGACTATGTCGGAAAAGGCTTGTCAGGTGGGCGTCTCATCGTCTACCCACATCGCGGGGCGATGTTCAAGGCTGAAGAGAATATAATTGTTGGAAACGTCTGCTTGTATGGTGCTACCAGTGGCAGCTGTTATTTCCGTGGTGTCGCTGCCGAGCGTTTTGCTGTCCGTAATTCAGGGACCACTGCTGTGGTTGAAGGAGTTGGTGACCATGGTTGTGAGTATATGACTGGTGGGAGGGTCCTCATTTTAGGCCCTACTGGTCGCAACTTCGCCGCCGGTATGTCCGGCGGTATCGCGTATGTGCTGGATATGAATGGCGATTTCCATAATAAAGTCAATACGGAAATGGTCGAATTATCAGGCATAGAAGATCCAATGGAAATTGCATTTGTTCGCGGCCTTATCGAAGATCATCATCATTATACCGGTTCCGAAATTGCGGCTCGAATTCTTCTTGATTTCACTAGGGCGCTGTCTCACTTCGTTAAAGTTTTACCAACTGACTATAAGCGAGTTATGGAGGAGGAAGCCGCCAAGGAAGCCGCTGCGAAGAGCATTGGCTTTACTCCTGTGCAATCACCGGCGAATGTTGCAAAGGATAAAGCTGAGCAGGAACACCGCCAGGAGGTGAAGAAAAGTGAGATCCTCGATATCGAGGATAGCATTAGTGATCCCAAAACGGAGAAGAAACGCACAGCTTTGATCCTCGACAAAACCAAAGGTTTCATGAAATATCAACGTCGGAATGAGAAGTACCGGAACTCCAAAACTCGGACGCGGGATTGGGCTGAGCTGTCACAACGTTTAAGTGAGGACGAGCTTAAATACCAATCAGCCCGTTGCATGGACTGCGGCGTCCCTTTTTGCCAGTCTGACACCGGTTGTCCTATCTCCAACATCATTCCTAAGTGGAATGAGCTTGTTTTCCAAAACCAATGGCAAGATGCATTAAGTCGTTTGCTTATGACGAACAACTTTCCCGAGTTTACAGGTCGTGTTTGCCCTGCTCCTTGTGAAGGTGCCTGTGTTCTTGGTATTAATGAGGACCCTGTGGGTATCAAGTCGATTGAATGTGCCATCATTGATCGAGGGTTTGAGATGGGATGGATGGTTCCGAAACCACCACCGACTCGCACCGGAAAGACCGTTGCTATTATTGGTTCCGGTCCCGCGGGCCTTGCTGCGGCTGATCAACTCAACCGTGCTGGTCACAGTGTTGTCGTTTATGAACGTGCTGATCGTATGGGCGGTCTTTTGATGTACGGCATTCCGAATATGAAGCTCGATAAGAAGATCGTTCAGAGACGTGTTGATTTCATGGCCGCCGAGGGTGTCAAATTTGTTGCAGGCACACCTGTCGGGCCAGACTATGAGTTAACCTTGCAATCCTTGCAAAAGGAGAATGATGCTGTCATCATCGCTACTGGGGCAACGGTTGCCAGAGACCTTAAGATTCCAAACCGTGAATTGACGGGAATTCATTTCGCCATGGAATTCCTTCATCAGAATACCAAGTCCCTACTTGACTCTGAATTAGCTGATGGCGCATATATATCTGCTAAAGACAAGCACGTCATCGTTATCGGAGGCGGAGATACTGGTAACGACTGCATTGGCACTTCAGTTCGTCACGGCGCCAAATCCGTTACCAATTTCGAGCTTCTTCCGCAGCCCCCTACCGAGCGTGCTGGTGATAATCCTTGGCCCCAGTGGCCGCGCATCTACCGCGTCGACTACGGCCACAACGAAGTCAAGGCACACTTCGGAACCGACCCTCGTGAGTACTGTGTTATGTCCAAAGAATTTGTAGGTGATGAAGAGGGTAATGTGAAGGGAATCAACATCACTCGCGTTGAATGGACAAAGAGCGCTTCCGGGGGTTGGGATATGAAGACAGTTGAAGGGAGTGAGCAATTCTTCCCTGCTGATATTGTCCTACTTTCCATGGGCTTTTTGGGCCCTGAGGACCGCGTTCTCGGCAACCAGGTCGATCTGGATGCACGCAAGAACATTAAGACGCCTCCTGGCCAGTATGGCACCAACATCCCTGGTGTTTTCGCTGCCGGGGATTGCAGGCGCGGTCAATCACTGATTGTATGGTAAGTTCAAAGGAAATTATATACGCACCGTTTGACTAGTTGAAGCTTACGTTTCCTTTTAGGGGTATCAATGAAGGCCGTCAGGCTGCTCGTGAAGTGGATTCTTACCTCATGGGCATATCCTCCTATCTCCCTGTCACAGGAGGTATCATTCGCCGTTCTGCCATTGATTCTGTGCCGCGGACACCTCAGATTCAGGTTCAACCTGTCGCTGCTTAATTCCTGCAAATTATTCTGCATCTTCAAGGAGGATGCTAATTCCCACCCTATCACTCTTCGTTTATCATAACTATTTAAACCTTTCCCAAAATCCTCCAGCCGTTTCTATCTCTTTCTATTCTTTTGCATTGGAGCTTTGATATATATCTTTATGATTGGAAACAAGCAATTGAAATCCCTGGAAGCCTTTTGTCTAATCAGCACTTCTTCTTTTTTTATTTTGGCGAGTATGCATATACCCTGTCATTTTATGATTTGCATTTGTTATGCACTTTCTGCTCTTGTAAAGTCTTGTGGTGAAGCTATCGTTCATTGAGTGAGTGATTGCCTTTGATACCACTGCGATGTACAATTCTATACAATTCTATTTTGACTTTGAGCCTGTTATGGTGTCCATGATTACTCCTAAATGACTTTCAGAATATCATGGTTAAACTCTCTCTTGATCCCGTTTGCATTCATCTTTCTAGATTAGTAGAACTGCAGCATCCTGCGAGATAGATCACTCTTCCTAGCCTCCTCCAGTACAAATATTCGCCAAACATACTTGCATCACCCCTTTTTATGCTAAGGTGCAGCCAAAGCATTGAATTGGAATGTATAATCTCAGATTGGAAATAAAGAGATGCGATGGAATCATATTGTACAGCATAAACCATAAATACACACAATGCCCTTGTACACAAGACGAAGACAGCAATCTAAGTAATTCCCCAAGTCCCAAACGAAACATTGCAAAGCAATGAAATTGAGAAGAAGTCCAATCTCAAATCAACCAAACTCATCTTTCACGCAGCCCCCGAGGTCATCATCTGCGTCGTCGTCTCTTTTTTTCTCTGCTCCGCAAGTTTCATCTCCCTTTCCACTGCCGCAAAATCTCCTTGAAATGCCTCTTTTACCGGTTCGGTCCTTATATCCCAGACGTCCTCACTGCTCGGGCCCGTCTTCCACTTAGCGGCCTTTTTGCGATGATGGTCCCTGATCATCTTGGCTTTATCTTCACCAGAATATGACTTCGTGCGCATGCAAAACCAGAAATCGGACCAGTGCTGACTGCAGTCCCGTAGCTCCCCATGTCGGTAATAGTTCACCCATTGGCCGCCAAACGATTGGCAGAAGAAAGCGTAGTCGAAAGCGGAACGACACGACATTTCGGTTGGGTAGAGGGAGTCGGGGTCCATGGCGGCCGGTGAGGAAGGAGACTTCGCGGAAGGATCTGCGGAGTGCGTAGGTTCGGGTGTATCATTCATCCCAGATAGAAAGGCTTGCAATTCGGCGTCCGCCTGCTCGTCGCGGCTCATTGGTGTCTGTTTCAGCGGAGGTGCTGCCGTGCGGCTTTGCGCCTGCTGCTGGGATGGAGCGCTCCCATTGCCAGACGCAGGCGTCGGTGACGATTCGTCAGGTTGATTTGATGAGCTCCACCACCACCCCATATTTGTATTTGCAGGGTTGCAAAGAAAGATTTCGCTTTTCGCGGAAGAGAGAGAGAGAGAGAGCTCTGATCTGTTGGAGATGAGGAATTGGAGAGCTGCTGAAATTTTGACGTATCAGATCCGTATTGATTCATACTAGGGTAAGATTGGCAACATGGGGCGCTACGTCATTTGTTCCTTTTTCTCCTCCTTTGCTTCAAAACAGGTGCTAGGTTGATTCTTTGTTTCTTTTCCATTTCTCTCGTCTGATCGCTCTTCTTTTTTCCTCACACAATGAAGATGTTAATAACACGATGATACGTATAACAGGAAGGACTTGCTTAGGGCATGGCTGGGGCTCCCCGGCGCATGCTGGCCTTCAACCTGTCCGTTCTTCGCTTCTCCTCCGGCCCGCGCTGTTTGGAAGATATACGGCCACTTACTCAAAAGCTGATGAGACTGGTCACATCAATACCGCACCGAACGAATCCGTGTTCTATCTTGACAGTAACTACGCCTGCATCTCGTTGACTTGTTGGTGTTATGCAATGCTGACTAGAAACCAGATGTCCTACCGGTCAAGGCCCTTTTCGCGAATCGATTCGCCCCCGTGGACCCTACTCCGTCGATCCTAGAACGGGTTGGGAATTCAGTCAGGAGATTTACTGGTGCAAACCCATTGAGTGTCATTGAGCGAGCATTTCCTTCAGAATTGCGGGACAGAATTGGCCAGGTCATTCCGCGATACTCAGAGGGTGGCGCTTTCGTTAAGGTTTCGCATCCACCTCAGACGGATAAAGAAGGATTATCAAGGATGCTAAACACATATCTTGAGCAGAATCCGGTGAAGCCATGGTTTAGCCCTTTCAGAAACGTACGAGCTGCGATGGTTTGTGGGCGCCCCTGGGTAGAAGACCTTCAGAGATTTCCGAGTTCTAGAGTGAAAGTGGAATTTCTTCCAACAGGTCAGGGGGCATCACCAGTGGAACTGACGCCGGAATTGCTCTATTCGTTGACCCGTCGTTTTGGGAAGTTGGCAAATATCGTCCCACAATCATCTGAGTCGAAAGTCCAGCCGAGGTATGCACTACTCGATTTCACCAGGCCAGGCTACGCTGTTATGGCCAAAAACTGTCTGCATGGCTACAAGGTCTCAGAGGTCGAAGGCGGAGGAAGTGCGGGCACGCTGTTGAAATTTTCATACGAGCAAAAAATAAAGCCTCACGCCATCAGAGATTGGATTTTCAGCCATCCGAGACTCGTAATTCCGATCATAGCTGCGCTCATTGCGACAATAACTGTCATAATTTTTGACCCTATTCGTACCTTCTTCATTAAGGTACGGATAGCGCCGCCAATTGACGTCCAGGACAGCAGGATATGGCAGTGGATCCAACGGCAAGCAAGCAAGGCAAATGACATGTTTTCCTTCCGTCAACACCAACGCTCAGATTCTGGAGGCCTAAAAGCGATATGGGAAGACCGAAAAGAGGATATCCAGCAACTCCGGACTTGGCTGATTGAAGCCACGAACACATTTACTGTGGTGCAAGGACCCAGGGGTTCAGGGAGGAAGGAACTCGTCCTGGATGAAGCATTGAAGGGCTATCGGCATAAGCTTGTGATTGACTGCAAGCCAATTCAGGAAGCAAGAGGCGATAGCGCTACAATAAATGCTGCTGCGGCAGAAGTCGGTTATTGGCCCGTTTTCTCGTGGATGAATAGTATTAGCAGCCTCGTTGATGTTGCGACGCAAACGCTAGGCGCAAATGCTGGCCTTTCAGAGACATTGGATTCGCAATTAGGACGCATTCTCCAAAACACAGCAACTGCATTGAAAAAGATAGCCCTCGAAAAGAAGAAGAAGGATGGGAAAGATGCCCATATGACGGATGACGAGTTCCTTGAAGCGCACCCCGAATACAGGCCAGTCGTTGTAATCGATAACTTCTTGCACAAGGCCAACGATAACCAGATGATATACAATAAACTCTCTGATTGGGCGGCAGGACTCACCGTGTCGAACATTGCTCGCGTCATCTTTCTGACGGGAGATATATCGTACTCCAAAACTCTCAGTCGGGCGCTTCCGAATCAAGTATTTCACGAAATTCAACTTGGTGACTGCACTCCCGATGTTGCAAAGCAATTTGTCTTCGACCACCTACATGGGGACCACGGTAACAAGGACAACAACGCCAAAACTGAACTCAATACTTTAGAAGGTAACCACACAAATGACCTTGGAGAATGTATCGAGGTTCTAGGAGGTCGCTTGTCGGATCTAGAATTCTTTGCAAGGATGATCAGTAGAGGTCAAAGTCCAAAACGTAAGTAATAGAAAAGGGTTCTAGCTTTGCGTTTCCTAGTTTGATGCTAACCGACGGTGTAGACGCCGTGCATGACATTATTGAACAATCTGCGGCGGAAATCCTAAAGATGTATATTGCCGATGTTGACAACACAACACGGGGTTGGTCTCCGGAGCAAGCATGGTATTTGATCAGCAGCCTGGCAGAAGCCAAAGGTGGAAGCATTCTCTACAACCAGGCGTTGTTCTCCGACTTGTTCAAGAAGGATGGCGACAACACCATTCGCGCTCTCGAGCAGGCGGAGATGATATCTGTGACTAGCCTCAATGGTCGGCCGTCAACCATCAAGCCCGGTAGGCCTGTATACGCAGCTGCCTTCAAGCGGTTGCTTGAGGATGACGTCCTCCGGTGCCGGCTCAAATTGCGCACCCTTGGGCAGCAGATGGCAGCGGAAAACGCAAGCATCAGCACATTTGAAAAGGAACTACAAATACTTGGGTCTCTTGAGAAAGAGCCCAAGGAAATCAGGCCTCGAGTTAGATGGCTTCTTGACAAACTTGCGAGTAGTCAAGCGAAAATCGAGATGTATGAAGAGGAAAGCGCCGGACTTAAGAAGATTCTTCAGTCCAAGGATTGATCAGAGGCTTTTAGTAGCTTTTGGTTTTATTCAATTCTTTGTATAGTACACACTTTATAACAGCATATACCCTTAGATAGAGCTTTGGATAAGAAAATCTACTATCGTTCTCCGTCAAAAAATGTTTAACAACTTCTAAGAGACATCCCGTGAATGTCTATTTTTAGTGACAGCCAAGAACTTAACTAGCCCCTGGCTTGTGAGCGGCGGACTGGCATTAACCCGAAACTTAATCTCTCACATCGCGTCTCCTGTCCATCTCAACTGTGTAGATTCTTTATCGTCTTCCATTTGGCATTTCTGGGCATTCATTTTCTAAACCATATTAACTGAGCCGCTCTCTTTTATGTAAATTTCTGTCATTTTTACCTACATTTTTCATCACAACAATTAACTACTTAGAAATCAAATCTTGGGGTAGCTGTATCCCTGCAAATGCTCCCTGGTGAGTAGGAAAACCCTTCTGCTTCCTTCAGCGGTTGGACTTTGTTCTCTTGGAGTCATGGAGGAACAGCCTGTGTCTGTTCCACTCCTCATCCTTCAGTCCTTCGTGGACATTGTGGCGGAGATATCCCCATTCTCAGTCGTCGTACTTGGTCTCTCAATCTGCATCTTGACCCGAACCATCACCGGAATCTCTAGACGTTTCAGAAAAAGATACTCTGACGGCGCATTATCGGCAAGGCAGGTGCCATACTGGTTGCCCTATCTTGGACACTGGCTGTCCTTGGGGCTCAGACGGCGGAAGCTTTTTCAAAATGCCTGGTGCGTATTGAGTATAGTCTTCATTTGTTAATCTTGAAAATTATCGAAGTCTTATTGCTTCTTTTGTCTATTTATCCTGCTTATATTTGATATTCTGCAGCAATACTACCGATGAGCCACTTGTCCGTCTCTATATGTGCGGGAAAGCCCATAACATAATAACCAGTCCGTCCATGGCAACGGCATTGTTGGAACAATCATCGTCACTTTCTTCTGAGTCTATAAGTAGTTGCATCCTGGAGAACGCCTTTGGTGCAAGCCGAAATGTTAGAACGCTTAACCGTGGTGAACTCTACGCAACCTCCGGGCCAATGCAATTCCTAAGCAAAGATCCTTGGTTGTCTGATGTCTCCTCTACCGTTGCACAGCAGATTCAGCAAACCATGCCGAACCTGCTATCTTTCTCCCCGAGTGTTGTCGATCAATCGACATGGGAAAGATTAAGTAATGTATCTATTGAACACGACGGAAACGAACCAATTTGTGAGGTTAGCCTGTTTTCTCTCGTGCGAAATTTCGTTGGCACCATATCCACCACTGTCATCATGGGAAGAGCTTTTACGGATGCTTTTTCATATGCTCTCAACGAGCTGTGGGCTTTTGATGCCAACTTCGACGCAATGTTGTTGGGTATCCCACGCTGGGTTCCTTTTCCGGGATTAGTGTCTTCATACGCAGCTCGTCGCCGTCTATTACTTGCCATGAAAGCATTCCACAGTGCATTTGCAGCTACAGAAAATGGTGTTGATCCTGGATTCGATTGGCGGGATATGGACGACGTCTCAGAAGTCGTCAAGGCTCGTGCACGGGCTTTGATCGACGCAGGATATACAGCAGAACAGGCTGCCTCTGAACATTTATCCTTATTCTGGACGATGAATATGATCACGAATACCATAATCTTTTGGAATATAGTCCACATCCTCTCTGACACCGAACTTCATGGGAAGATACTTAAGGAAATAGCTCCTCATTCGAATGCGTCACGCCCGGATTGGCGCGAATCGGGTTTCAATATTCCGGAGCCCCCTCGCTTGCGTGTGGATCTTGACGCCCTCGTCTCTCGTTGTCCGCTATTGAAGTCTACTTACTACGAGACCCTTCGCTTATACTCCCTGCCTCTTAGTTATCGACTGTTAACTAAGGACGTTATTCTGCAAGGATCAGTTGGAGAAACCACAACGGCCGGATTCCCGTTAGCAACTTATCGATGCGATGCTAGCAGTTATATTGCTATTCCACACTTCATCTACAATACAAACTCCCGTTACTGTCCTGAGGGAGACAAGTTTGATTCACAGAGATTTCTACCTGAAGAACAAGAGAAAACTTTAGATGCCTCTGAAGACGCTGAATCCACCGAGAACGAAAAGCTGATATCGGATCGGTCGATATTCCAGAAAGTAAATGATATTTGGCCAGATGAGGTCAGTAGCATGCTGAACTATAGCCGAGAGTTTGGGGAAAGGCAGGCTCTCGTCTTCACTGCAGCTTTCCTCAGCATGTGGGATATTCAGCGGGCGGACGGCAAACCTTGGGTTGTGCCCGGTCAGAAGAATGGGAGTGCGACGTGTGTGCCTGGGAGAGATGTCAGAGTGAGGATGAAGTTGAGGGTCTAGACTGAAAGAAAGCTGGTGACATTTTTATTCCCCTATTTGATTTTGATTAGATTGTTCATAGCTTGGATATGGCTAGATTTCCTATTATAATAATCCCTTCTATGCCTCAAGTCAACATATAGTTATATAGATCAGTTAGTTAGTTACATGGTAGGGTGAAGAGGAAACGTTAGTTAGTCCTTGAATGGCTCTCAGATAAGAAACCTTATCGGGCCAATCATGAGACGCGTTGAAACGCGAAAACGCGTCTCTCGAGTTGAGAGAGAATGGCACACGAAGAGCTCATTCTTGCTGGGCTACAGAGCCACCAGTATCACGAATGAAATTTATCATTACTCCCAAACCTGGCCTCTTTGCTCAAACCCCTACTAGCGACCCAATAACTGAGATATCTTGCGCAAAATGGCGCTGGAAGGTGCTAGACCGAGAGGCAGACCCGCCCGTAAGAACACCCGCAAGCTTTATGCGAAAACATAAGCGTTCACATTAACTCATTTGCTTTTGATGTCGTGTTGCAGATACCCCCGGAACGACAGTTCTATCATACACGCCCAATGGACGCAAAGTCGTCACAGGCGGATCCAACGCTACAATTCGAATATTTACGATTGGGGAGAATGGCGAACCAAAGACTGTCAATGAGGGCGTGGAGGGCCACCTAGCCATTGCAGCGCTGGTAGGTCTATCTGATTCCAGAGAGAGAGGCGGACACTCAGAGAAATACGTTGGGAATGGGCGCTAATGCGTTTCGGGATAGAATGATTCGTTTATTATGGGCTCGGAAGATGGAACGGTGTGGCAGTATGGGTTACCAGATGGTCAGATGGATAAAATGCTTGTCAGATGCTCGCTGCCTGTGCGATGTTTGGCTATTTCGAAAGACGAAGACTGGGTAGCGGTTGCTAGTGAGTAAGTGGACTACCCAAATGATTTCCGTTTTAGAGGTTTGAGGGCTAAGGGCCTTGTTTGGCTAGTGAACTTGCCGTCAAGATCGTCAGTATAGAGGATATGACCGAAGTCAAGTACCTGCGAGACCAGACTAAGGGTGTCAAACACGTTACATTTGACCCGAGCGGGAGATATGTTACAGTGTCATGTTCTGATGGGATTATATACGTTTATTCTTTCACCGAGACGGACCCTGCGCTAATACACAAAATTGACGGCGTGATTCGAAGATTGGAGACGGAGGATGAGGCTACATCAGCGGCTGTATGGCATCCCGATGGGACAGCATTTGCAGCTGTAGAGGCCACCAAGGATATCGTTGTTGTATCTAGCAGAGACTGGACAAAACAGAAAAAGTTCTCTAACGGCCACACTGCAGATATTACGGCGCTTGCGTGGTCTCCGAATGGCGCACTGCTAGCAAGTGCAGGGGCAGATGGCCAGGTTGTTCTTTGGGAAACCCGAACCCAGAATATCCTTCAGAGGTACGAATTCGCAAACGTGATCAATCTTGCGTGGCATCCTGTCAACAATGAACTCTCGTTTACTACTTCGGATGGAGAGTTGTTCATCTACGAAGCTTTTGTACCCCAGAATTATCGACGGCTACTCGAGAAAGCCTTGGAAGTTGCCCCTTTGCTCTCCACTGGAATTGACATTGGCAGCGAACTTCCTAGTAGAACCGGCGAAAATGGAGCACGCAAAGAAAGGCAAGTTAGGAGAGGCTCTCCTGATTCGCTAGATG
The DNA here is from genome assembly GCA_001430945.1 of Amauroascus niger. Lineage (NCBI taxonomy): Eukaryota > Fungi > Ascomycota > Eurotiomycetes > Onygenales > Onygenaceae > Amauroascus > Amauroascus niger. The sequence goes on along the minus strand of LJPK01000760.1, from coordinate 197,608 downwards.
ATATACTAGGGCCCATGGACGAAGAAGACGAATTCGTGGAAGATGACGATGGTGCTGGCTACGTTGAAGGTCTAAATGGTTTTGGCAAGCGCACCAACGGTCATCTAGGTGATTTATCTGGCCCTGGGAGCAAGAGAAGGGTTGGAGCATCGTGGCAACCGCAGAGGCACGAACCATTTCAACCGGGAAGCACGCCTTGGCGAAGTGGTAGAAGGTACCTTTGTAAGTCCACTGTTTTCGATCCACTTCTGATTGTCTATACGGACTACTGATGGTGAGAGGCAGGTCTGAATCTCGTCGGATTTGTGTGGAGCGTAGATCAAGAAACACACAACACTGTGACGGTGGAGTTTTATGACCGAGAACAGTATCGCGACTTCCATTTTACCGACCCGTTCTTATATGATAAGGCCTGCCTGAGTGAGTCAGCTCCATTCTCTACGTGCGTGAGTGTCTAACGAACTGTAGATGAGAAGGGAACTCTTTTCTCTTGCCAGCCTTCAAATGGAAATCCCGCAATCATCTTTTATCGACCACATGAGATGTGGACAACGCGGGCCGACTGGAGAACAGAACTCCCAGAAGGGGAGGAAATCACATGTAAGGAAATGTTAAGCTGCTACCTTGATCGAGTGTTTAGATCGCTAAATCTGTCGTGTAGCCATTTCTTTAAGCGACTCATACATTGCCGTCAGCACGTCTGCAGACTACGTTCGTATATACACTTTATTCGGGACCCCTTACCGCGTATACAGACAGAAAAGCCAAGCTGTCACCTGTGCCGCGTGGCGAGACTATGTGTTGACCATTGGGAATGGTTCGATTGGCGGTGATGGAATCACGAAATTGACATATTCAATCGAAAATGTGAAGAAAGATGAGATATGCCAGAACGAAGACACCGTTGCCCTAACGGAGGGTACAGAACTCCGCAGCGTCTTCTTTTCAGATAAAGGCGTATGTCATTGATCCCATCTCGATATGTTGTGCACTTTTGACAAAATTATTAGGATCCCTGCATTTACGATTCGTCAGGAGTTCTCCTGGTGCTCCAGCATTGGCGCAAATCGGGCCAAGCGAGGTGGGTTCCTCTCCTGGATACAAGGCAGCTTGAGCGTGTCGTCTCTGGGAAGAAACAAGAAACGTACTGGCCTGTCGCCGTGGCTGAGTACGCTTTTCACTGTATCATTTTGAAGGGAGGAGAGCAATACCCATACTTCCCTCGACCACTACTCACACAATTCGAGTTCAACATGCCGATCTCCTCAACCCGTAAAAAGCCGTCGGATGGCGATGATGGCGATACTGAAATGGACGGAGCAGCTGCCCGAGACGTCCAACGCAAGCTCCAGGAGTCCTTTGTCAGAGCCAATCTTGAGTCTAGCCTTTTGGAAGATTGCGTTGAAGCTGAAGAGTCGGGTGCGGCGCAGGCCACGGAGCAGCGACGAAAGGATGTTGAGATTGACAAGATCATCCTGCAAATGCTGGCGGTGGAGTGCCGGGAAGGGGAAGAGAGGGGTATGAAAGCGTATGAACTTGTTACTCTGTTCCGGGATCAAACTGGAAAGATGCTGGAGGCGGCGAGTAGAGTCGCACAAAGATATGATCGGTCAATCCTGGATGAGAGGATCAGGAGGCTGGCTGAGAAGCGGCTTCTGGGCGAAGCTGACCAAGATGATGATAACGATAACTTTGTATGATATGATTGTCTATTTCTTCAACTATAAGCATGGAGGGCCTGTCGATTCAGTTACTCGCTCTTTGGAATATACAGACAACATTGTAAGCTGCGTGCTAATAAATATGCAGCTATATCCATCCATTCTCCGGCTCTGTTTGCTGGGCGGACGTCATCCACACGGGCTTGGCGTAGAAAGTTTTGGAGGAAACAACCTTACCGACCGACTAGGTAACAATCTCCCAAAATATATATACAAGACAGCTTGCTGCTGCTTTTTACACACCACAGAAGCTGTTTTATGAGCTAGACCTGCATGTCCCATTCTATCTCATGAAGTGAAGAATAACTGCGGCTCGCGTTTTTCACCATGCCAAAACTCTTCAGCGTACAGTCCATATCCTCAGCATCGTCCAGAACGTCCGCAACCAGTCTCGTCCGGCGCTACTCAATATCTACAATTGCTGCGGCCCCATCTCCTCTGCAAAGAACGCAGAATCAAGCCCCGTACCCTCCGTATCCATCGATAGCTCGACGTTCCCTGGCTCGGCTGCCGCCTGACCGTGAGACGAGCTCAGAGCTATGGTTCACCTCCTCGAAACCCACATTAATCTCCCGAAGCGAGGCGAGAGCTCTGGATGGGAAATCAGAGAATGTTGAGGGGCATAAACCAGTTGATGAGCGAATACTCAAGCTCGGAAAAAGTGAGTGCAGGTACCATATCCTAATAAAGTATTAGCAAACCAAAGCGAACTAATATCTCCGTGTCCGCCTTACGTTTTTAGCCCTTCGGATTCTCACTACTCACCTACCAACTTTGCTCCTTAATCCGCTTCCACAAGAGATTCTTTCTCCAAACATTACCCTCCACCTCTTTCCTTCGACACATCCACACCTCCCCACCGTCAAAGGCAAAGTCGCCTACCGCGCCGCGCTATGGACTGCCCCTGTGGCATGGGGAAGTGTTCCAATAGTCGGAAACGTCCGATTACAAATTATGAGTGAGCGCATGGTGCGCGGAGGCGCCATGAGCGAGTTCAACCGTGAAAGCTCGAATGGCGATGAGAAGCTAGTTGTACGCTGGGTCACCGAGGGCGGTGCATCTACTTCCTCTTCAGGATCGGGCAAAAGAGTGGGAACAGGAAACTACGCATCGAGTGGATCGGACGGGGGGATCAAAGGCGCAAGTGACAGCCCAACGTCGGCGTCCTCGGCGTCAAATGGGACTAATAGAGGTTTAATCGCACTACTCGGCGGCGATGCGCCGATATTCAAACTGGGAAAGGAAGAACAGTTTACGGGGTTGTTTATCTTTTCGTTCGATGAAGAAGGTCGGATAGCTACGCATACTATTGAACATGCGGATGAGAATTCGGGGTGTGATCGAACGGCCAAAGTGGTGACGTTGACGGATTGGTTGCTTGGAAAGGCGAAATGGGGCTCGAGGGAACCGTCGAACCCTGCACCTGCGCTCGCGGTAGAGGCGCCGGCGGATATGTGCGACGGGCTTCGATTCAGGAATGGCGCCCAGGGGTTCGGGGGCGATGACGTTCCGAGTGAGTGCGCAACATGCTACGACAAGAGGTGTTGGTCCACTTGACGCTTCCTCTGGGTGAAGTGTGACTGTTATTTGTGGGTGTCAAAATGTTGCGTTTGGTGTTTGCGGTGTCATTGGGAAGAGTCGTGATTTCTGTGGCGTAGCCTTGACAGGTTTGGTTGGAAACTTCTGTTTGGCGGCTGTCCGTTTCTGATGCTTCCTCGATTGTGATATTCCTTCATGGAAGGTGGCTCTATTGCTTATTTCTAGTTCATACTGTGTCTTTCACTTATGTAAATCTTCATGTCACCAAAGGGACAGGGGATGATCTATCTCCTTAGTTATGTACAATATATGGTCTAGCATTAGTTGGAGGCACAGGGAGAGAGCTTCTGGTCTCTGATGAATCGTGCCTCCTGGGTTGTATCTGAGAAATCTCCACTTGAACCTACATATCTAGTTTTGTTATCATAGTTATGCATCTCAATCCAAGTCATTGGGATGACGAACAAGGGAACCGGTTTGAACAGCACTTTTCGTACTCAACACTCGAACACATCATTCTTCGGCTCAAAGCTATTCAGATTGAGCTCAGAATCCCTCTCCCGTGTGATCCATCTATCATATCTGCGTACAGAATCAAAGCTCCTATTGCGGTTGCTCGCACTTGACGCCAACGTTAGCCACCAGCAAGAAACGGGAATCTTGCACCGACCCTTTCGTAGGATTCAAGTTAGAGAAACGGCTCGTCCAAAACGTCATAGACGGCGAAGAGCTGAAGCAGGACGAATCCACACGAATCAACTGAACGGGCCTTTCAGACGAGACTCCCAATAATGACAGCCATCTCCCTCTCATTCGACACTCTTCGCTGGTCTGTCCACCGCTGCATCACACGCTAATCTTATATGCAGGCGAGTTAAATACTTTGCTGGCACTGAGTGGCATTAAAGTAGAAGACATCTGCTGGTCTCAACCTTGACGACGAAGATCGGCCTATAAACAAGGTAGTTTGGGAGTCGCGGAGGCTGTAATGCCAGGTTATCAACATCTGAGAGCGAAAAGATTGAAACCGTGCGAATGAGGTAGACGGTAAGTTGACTGTAAGGACTCCGTAGAAGTGGTTAAAGCATTAGATGGTATTGCATTTGTTCCCATCACATAGGATCTAGTTCGGTATGAATGATGTTCCATTGGCCACTAATCAATGGCGTTGAAAAATAAATAAATAAAGAGTTGCCAACAGTGAGACGGTCACTTCTGGCTGGTCCGTTCGGAGGAGAGCGGGAAGGGTTCTGTCTGGGAGGCGCAGAGCTGACGTTTCGAACCTCTGGGGCCTGTCTCACTCTCAGAAGAGCTTTGAAACCCCAATGAACGCATCGCATGTTGCCTTTGCTTGTCTATTTAAGAGAGACAGCCTTCTCATTCCAAAAATATCTCGTTGGTAACTAGAGAATGTGTTCTGAAGAACGCGTCTTACCACACGAATCTGTGATATTCTAAGCAGAAATGGCGGCAACGACGGTCGCTCCAGCTCAGAGAAAGCGCATATTGAAGGTCCTGTTCATCTCGCTACTCTTAGATCTGGTAAGTTTTCGGATAGTTAGGTTCTTTTCTTCCATTTCTTGGGTCTTCTTTTGAGCGCGAGTTAAATAGCTAATTGGTACAAATCTAGATATCGTTTACCTTCATCCTTCCGCTTTTCCCGTCCCTCCTCACGTTCTACCTCCAGCGTGACCCCTCGCCGACGTCCCTCCTAAACCGCATACTTCACTATCTGAATGCCTATAAGAATGCCTTTGCGAAACCCATCGACTCCAGGTATGACGTCGTGCTCCTTGGTGGAGCACTCGGCTCGGTCTTCTCATTCCTCCAAGCTATTGCAGCGCCGTTCATCGGATATATATCTGATAAGAAGGGGCGCCGGACTGCTCTGCTCTGGTCTATGATGGGCAACATAGCCAGTGTTGCTTTGTGGGTAGCAGCGACAGACTTTAGGACATTTCTCGGCAGCCGAATCGTTGGCGGGCTGAGCGAAGGAAACGTGCAGATTGCGAATGCGATTGCGACTGATATCAGCGACGAGAGCCAGAGAGGAGGGACCATGGCACTTGTTGGTGCTTGCTTCAGCATCGCATTTACGTTTGGGCCAGCGATAGGGGCGGCGTTGTCGAATGTTAGAGGCGTGGCGGACAATCCGTTTGCGGTTGCGGCCGGATGCTCGCTTCTCTTGATCGTGATAGAGACAATTTACATCTACTTTTTCCTCCCGGAAACGCATCCGCGCTTTTCGAAATTGGCTGATGGAAAGCCTGCTCCCACTGAGAACCCTACGAAAGACCAATCTCTCAGCAAATCCCCAAACGGGACCAAAGCAGCCCCAACGGCCTCGCTTCGAAAAGAATACACAAACAACCCAACTCTGCTCAACATTACCCATTTCCTCTTCCTCCTCCCCTTTTCAGGCCTCGAATTCTCACTCCCCTTCCTCACCGCAACTCTTTACTCCCAAATATCGCCAGCAGCAAACCCCTCCGCCCTCAACGGCCGCCTTCTCTCCATTATGGGCCTACTCTCCTCAATCCTCCAAGGCTCCATAATCCGCCGCCTTCCACCCCTTCTCACCATTCGCATCGGCGTGCTAGCCTGCACACTATCTTTTTTCTTCCTCGCGCGCATCAACTCCCTCACCGGCCTCTACGCCGCCGGCTGTCTACTCGCCGTGACCAGCGCCACGGTGGTCACGGGGCTGAATAGTCTAGGAAGCCTTGAAGCGGGAGAAGGAGAGAGGGGAGTGTTTCTAGGGCGATTGAGAAGCTGGGGCCAAGCGGGAAGAGCCACGGGGCCGATACTGTTTTGTACGCTGTTCTGGTGGGGTGGAAGGGAAGTTGCGTATAATGTTGGTGCTGTTGCGATGATTGGGGTGTGTGCAATTGTGTTTACTGCTTTGAAGTCGCCGGCAGGTGCAACAGAAATGGTTGGGAAGAAATGATATTGCTTAGGGGTTTTGGGGTCATTTATCGCATTTCTAGACATACATACAAAAAGGAGATTGGAATACGGAGTTGTGGGGCACTTTCTTGACACATTACCTCACTTTTTTGATAGATTTTTGGTATGGGCTTTGATGTCTTTTAAAACCAATTACATTCGGGTTTCTCTTGAAAATTTATAATGTAGTCAGCTCTTCGAAACTTGACCTGGTGAGATTGCTTCGAGTCTTTCTCTCCCCAACCCGTTAGCAAGTGATTCTACAATCTACAATCCTGCTTCAAAACTGTCATTATAGCCCAAACAAACTCATATTGAACAGCCGGATTACTCCCGGATGCCATTGCTACTGATGCTGGACGATGTGAACCTCCGAAAGATGAACCTCCTCACCTCAAACCCCAAATTGCCAGGTCATTCATAATTACATTTAAAAGGGATCCTTAAAAAGCCCTAGGAGGCGGTAACAAGCAAGTTAAATTCCTCCGCTGAACCCTGAAGGTAAGAAAGTAGAAAGCGAAAGGGGAAAAAGGTATACGGTGAAAAGGCAAACAACAACCGAATGCACGCTAAACAGTCATAAAGCCTTATTCCCGACTCCGTGTATTTCGTTTTTTGTTTTTGCAAATGCCGAGATGTGACGTTTTGGGAGAAGTTGATAAGAAACGGCCGCGAGCAAAGCTTGAGAAGGGAAATGAGGCGATGGGAGAATCGTTAAAATCGTGGTCACAAAACCATAAAACCGAAGCAAAGACAATGAGGGAGAATCGACTGAGCCGAATTCGTAGCCAGGCAAGCATTTAACTCTTTGTTACCAGAGGCATGCCGCAAGCAACCATGTTGGCTGATTCCTACATGACTTGGCATCCTTTTCGTCTCTACTGCGCAGGCGCAGCTTCACCTCCGTGACCTTGGAAGGAACCACGTCCCCGTCCACCTCTGAATTCCCCCCGGCCGCGGCCGCGACCACGGAAATCACCTCTGTCTCCGCGGAAATGTCCTCCTCGGCCACGATAGCCATCACCTCTTGGGCCACGACTACGGAATCCTCTACCGCGGCCGCTATTCTGTCGAGCATGGTTACTGACGCGCTCGAAACCATCGCCTTGCCGAGCTCCGTCGGTTGGTGTAGGATGTGCCACTGGAATGTCTTCTGCCCAACTGTTCGATGACTGAAACGAAGCATGGGGTTCAGGAATCTTTTCGGGAGTCTCAATATTCACCCATTCCTCATTAATCTGGGGAGCAGCCATAGCTGGCTGGGGTTCCCATGCAGCTTGTGCAACCTGATTGGCGGCACCATTTGTCACGATAGTCTGAGCAGGGACATTCTCCGCTGCGTGAGAAGGTGCAGATGCTGAGTCATCTACAGGTGTCGAAGCTTGTGCCATCAGCGACTGGTCTCGCAATTCAGTCATGCCGGCATTAACCAGCGTTGGATCGCTAGTCTGGAGAGCTTCAACGGCGGGTGCAGACTCGGCAGGTTTTTCAGCTTCTTCGGTCCACGTAGCTTCGGTAGGTGGGTTATAATCCAATGAAGCCTGCTTGACTCTCGAGTCTAAAACTGCATCAGCATATAAAGTTCAACGGCTCTGCATTTCCCATGATTCGCTTACATGGTGTCTCGAGCAGTTCGCCTTCAACGCTAGGAACCTTCTCATCTGCGCCTTTGATCAATTTGGTCATAGCATCGACTGCTTCCTCGGTCCCACCATAGACTTGGAACAGTGAGCCTTCAAAAGCCCGGCTATCACTCGAGGTTTCATCTCCACTGCATCTCATTGCCGCAGCGGCTCTCAAAAATTTACTGAGGACCAGTAGTTGTTCCCTAAAATCCTTCTCCGAAGTTTGCAAGGCCTCAGCAGCAACGCTCTGCTTGACAGATTCCAATTGCTCTTTATGGGCCTTGTCGAGATCCTCCTTTTGTTTTGCAATACGATCTTCATAGCAGGCGCCAAATTGCTTGAATTGGGAGAGCTGTTCTTCGATGGAGGCGATACTTTCTTGGAGGGCGGGCTTCTTCAATGCCTGCGCCTTTTGATCCGCATTAATTTTCTTGGACGCGACAAGGTCATCAAGGGAGACTCCAGGGTTTTCGGCAAGAATGGCGTCCACTTTTGCTGTTGCATTCTAATGCGACGAAGAACCCGTCAGTTGGCACGTCTCAAGAAAACCAGGGTGCTGGAACTTACCAGTTTCTTAGTCGCATTTCTCAAGGCCCTAGAAAATACACAAGTGTTAGCAATACATAATAATTTATGTTGATTGATTGAGCAATGTTGTAGGATAGCGAAATTCGTACTTCTGAAGTTCCTTCACGAACGGAAACTCTGTAGAAGCACCATTAGCAGGAGCTTCGGTAGTGGCAGTCGGATCCTGAGCAAGCGGAGTAGAGGGAGCAGCAGCAGCCTCAGGCTTGCCCCGCTTCTTCTTTGAGCTCTTAGAATCAGCTTGTGGAGTGTTGCTAACTGCTGTTGCAGACATGGTTGAGAAGTTGGAAGTTCGCGAGGTGGGCGTGGGCGTGGGCGTGGGATCAGGAGAAGATGAGGATTTCTTGAAGAGAAGTCGCGAAAATGAGATAGAAACACACGTTGTAGATCTTTTTATCAGTGTAAGAATAAAGAAGGAAAGATGACTGGAAGACGTGAAGGGAGAAAGGAGAGGGTTGCTGAGAGATGAAAGCTGGAGAAGAAATCTGGCAATTCGTGGGTTCGTTGATTTTGGGGTTGAGGTTCTTTGTGGAGTCCGAAACTGGAGATGCACGTCAACAAGAACAAATTATGCGGGCACACTCCGTCACTTCAACTGCAGCCTTGCGGGATCTTAAACGCCCCCTTTCTGCTTTTTTTTCTTTTGCTCTTCTACGCATCCACTTCCGGGATTTTAATAGCTCTACATTATTCAAGTGCAATTGGCTAATAATATGACAGGAATTCCAATCCACTCTGATGGAATTGTTTGTGTGGAAAACATGCGCTTTCTGGCATGCTTTTGGCTCGATTTGAATCCCGCAGAATATGCATTAGAGAAGCAAATAAACGAAGAAGCCCATCACTCCTTTTTCACGTATTCGGGGGTATCTATGGGTTATCATAAGAAATCCCAACATTCTCTTGTCATCATTGAAAGCCAAATCACCGACGCCGTACAAGGCACTACCCTCGTTCCCTCCATTTCTCCTCTTGCAATCCGTGACTTATCCCCTGAATTTTCGTAGGGTGCTCTGGAAATCCGGAACAGGATCTTAGCATACAACCATGCCAGGAGTCTCGGTTAACGCACCTCGGTGACCCGTTTGACGCTTCTCGCGGATATGTTGTTCTCTCCACTCCTCTTTGACCTGATCGAAGCCTCTCGCATTAACCTAGAAGCAGGACAATGGCTTGTCAATATTGTGCTTGGCCATCGAATCAACACTGGACCAGTGGAGGAGAGAAAACGGCGGACTCACTCTTGCATGAAGAGCATATAATCTAGATATATCTGCGTCACACAAACCTCCACGTTAGCAAGTCATAAACGGGATCAATTCGGAGTTTTCTTCAAACAAAACGCGCGCTCTTACCAGTATGTCCGCGTTTTTGCTTAGGTTCTTCCGCGTATGGGTCTTGACGATACGCTTGACCGTAGCCCGTGGATATAGTTTGGGTGTTACAACCATGATTTACCCCATATGTAGACCTGTTGTCTACTGCAAGTAAGCCCAATCCAGCAATGTCATCTCCTTCACATTGCTCGCGACAAGCTGATGAAATAAAGCGTTGGATGCAAGGAAGTGTTTCGGCCTTCTTCATAAGAGAGTTTGTTTGGTAGCGGTGCAAACAAACCAAACACGCCAAGGGCTTACTGCCAGCTTTAGCTTAGTCATCATATAATGATATCATTCTAGTAAGGTTAAATCTAATCCCGAATAGGGAAAGCGGCTAGAACACCCATGGATAACGTGAGCAAACGCAGCGCTACGATTGGTCAGAGCCAGCTCTTCCATTCCGCAGACGAAAAGATGAGACAAGAGAGAACCAAATTGGCCGCGGCATTGCATTGCTGTGTGCGTCCTTCGCAAGAGGAATCCTTGACTACTTGGCTGTTCTGAGGCGCTAATGCCACTGCAGCTGCGTTTCTTCCCAGCAGATGCGCGTGTGGAGACGACGACAAGCCTTTTCCTGTAGGATCCAGAATCGAAACTTCGCCGTGTTGCACAGCTTAATCGACCGAAACAACCCTCCCAATTGAACCTCCACAGAGGTGCTTTCCTGACTCGATTAAGTACCGTTCACCACTATGCGTTTCGGGAAAACTTTGAAGAGCTTCACATATGCGCCATGGAAGGATCATTATATCGACTACCAGAAGCTGAAGAGGTTGCTTCGGGAGCACGAGGATGGAACGGATACGCAGTGGACAGAAGATGACGAGGAGAACTTCGTGCAGGAATTGGTGAATGTCCAACTCGATAAAGTAAACTCGTTCCAGGTGGAGACATATAAGGAGCTTCGAGACCGCACGTCGGAGTGCGAGACCAAGTTGGAGCCGTTGACCCTCGAGAAAGACGTTAACCACATCGACGACGATGAGAGGCAAACCATTGCGCGGGAGGCACTGGATAAACTGGACGGGATCACAAAGGAGCTGAGTGAATTGGAAAGGTTCAGCCGTATAAATTTCACGGGCTTCCTCAAAGCAGCGAAGAAACATGATCGGAAGAGAGGTGCTCGGTACAGGGTCAGGCCGCTGCTCCAGGTGCGGTTGTCCCAATTGCCCTTCAATTCGGAGGACTATTCGCCTCTTTTATACCGTCTCTCTGCGATGTATTTGTTTGTTCGCCAAATCTTGGATCTCCGTCCTGAACTGCCCAAGGATATGCCTAGCCTTGATGCATATATTGGCCACGATGTCTACACGTCTCACAAGTTCTGGGTCCATGTCGACAACATAATGGAAGTGAAGACCTACATACTTCGCCGCTTGCCCGTCCTACTATATAATCCGAACGCCTCAAAGGATTTTGATCTGGGCCAGGGTGATCCAACTATCACTTCTCTTTACTTCGATAATCCCAGATTCGACCTGTATACCCAGAAAATCCAGAGATCAACGGGTGCTGGCTCCTTGCGGCTCCGATGGACTGGCAAGTTGAACGAAAAGCCAGAGATTTATTTCGAAAAGAAAATCATGGGTGAGGGCGGAAGCAGCCGCGAAGTAAGAATCAGCCTTAAGCAAAAACACATCCAATCCTTCCTTGAAGGCAATTATAAAATGGAGAAAATTATACACCGGATGCAGCGGCAAGAAAATGTGGACCAGGACCGCATAAACACCTTGAAAAACGATATTGAAGAAATTCAGAGCTTCATTCGAGAAAATCAGCTCCAGCCAATGGTTCGAGCAAACTATACCCGGACAGCGTTTCAAATTCCAGGCGATGGCCGCGTTAGAATATCTCTGGATACAGATTTGGCTTTGATACGGGAAGATGCGTTGGACCCGCAACGACCATGTCGTAGCCCGGACAAATGGCACCGTAACGACATCGACGACAATGGAATGGAGTTTCCATTTTCTGGTATCAGAGACGGAGAGATCTCTCGCTTTCCGCATGCTCTCTTAGAAATCAAAGTGAGAGGTGACAGTCACCGCCAAGCTAACAAGGAGTGGCTTGCAGACCTAATGTCCTCTCACTTGGTGAAAGAAGCTCCTCGGTTCTCCAAATTCGTTCACGGAATAGCGGAACTGTTTGAAGACCAAGTCAACAGCTTCCCATTCTGGCTTAGCGACTTGGATACCGATATCCGTCGAGATCCCGAGACAGCGTTTCAAGAAGAACAGGAAAAGATTGCTAAGCGTGCTGAAGACCAGATGGCCGTAGGCAGTTTTTTAGGCAATAAGACTCCGATCGTTCACCCGGTTGTGGGATCTCCAATAACCAGGATTTTCTCTGAAGAATCCTCAGAACGTACAAGACGTCGATCCCTCCAAAGGGTAGAACCACGACCCATTCCATATGGAGTTCCTGAAGAAAGAGAAGAAGACCAAGAGACAAGGGAGGAACATGAACAGCAGCAGCCACAGCCACAGCGGCCGACCGAGCAACTCAGGAATGGAACCAGTGGTTTTCGTTCAAAACTTTCCCGTTACGCCCGCGCCCACAGACAACCTACGACGCCTCTACCCCCCGGCGTCTATGCACCAAGTACATGGATCAAAGACGCCGGTCCCGTCCGAGTAGAAGCAAAGGTCTGGCTTGCCAACCAGAGAACGTTCATAAAATGGCAGCACATTTCCGTTCTCCTCGCCGCATTATCGCTCGCACTCTATAACGCTGCCGGTCCGTCAAACCCCATCGCACGTACTCTAGGTATCGTATACACGTGTTTCGCTCTATTCGCCGGCATATGGGGCTGGTCGATGTATATGTGGCGATCAAAATTGATCCGCGAAAGAAGTGGCCGGGATTTCGACAATATGGCGGGCCCGTTGATAGTCTGTCTTGGACTGGCAGTAGCACTGGTCTTGAATTTCTGGTTCAAAGTGAGTGCTCCCCCATCACCTTTTTATATTTTTCCATTCGTACTTTTTAAATTTGGGTCTATGAGCATACGTACAATGTTACACGGCCAGATTTGGAATTTGGACTTTTCTCTCCCGGTCGTTTCCCACCAGTGAATTTCTCGTGTCACGAAAGAACCGCATTATACGATTTTTGGGAACCAATGATACTCTGCTTCAAACGCACGTTGGCAAACCACCATAGACAAATCTCCATTGATTATATCTAGTTTTTTCTCGAGTTGGACAAGAAGCTAATGAACCACACTGGATAGTATGCAACGGTCTGGAATGAAAGAGATAGTCAACCTTCTCCTCCAACTGCGAGTCCTGTTTTGGCCTCGAGTGCATCCGTCAATACCGGGTCGGTGGAAGAAGCAGCCTTGCAATTTGTTGGGCAGGTCGGGGGTTCTTGATGTTGATAGGATGATGGCGGGTCGTTCCATAATGGGCTTTCAATGATGATGATGCGGGCAATGTTGCAGAAAACACGAAGGCGACACTCTTATGAACAAGTTGCCCGGATGCGAAAGGATAGGTCGCCAGAAACAAGTATCGCGATAACTTTGCAATTTTCTATTGAAAATCCTTGTAAAAAATCCATCATTGTCAATCTCTTAATCAAACACGATCTTTTCGACATGAGCAATCAAAGTTAGACGTAGAACTCTCCAGTATTAGTTGGTCATCACTTTTGCGCCCGCTGAAAAAAGGAAATAAAAGCAAACAAGCACAAGCACAAACACAGACTCACACATACGTACACACACATACACAGCCAAATCACTCAGTGACGCAGTTGAAGAAGAAAAGCTCATCCTGATCCGAGTTAAACGCCCTAATGTCAGAAAGTCCATCCTCCTAGGAGCCCACACAAAGTCTCATGGTCATGTCACATCAGTTGTTAAGGTCATCATACAAACACCAGAAATTATGCAATGCCGAAATGTGCAAAGGGAGTAAGGGGAGATAGACAGCAAGAAGGTTGGAGAGTGGTTAATAAACCCCAATCCATGAAAGGGAGACAATAGGGAATAAACAAGACAGAAGATTGAGGGGAGGTATTGTTTGAGGATGAAAAAAAGTGCAGGGAAGAGGCATACGAAACACATCCAACTCCACGCTCTCGAAGACTAGAATAGAGATGAGAAGCTCGGGTTGAAGGACAGCTTTCTTCGGATGAATTCAAAACACACATACTGAGAACTGGAAACTGGAGAGCAAAAAACAGAAAACCAGGAAGGAGAAAGGCAGGGTGATGGACAAGCAAAGACTAGTAATAAGTCTCATGCTTCAATTCATAATTGGGAAGCTCATCAAACCACTGGGTTTCTGGGTTGTACCGGAAGACTTTGAATTCAACACCATATGGTTTCTTGAGGTTTTTAATGTTAGCAGCTGAATGGGCTGAGAGCATTTGAGAATCAAAAAGGTACTTACCGGTTCAAGCGCATAGATGGTCCCCAGGGGGACTTCTAGGTCGGTAAGAATCTCCCTCTTCAATCCAAGGAAATAGGCCAACAACACTCTTGCAACAGATCGATGACCGACAAGCAAGACATGGTCAATCGTGCGCTCGACTTCGACAATAACAGCGCGCAGGCGATTGATGACATCAAGGTACCCTTCTCCACCGACTCCTGGATAACGATAATGCAGCTTCTGACGACGACGCGAAGCATACTCATCAGGATACTTCTTACGGATTTCCTCATATGTCATGCCTTCCATGTTACCGGCATTCAATTCGTCTAGCATACGCATTTCTTTGACGTCGTACCTATCCTCGTCGAAAAACTGCACAGTCTGAACAGAGCGCTGCATCATAGATGACCAGACGCAGAAGTTGCGTGCAGTGGTTATATCAGTGGAAGTACGCTGTGGGTTTGGAGGCGTGCTGTCGCCAGGACGAGGTGGGAAATGGCTCGATTTCGCCTTTGTTTTCCGCGTGAGCTCCCACATACCGCGTCTGAAATCAATAAACGCCGCAAGGGCGCGAGCATAACGGGTTCCGTTTTCGCTGAGCGGCGCATCTCCCCCGATTTTACCGGCTACATCATCCAAACTCTCACCATGTCGAGAGATCCAGATTTGACGAGGAGATAGGTTAAAATTCAAAAGGTAGTAGACGACCTGAGAAGACAAAAAGCCATTCACCTCAAAAGAAACGACTTTTCGGCAGACGTCGATGGTCTTAACGTAAGGAAGATCGGTCTCTTCTTCGTACTCACCAAGTGGAACATACGATTTTTCGTACAGTTTCACACGTTTCTTGAAATCTGCCAGTGCAACAGCTGGGTCCATATGCTTGTAGTCGGGACCGGATAACTTGAGAAGCATATTAGACTCTAGCAAGTTTCGGTCCAAGCACTGGCTTTCCACGAATAAGACGTTTAAAGCTGGCCCAGCGCGCGCACGGATGTGGTCCATGATAATTTTGCGGCGTTTAATTGTGCTGTTAGTCGCGTCAAGTATACCAACACTCCCGCCTTGTTCGAGGATATAATCCAGAAGCTCATCCAGCGTTTCCAAGGCCACTCTCTCTCTAATCTGCAGCGCACGTTCATTGTTCGGGTCAAAAAAACCGGCAGACTGGTCCATAGCCTCGTGTCCTTCGTCGTCAACAGCCGTAGGTTCCTTGGGCTCACCATTCTGGTCCGGAGTAGCGTTTGCTGCCTCGTCAGCAGGTGAAGGAGGGCCGGCGGTCATGGGACTAGCATGGTGCATTCCATTCCGGGGATCTTCCAGAGGTTGGCCGTTCACCAGGATCTTAGCAGACGGGACAGCAAGAGTGGCTTCAACTTGCTTGCGAACCTCTTCGTTCTCTGCAGGCTTGTTATCGATTACCATCTCGCGGACGGAGTCTCTCAGTTTCTCAACGGTAGCAGAGTCCTTCCCAATCTCCTTTTCAGTGCCCCCTTCAGACTTTTGGTCGGGGCTGTCCGCGGGTTTACCATCTTCAGGTTCACGTATTTCGGGAACTTTCGACTGCGTCTTGATTTCATCGGGTCCTCCACCACCGGCCGCGACACGACGCCGCTCTCCCACGTTGAAAATCCTAGTGTCATGCTGGAGCCAGTTCAGATAACGTGATAATTTCTTGGTAATATAGCTCTTGCCTCTCGCGGGCAAGCCCACCATGACGATGACAAGCTTAGAGCCAACATCGCGCTGAGCAATACGGCCATCGGGAGAAACCTTGGATTTGGTCAAGCCTGGGATATCGAGGGTTGTAGCACGGGTTTTCCCTGGAGTTGATGCGCCAGAAGTGTACGATTTCGGGTTACTGTTTGCAAATTCCGAACAACGTTAGCTCAAAAACATGAAAAAAAAAAAAAAAAAATCACATTTATAACTATTTTCTTCAACAAGGAGGAATGAAAAATGACGCGCAGATCTCCAAAGCGGAGTCCCACCGCGCAAGAAGCGCGCTTAAATAGC
Source organism: Amauroascus niger (assembly GCA_001430945.1). Classification (NCBI taxonomy): domain Eukaryota; kingdom Fungi; phylum Ascomycota; class Eurotiomycetes; order Onygenales; family Onygenaceae; genus Amauroascus; species Amauroascus niger. The sequence continues at coordinate 181,415 of LJPK01000760.1, read as the reverse complement.
AGCAGCCCTTGCAAGACCAGAAAGTCTGGGGCCCATAAGCCAAGTGAAGAGCTAACTAATTTAGCAGCATCACAAAAGGACAACGCCCCCCCAAACCCGCGAAAACAGGAGCACAAAAAGAATCGTCTGACTCACATTTGGGGCGACGGAGGCGCGGTAGATATCGGAGTGTCCGTCAAGGCGCTTCCGATCCCAGCGTGGGTCGCGGCAGCGCTTTGCGAGCTACCGGAAAGGCATTCATTGCCAAGGGCCCGTCCAACCACAGTTTTCGGCGGAGGCATCAAAGTATCAGACTCTTCGTGGTCAGGGTGCTGAGGGATGTTTGGGGTGTTGCTGCCGTCGACGTTGTCACTCCAAATGATCTGATCGTGCATTCTTGAAGTTGCATTGAAGAAGTTGGACAACACGACCCTCCTGGCAAGACTGGAGTACTGTGCCATCGGCAGGCTCGGGGGGCACGGCGTTCGTGTCGCGACGCCTTTTGTGAACTAGACACACGCACCTATCACGCTGCTCTCGGCGCGGGTCCTGTCAGCCCTATCAAAAGGGTCCGGATCTCACTGAAGAAGCACAAAACCTCAACTTACGAGAACAAGAATGAAATTGTTAACTTGTATACAGAGGGGAGGCTGGTATCTCTCTCTTTTTTGCTTAACTTGAAATATGATGAGAGTTGGACGAAGAAACTGATTTTCATGAATGAGTTCGCGTGTGTGGTGGTGAAATTGGGGGGAGAAGTGAGGAATAAAGATGGTTGTGGGAAAAGTAGGAGGGAAAGGGGAGAAGATAATGGAAGCGAAGATGTTCTACACGCGTAGCTATCTGATGTTTGTGTTGGTATGATATGACTTTACTCATTCTGAAGTTGTCGTGCAGTCATAAAATCGCCTGATGTTTACCACTCAACTACTCATCCATCAGAGAAGGATACCTACAGACAAGCACAGGAAAAGGAGAAGCGAGCTCATCCAGTGCCGTGGGTTGAGGAGCAGTATCTAGTCACTATGACTACATGTTACCATGATGGGGTTTCCAGGACGGCTCTTTGGAATGATAGTTATCATTCTGCTGGATCAGTTTACAACCAAGGTATGGGACACTATGCAAATTGTTCAACCCAGCGAATTGTGATCTTGGGGTGACGAGACTGGAGATCCAAGGGGTCTGGTCGCAAATCAAAGACTGTATTTGCAGGGTCGATGTCGGCTGATATTATGTACGTGGTTGCCTGCTGATCTTGTTCCGATCCAAGGGTGATATCACGCCTGAAGCTGAGAAGAAAAGCGAGATTCGCATGACTCTTACAAACCTTGGTAAAGAAGGCCCTTCCACCATGGATTTTCAAAATAAATAAATGAAAGAGCACAATACCCGCAAAGGATTGAATTCCTAGAAATAAACTGAAAATATCCCATAGATATACACATTACACCGGGGCACGTAAGAGGTTTGGCCGCGCTGTAAACCGCCTCCAAATGAGCTGTTTCAACCAGCTTTTCTTGACTATAGACCCCCTAGAAGTGAGCTGGGCAGCCAGTCAAGGTGGGATAAAGCATCGACGGCCATGGCTCCCATTATTGCATCTGTCGCATTCGACATCGGGCGACTCTGGTTTTGCAACCCGCGAGCTGCCTTGTATAATCCCCGCCTAGCTCGCCAGCTCTGGGATGACACACCGACATCTTCGAATGTGGTTTTCTCCGGGCGGAGACTGTGCCCTGAACTGCATAAAGCCACTCTGTTCGCCTTTGCGTAGAAAAAAATAAACACTTTAACCAAACCGAAAGAGACTCCACATTCGACCAAGCATTCTTTCCACCCAGTCTGTCCAGTCAACGTTTTCTTTCAAACGTTAAGTGTCAACGTCAACGCCATCAAGCATGAATACGCCGCAACGCTCAATGCCGTTAACACAACGACCACGTTCCCACTCGTCCGAAACTTCTTCCTGTTCACTCCGTCGTCATCAACCTCCGAGAAGAAAGACTTGTTCCCCTGCTGCCGCCGGAACAAGCCGACAACCATGACAGCCGCTCCATAAACAGCAAACAGCGCACCGATACTGTAGAACTCGGTGGTGAAAATCTTCAGCACGACAAGTGCAAAGGAGAATTGGGAGAGGGATGTGCGAATGTACGCCCCTTCGAACGTGCGCTGGGCGGCACGGACTTCGACGATTTCTTGCTCCGTAAGAACAACGGAGCGGGCACGATGGAGGCGAAGACGGTATCGGTCTCCGGCGCGACGCTGCGAGTTTTAATGCCTTTGTTAGCCTATTTGTAATAATATGCTGAAGTGACGTGGTTCAATGTGTGGGTGGTAATAGGGGGCCAGTAGTTATAGGCTGGGAATACCGGCTGAGGCGGTCAAGGGGAGATGTTCTAGCGTCGTATCGCCGTCCGCAACTTACCTCAAACATGATCGTCCAGTCGAAGATGAGAAAACTGGAATTAGAAATCGGCAGGGATGCGGAGACAGGGGACTCTTTCTTCGTCTTCTCCCCAAGGCAAAAATCGATCGCCCATAACAACGAAGATTATTATTTTTCTCTTTGTCAACCGACAGCAACGGAGATGTTGTGGCTTTATGAGAAAAAGCAACGCGGGGAGCCAGTTCTGCGGGAGAGAAGAAAAAAGCTAACTAATGGGCCATCAGCTGAGGTGGTCAAGCCGCAAAACCAGAACCCGGCTCGAGCTGACATCATTTTCGCGAACTAAATTGAATCGTTTTTTTACATCCTTCATTCAGATTTCATTTTCCCTTTTTTTTTTTTAGAATCGGTACGAAGTCGCCAACGGTGCAACTGTTTTGAATGTGCAGCTTGAACTGCAACTTGGGATGATTTTCGCGCATACCTTGAATCCATGGAAGCCATAGGGTGACAGGACCAGAAAAGAGAGCCAAATATTGCCAGGCAAACCGTTGACTGTGGGCAGACTTTGTTGGAAGCCAATATCTTTATGCCGTGTTCATATATGAATGGGAAAATATCCCATTTCTTCACTTGAAGAATCGTACCTATTGCTCCTCCTTTTTTTTTTTCCTACAGTTGAGCTTCAGGCGATTCTTTTGCCCCGAGTCGAATGGCATCCTGAAGCATCCAGCATACATACAAAGGAGTTCTGCAGCATATGCACCATCCTAGGCTTTGCCATTCTTCTGTTTTTTTAGATGTGTGGTCTTTAAGGCTATGTACCCAGACTCACTATCCTGGATATTTGGGATATGTCTCATTTCAGCAGGAATGTTACATTATGCGAGTTTTGGATGTCCAGTGGCGGTCAAGCAATATATGGGCTCAAGGCAGTATTGAGAGACAATGAAATATCATATCGCAAGTGATACCAAACCGAGAGAGTGTGTTTCCAGATGACTCCACTACAGGATGCATTTCCACTTTCATGGCGACTTTAATGGTGGACCAGCCCTTGATGAGATGCATCTAGGATATCAGGCGTTGTCTTTAAGACAGGGAATTCTAGCCATTGGAGAGGAGCTACTCATAGATGCCGACAATGTTGGAGAAAGAGAAGGATATTTTCACCACACACCGCAAAAGAGATATACCAGGGAAGTGAATATTGTTCATCATTGTGGTTTAAGGAGAATTGAAACAACCACATCATGCATACAGAACATGTGCGATATCTCTTTTTTCCCGTTGAACCAAAACTTCTGAGCACTCAGCAGATGTAAATTAAGGGGCCCCATTCTGTTATCCGAGTTACGGACCCCGTATTCTCCAGTAAGTCTGAGGTCAAATGTAATCTGGAGGATGGTGATAGGGCCAGATGTGTCCACCCTTCGGTCTTGGATTGACTAGAAGCTCCGAGTTAGAGTTCAACCTTGGGCCCTTTTCACCGAACTTGGCCCAACTGTGATCGGAGCTGTCGGCCGACCAGCTCAAGAGTTGCAATCAAACTCTTGTAAAGAACCGCGGAGTGTCAGATTCTTAAGCAAAAGTGAAGCTCTCCCCGCAATCCCGAGCTCTCCATCCCCCACAGCCGATATTTTTACCGGGCTGACCATCTAGTTAGTTTCTTCTCCCTAATAACCTCAGGCAAACGAATTTGTACGTGCTTTTAAATTCATTTCTACAGATTAGCTTCAGGAACCTATCTCCAGTGTATTGCATTGGCCCATTCTATCCGCCTCGGTGGCAACCTCTTCGCGAAGGAGTGAGACACCAAAAAATCACCCGATCCTAGAAGCCGGTGAACTCGATAGAAATCATATATATAAGAAAAAGAAAAAGCAAACAAATATGGCGCAAAAGAAAATCCTAGATGCAGCAGAAGGTGCGGATTAAAATCTACTTTCATTGGTCAACCTTTGCCAGCATCTGTATTGTTGCAGATCGAGGTTCTAACAGAGAACTCAACAGTCGCCAAGCACAACACAGCACAAAGTTGCTGGGTAGTACTCTATGGAAAGGTTTATGATGTGAGCTCGATGCTGCTGGGCTTTTTGTGGAAAATACACTCCATGTTGACTTTGCCTAGGTGACCGATTTTCTCCCTGACCATCCTGGGGGCGCAAGCATCATTCTCAAACTAGCGGGGAAAGATGCCACAGAAGAGTATGATCCAATTCACCCCAGCGGGACGCTGGAAGAGAATTTGCAACCGGAAGCTTGTATTGGGACTGTCGACCCGACGACGCTTTACCAACTGGCCCCGACAAAGGTTCAAAAGCCGATAGAGAAACGGGACGCCCCACCGTCCATGTCATCTCTCCTTAATCTAGATGATGTCGAGAAGCTGGCCACGAAGCAGATTAGCAGAAAGGCTTGGGGATACTACTATTCCGCCGCCGACGATCTTATCTCTAAACATTTGAACAATACCGTTTATCGGTCTATCTTGCTCCGTCCCAGAGTCTTTATCGATTGCAGAAGATGTGACCTGTCCACGGAGCTTCTGGGCCACAAGGTTCGCTCTCCGATCTACGTCTCCCCCACTGCAATGGCGCGTCTTGCGCATCCAGCTGGCGAAGCAGGAATTGCAGAAGCTTGCTCGCAATTCGGAACCATGCAACTGATCTCCAACAACGCTTCCATGACTCCAGAGGAAATAGTCAAAAAAGCAACCCCGGATCAGGTTTTCGGGTGGCAACTATACGTCCAGACCGACAAAAGTAAGAGTGAAGCAATGCTCGCCCGCATCAAAAAGCTCAAAGCGATTAAATTTGTTTGTTTGACGCTTGACGCCCCTGTTCCCGGTAAAAGAGAGGATGATGAGCGAACTAAAGACATTCCTACTAATCTTGACACGGCCGCGATGGTCAAAGCATCTGGCGGGAAAATCATTGCCGGCGGCAGCGGCATTGGCAAGCAATTGTTTGGTGGCACAGACGCGTCGATAACGTGGAAAACCACGCTTCCATGGCTAGCACAACATACCGATCTTCCGATTGTGCTCAAGGGTATACAGACCCACGAGGACGCATATGTCGCATCCCTACATGGCCCCCAAATCAAGGCCATCATTCTCTCTAATCACGGCGGTAGGGCTATGGACACGGCCCCCCCAGCGGTACATACATTACTAGAAATTCGAAAATATTGTCCTGAGGTCTTCGACAAAGTGGAAGTATGGGTAGATGGTGGGATTAAGCGAGGCACAGACGTAGTGAAAGCGTTGTGCTTGGGTGCGAAAGCAGTTGGAATTGGACGGCCAGCGCTTTACGGCCTTGGGGCTGGCGGGATTGCAGGAGTCGAGAGAGTCCTGCAGAGTGAGTGACCGTGAACCGAAGGATAGTTAGCTGATGGCATATGCTAATAACGGGGCTTCTTTTAGTTCTCAAAGACGAAACGAAGACAGCTCTGCGCCTTCTAGGAGTTGAGAAAGTCGCAGATTTGGGAATGCAACACGTGAGTCTCTTGTGCTTCATGCCAGAATGGACGCCATACGCGGTTATAACTAATTCAAATAACTAGATCAATGCCCGTGCCGTTGAACAGCTCATATACGACGGCCCAGCTGGATTGGATGTCTTTGGAACCCTTCTTAAAGCCAGGATGTAAACCTGCGATTTCATGGCATCTTCTCTATGTCGACACATGCTGCCGAAAGACAGTTAATGACAGGTAACTAGTTAATACCCGCAACATCATCCCTTTAAATTGTTGATATTCGTGATTCGATGTAAATACGTAAGTGAAGGGATTCGACCGGTGAACAAGTAGTTAGTTTAAAATACTGAATCAAACACTATTTGTAAATAACCAGGTAGTCACTTGCTCACATCCGCCATCGCAAAAGGTTCAGGAATAATCATATGGCATGAAATCATTCTTGTTGAAGGACAATCTCTCCCTCAAGCCTGGTCCCGAGCTCAACGCCAATTTGGCGGCCAGCGCTAAATTTGGATGTTGCAAAACTGGATCCCCATCTTTGAATCGTTTCCTCGATCTTTTCTCGTCAAGCAAAGCAAAATCGATATAAAGCAACAATTAACTCCTAATTTCCCCATTTTTTATTACTTTTGCAACTTATCAATATATCATCCTACTCTCATCATTGTGGCCACAACGTCACGAATCACACCCCACCATCTTCCTGTGTGGAAGCGCCTGTTCTTTCTCCCTCCTTTCCTCCGTGCTACCACGCCGCCAACCTCCGTCGTGCGAACCTATCTTGTCTCTTTAATAAATGCTCAGTATCTATCGCCGATCATGGCTTCGATAACACCTCGAAATCAGAAGACCCCGATCCAATCTCCCACGGCCCAATCTCCAACGCAATCGAACGCGAACCAGGCGACCACTGGGGCCAAACGAAAGCGGGGTACGGAGCCGAAATTTTATGCTGTCAAAAATGGCTTCCAGCCTGGGATATATAATACCTGGACCGAGTGTCTAGCCCAGGTAAAAGGGTATAAAGGAGCCGTTTGTATGTTCTCATCCCAGCGTCATGTTCCAAATGCGGCACGTCGAATTACATTTGAACTAACATGGTTTATCCTCTTACCAGTTCAATCGTTTCTTACACCTGCAGAAGCAAATGCGTTCTTAACAGGCACTCAAATCCCAGCATCGGAGAGCTCGGCAGCTATAATTACTAAATTCTACGGCGTGCAGCGCGGCAGACAACCCGGCGTGTACACAGATTGGGCGGTAGCGCAGGATCAGATAAAAGGATTTCGTGGGCCCAAGTATCGCAAATTTTCGACCTGGGCTGAAGCAGATGAGTTTGTACGACTGGGTCGAGAGCAAGGGAATGGGACCGGGGCGGATGTGCCGGCCAAGAAAGAAAAGCTACCAAGTGCACCGGGGATGATGGCAGAGCCTTTAAAAGATGAGTTTGGGAATGAATATCCTCCGGGAACTGGTCCGTTGCCTCCTGGTGCAGAAGACGGCTTTGATCCGAATATATTGCTGGATCCGACGACTGGGCGCCTGGTATACAAGACCTCGGGACAAAAATCCGCGACGAAATTACAGCCTAAGTCGACAGCACCGCCGAATATGTTGAAGATATATACAGATGGCAGCGCGTTGGGGAATGGTAGGTCAGTGGCTAAGGCCGGAGTTGGAGTGTACTTTGGTCCTGGTGACGAGAGGTATTATATTCTGCTATTTCTATCCATTTGGGCTCTAATGTTCCGTAAGCTAATGTGATCATCTTCTCCCTTCACAGAAATGTCTCGGAGCCGCTTAAAGGTAGTCGTCAGACCAATCAGCGGGCGGAGTTAACGGCAATATCTCGTGCCCTGGACATCGCACCTCGTCATCGCGATGTCACCATCTATACTGACAGCAAGTACTCCATTGACTGCGTCACCGTGTGGTGTCTCCGATGGCAACGCAATAAGTGGTTGACTGCAGATAATAAGCCGGTTGAAAACAAAGATCTTGTCCAGTCCATATTGGCCAAGATCGAGGAGCGGACATTATTGAATGTGAAAACGTTGTTTGAATGGGTTAAAGGGCATAACAAGGATCCAGGCAATGAAGCTGCAGATCGATTGGCAGTAAGGGGTGCTAAGGCTGGCCTGCAAGGAATCAACGACGACATTGCTGTGAATATGGGAGAGCTGGATGAAGAAGATTTGGATTTTCTGGACAATGATGACGATGAGATGTGAGCGACTCAAGTCGCTATCTCGGCAGTCCTTGTTTTGATTTGCAACCCGTCTCTACTCAATCATGTTTTTGAACTGCTATTGTGTTACAATATCCGATGGCTCATAATTATGGGGTTATCACTTTCATATCGTGTCTTCTGTCCGAGATCTATTGGCGTAGGGCTGCTGCCACATGGGTTGCAAACTACCTATCAGACGTTTCATCTTGCAGGCTCTCTCGGCAGAGAGCCTTTTTCTTTGGAATTCTGGGGGCGGAATCACAGGACCAGACATTTTTGATACCCTTGTTCCTCATGCTTTCAGTATAGTTGCTTCCCCTAATTTGTCTTAAGCTCCTGGCTAGAACTACTGAGTTTACTTTCGGTCAACATATGTAGCCAGCCCCTCGAAACATTTGATGCACATACCACTAATCTATAGTAGGTTCCATCTAACTCAAAAGCAGATGGGATCACCCAGGCACTTGGGGCACTTCAGGTCAGAATGGCTCCCTGTGGAATGGCCAGGCTTTAGAACTGGGACAAGGATCTTATTCTTGATCCTCTGAGTCAGGTGCTTGGGTACATTAAGATGGTTCAGAGAGAGACGCAGCTCTAAAGACTGAATATGATCTTTCAAGAGCTCTTCTTCTGGAACAACACTGACATCTTGATTCTGGAACTTGAGGGTGTCGAGGGCTTTCCGCTGAGGTAAAATACCGGACGTGTCAAGAATAAAGCTGGTGGCCTGTTCATGGTAGTTGTTCTCAATGATGGTATCACTCACTTTGTTAAAGAACTTGTTGTGCTTTTTCTGGCTATACTCTTTCTGAAGTTTCGTGCGCCTTGCTTGAGGTTTGTAACGAAGCTCTTGATACCTTTTAAGCTTGGCTGGATCTGTCACATTGCTGATCTTGCCATACTCAGCAATCAGATCCTCTTGAAATGCCACCCGAGTTTCTTCCAGCTCCATGAGCTCAGGATCTCTCTCGATAAGCTGTAGTTCCTTTTCACTCAGGCCCTGTGGTGCAGATGGATCGCGAGTAAGGCCAGAACCAGTTGAAAGCTTTATTAAAGCATCTCTGGCTGGAGTTCCCAGAAAGACAGACTGGGTGTCCTTGGCCATCTTTTCATTCAGATATGCCATAAAGATATCACTTTTGGACTGACCTATGATCTGGGTGCGTAATTCAGGTGTTAAATCTTCACTCCTCTGAAGAAATATCAAGCTTTTCATGGTTGCAAACCCAGACCATCCCACCAGCCAGATCCTTCTTATGCACGTCAAACATAGGCTAAATAAGAGAAAGAGGAACAAGGGCCGAGCATAAGTAGTCTGAACTCTATCAACAATCAATGTGGCTAACTAACTTGCTTATAGTCCAATTTACACATACATCAAGCGAAACAATAACCTGGGGCTGTGTGCCATTCAAGACATTTTCGAGTACACCTTAGAGGATGGGGCGTTTTCTAGCAAATATATTCAAAAGCCACGAGATATCTGGCGTTATACCACTATCCCGGCCCACCGAAGAAGCGTTCCCATCCATATCAAATAGGAAATGCATCATATACCAGTATTTCGATGCGCGGCTCAAGACGCAAAGGGAAACTGGACCACACATCCCACGGAGCCTCTCACCTACGCGCAACTTTCTGAAGCCATCAAGAGTGGAGGGCCGCAGCTGAAAAGGACCAGGATCCCCTGTATGTCTTTAGAAAAGGCGCCGCAGGTGAATTTATTGGTACAAGTACCACAAATCTGCTGGAAACATGGCTGGCCAGTGGCCGAGTGGAAGTCTGTCAATAATGTGCAGGATGAAAGAAAACATTGACCACCCCGCCCTTCTACCCCGCTTTTCAAATATCAGCAGATAGATTATTGAGGTTGCCTGTCTATCTGCCAAAAATTATCATACTTTGGGTCTTCGCTCTTATTACCGAGAAAGCTGAGCCTTTAGCTTTTTGCACACCTTTGTTGAAACACTTCGATTCTGTAAGCACACTTAGGCATTTCATAGCGGAAGTTACGATACTGGCAAATCCAGTGACAGCGTGTCCACTTGCAAACATGTGTAAGGAAGAGTTGACCACCACATTTGTGGGCGGAAACAAAAGCGTCTCAACAGAAATAACCGAGTGTTTGGAAAAGCCCGCTGGTGGTACCATCCAGGAGTGCCCTAAATATAAGAAAATTACGTATGGTTCGAGCAGGAAGAGAGCTGGGCCCTTGCCGACATGGACCAAGAATAATAATAGCGGTACTGGAGGCGGTGCTGCGACAACAACTTAAGGTGCGTTTCCTAACATGGCCACATCTAGTCTTACGCTAACCAATATAAAGCGATGTCATAAACTCGCCGGAAGATCGTTGACGAGAGAATAACTGGGTAAGGGGAAGCTGACGGGGGCGGGCTGCTGGGTGCATTATCTCGGGCTGTTTTTGTGCTGCATGAGAATGTCTTGTCTTATCCAATGATGCACTTTCTCTGCTGGATAATGGATATCCATTAAATCCTACCTAGCAATCCTCAGTCAACATCGTGAATTGAATGAGTGCTTCTTGTGCCGACAGTATGGTTCCTTTCCAGCACCCTAAAATAATCTCTCCTCCAAAGAGAAACCTCACATCCGGGAAAATCTGCTGCTTAAAGCGTTCTTGGATCTCGCAATCAGCCTTTTCTTTTCGTCGCTCTTCGGCCAGGTAAACTTGCTCTCGGGAACCCATCACATCCAGAGGCTCATTGGCGTACAGCTCAGCGAACGGAGCTTTCTCTGCTACCAGCTCATACAGCGTGGATCCAAGCGCGAACATGTCAGACCTGATCGAGTTTGGAGCTTCCCAATCTCTTGGAAGATAATAAGCTGCTTTCTCGTTTCCCAATGCTATGTGTCCCGGGTACTGAGATGCATTGAAGTCGCCGAGGCGTACATCAAAGTTGTCATTGAGAAAGAACTGTCGCAAGGCTAGATCAGAGTGAATAACTTCATGCTCATGGATCTTAACAACAGCTTGAATGATCTGCTGAAACCACTTTGTTCGCAAATCAAATGTAATCTTATCCTGATTCTCCTCTACATAAGACCTAACATCGCCGTGTGGATAGTACTTGAGTTCGACAAAATCAGTTCTTCCAATTGAAAGGCATTCAGCAATGCGAGGATGTTCCCCTAAGATTGAATAGATCGTAGCCTCGCGCAGTATTGGCTGCATATCCTCTTCGCTTTCACTGCGGGGCTCCTTTCTGACAACTGTCTCATTCAAGAGCCAGACCCGCGCAAATGCACTGGACGCCAAATGTTGCCGATTTTTGTCATATTTATATATGATTGTCTCGAAAGTGGTGGGTATCTCATCGGGAGGAGTGGATTTGGTAGACTACCGCAAATTCAAATCAGCCGCAGATATCGCGGCTTGACTACACCAACCTTACCTGCTGTAAGCTGCTCTTGGAGTTATTAATGCCTCGTTCGACGTCCTCATCGAGGGTTTCTTGAGCTGCCAGACTGAGCGGGGGGTGGAACCTGAAGCTACCGACAAGCCACAAAACACCGGCCCACAGTGTAGACAATATCCGCCAACGGTGTAGTTTTGTAAAGAAAAGCATAGTACCGAGAATAACTGAGAAGGGTTGTTGGTTTAAAGTGCAGAACGAATGCTGGATTCATGAGCGCAGGAAATCTTGACCTCAAGCCTGCTAAGTGTTGAGGCATGACAAGCTTATTGATTGTTGTGCCGACACTAGGGTCAGGTGATCCTACTTGGATGAGCTAGTTAACTAAGGAATCAAGTCAAGCCATCAAAAGTCCATGGCTAGTAAGACTTGGCGTATTGGAGGGTAATAGCACCCCATCCAAATTTGTATGGAGAGCTACTCAGAATCAATGTCTCTGAGAGTTGTGAGCCTCAACAGCTTCTAAATCTCTAGAAGAAGTCTCTAATTGAGCAGCTACGCTCTCATCTTCTAGATTTGCTTTTTTTTTTAGAAAGCTGATTTTTCAAATACTTATCTTTTTGAATTTTAAAAATCTGAGTTTCTTTCTTGTATTCATTTTTATCTTTCAGTCAAATAATCTTCTGAATATGGCTCATTATACTGAATGTTAAAGTGTTATGAATAAATTTTAAACCATGAATTGATCCACCTTGAATTTGTTTAATATTCTACCATGTAGTGAAGAATATAAATAAGCTAACAACAAATGACCTAATCTGGTGTCTAGAAGCTAGATAGCAGTGTAATAGCTGTTGAATAGTAGATAGATAGTATAAAGACTTATACATCAGCAAATAATAAATTTGTTGAGATGCACATGAAGTGGAGTCTCATCTTTTGTCAAGTATTCTCGAAAGTGTTTTGGTAGCTTGATGACCATGCCCACAGAAAGGAGCAAAAGCGAAAATATGCGAAAGTGCTATTTCATCATCTGATCCCCCTTCGTAGCCGATATAAAACACCGTTGGATGTTTGTCTGTGTGTCTGTGTGTGGGATGTGAGCGTTTTGAGCGAGGAAGTTCCGCCGCCAAGAATCAGCTGACGGGCCAGTTGTGGAGACGGGACGAGGGGCGGGGGGCCAATTCCTTGGCTCCTTCCTGGTTCTTAACTTCTTGCTCAGGGCCACAAAAGTCAGACGTAAAATCGACTTCTGTTTATCTTCTTTCCCTTTCCTCCCCCCCGGTGTCTTTCTCGTTTCTCTCACCTCGCTCACTCTCACCCTCTATCTTTATCTCTGTGTGTATCTCTTGACAGAAACACGCAAGTCTGATCTCCTCCGTCTGTTGTTTAGTTGCCTATCTCTTTCTCTCGTATCGCCAGGTGGAAACCGACGATAACAACGGCATCCAAACAGACGAGACTCCCTTCTAGTCCTTCCATTCCGGCCTAATAACTCTGGAACCTTCATAGATAGGTCTCCGTGTGCCAGGGATCCAACACCGTCCAATGAGCAAGAAACGATACTTTCTCAAGCACGCTCGGAGGATGATCTTGGTAGAATAACACGAATTGAGATTTCTTCCATTTAGGAATTTTTAATTTCTTTTCTCACCGCGGAAAGAAAATATAAATCTTGGGCACCAGTCGCAAATTCGGCTCTGCATAGCATTTGGGATTCAAGTGATCATATTTTCCGCATCTTCATACTCCATAGCTACTGTGGTAGATAAGACCGCCAACCTACAATAAGTGCTTCTTGATTGTATCAAGCTTTTCTTGGCTTCCCGCCCGGTGCTTTTCCTCCGTGGTGGTCCGCCCCGGTTCGCCAAGCACAATTCGAGTACAAGAGCTCCATCAGCCTATCAGGTGTGGAGTTTGAATTCGGTATGCCGACCCTCGCGCTTAACAACTTCAATGTCGTCTGTGCGACCCTGGGAGGATTTATTTCGCTGTTCGGCTTGGTGTCTTACCTTTTCAAGGAGAGGTTCTATCTCTCGGAAGCTCGTGAGTGGAATGGTTGCATTGAATTGTTACTTGCTTTGCCAAACTCAATATCGTCCCCATTATTTGTTTGGATATTGTTCTAGCGTTTCTAACCAATTCTGCATGGACTAGTCATTTCCCTTCTAGCCGGCGTTACTTTCTCTCCCCATGCCCTCAACTTCATCAAGCCCGTGGACTATGCACAAGGCTCCGAAGAGACCTTGGACGCCATAACTCTTTATTTTACTCGCCTGGTCCTTGGCGTACAGCTTGTCCTTGCAGGCGTTCAACTTCCAAGTCGGTACCTATTGAAAGAATGGCGGAGTTTGTTACTGCTGGTTGGCCCCGGAATGACGGGAATGTGGCTCTGTACCAGCTTGATTGTCTGGGGATTAGTGCCGAACACCCCGTTTCTCCATGCTCTTGCTGTTGCTGCATGTGTTACGCCGACAGATCCCGTCTTATCCAACTCCATTGTGAAGGGTAAATTTGCTGATAAAAACATTCCACGACCACTGCAGCGTATTATCATCGCTGAGTCGGGCGCTAATGATGGTCTGGGTTACCCGTTTCTGTTCATTGCCGTATATCTCATTCAATACACAGGACAGGGCGGTATTGGCCAGTCCGGTGGTGCTCAGAAAGCCATGGGTTTGTGGTTCGGCGAGATTTGGGGCTACACCATCTTGCTGAGCATTCTCTACGGTGTCACCGTGGGCTGGTTGGCCAAAGAGCTCCTACATTGGGCTGAGGAGAACAAGTATATCGATAGAGAGAGCTTTCTTGTATTTGCAATTGCCTTAGCAGTAAGTGCTCTGAACGCTATGAATACTTCTAAGCCAGTATCTCACGCAAATATTCAGCTGTTTATTGTTGGCACTTGTGGAATGATTGGAAGTGACGATGTCCTTGCATGTTTTATTGCTGGCAATGTTTTTACCATTGAGTAAGTCGCTTCTCTTCCCTCTCGTCACCTTTCTCCCCGTGAGGTTTATACAGCATTGCCAAACCAAACAATTGGATAGTGACTGGTTCCGACTCGAAACGTTGGACGATTCCCTGCAACCCACAATTGACATGTTACTCAATCTATCGGTCTTTATGTGGTTTGGGGCGGTTTGTCCGTGGTCAAAATTTGTTTCCAACGACATCATCCCTATATATCGGCTGATCTTCTTGGGGGTTCTTGTCCTCATTTTCCGCCGTATTCCCGTTGTTTTTGCCATGCACAAGTACATACCACAGATTGAGGAATTCCGACAAGCGGCCTTCGTTGGCTTTTTTGGCCCGGTGGGTGTCAGTGCTATTTTCTATTTGTACGTCACTTTGGAATACTTGAACCATAATGTCAGGGCCGATGGAGAGATTCGGGAAGATGCGAAACATTTAGGCAAGACGATGATTATCGTGGTTTGGTTTATTACTATCTGCAGTATTGTAAGTGCTCTTTTCGGTTCTTCTATTGACTCTCACAGAAACACTTTCTTACAGCTCGGATGATGATTCTTTTGGCTAACGCATGTGCAGGTGGTCCATGGCCTTTCAATACCGCTGGGAAAATTAGGGTTCTACCTTCCACGCACCCTTTCAAATGTTATGAGTACAAGCACGGATCTTGAACCAGAACCAGTCCCCATTCCATTCCGCGATACCATTCACGCAGTCGCGTCTCGCGTGCTTCCATCGTCGGTCCGAGCCACCATTTCTTCTAAACGCCGTAGTGGCGTCACCGCTCGTAACCGCTCCGAACCACCAAGACCTACTGTTTTTCGCATTGGTCGTACTGTTATCCCGAACAATCAGAACAGCATTGCAAGTTCGGCTGTACACATAAATCCAATTGTTTCCCCAGTGGGATCCCCCTGTCCTCCAACGGCTCCACCAGAGCCGGCATGCTCCCCACCGCTCTTGGGGATATCTCTGCCAACACGAAATCCCAGTGTGAACACTAATATTGGTCATGGTGGGATTTCAAGCGGAAATGTGAAACAGACTACAAATGAGAATGGCTATGGTACTGTTGATGATGGATCTCGTCGCCTACAACTTAGTTCCATGACTCACAGTAGTGGGGATATCACAAACGCTGCAAGAAACTGACAAAAAGGATTAGCAGGCCTAGATGTACATGTGAGTGTCCAGCTCTTGTTTGATTTGAATGCATATAGATATTGTGCGATGGATGAGGATTGGGATGATTAACTAGGTCAAAGGTCATGCCTGATAATTCTTATGGTGGCTGATTGATTAGATTAGTTAATCTTGATTAGATAGAACAGATTAGATATTGCATCTAGGGTTGATGATGTCATTGAAGCCATAAACGCGCAACTTGAAAGCACATTCCCTATCCCGTAGTGCTCCGTCATTAGAATTGCACGACATTTCGAGTGATCTTAACACTCACTGACACCTAGTTATATATGAATGGTAGCCGATCACCTTGACTTTTCGGTCGTTCCTCTCACGGGCAGTCCTGCAGTTCTGTAAATCGCATCGATCCCTTCCATCTGTGCAATACTGTCTTCGTTTGTCACCCAACAGGGTGGCTTTTTCCCCCTCACCCTATCAACAAACGCCTCCAGCTGCCATCGGTAAGTGCTCCAGTACGGCTTGCCGCCTTTCCCACCGGTCGTCCATCTACCGCCCCACACTGGCCCGCCGGACCTCTGCGTCAAGTACTCCGTGATCCCTGTCCGCTTATCGGTCACGGAGATGAAATGATACACATGTGGCATCATGGCGTTGTAGAAGAATATAGTCGCCATGTCGGTTTCGACCTGGATGGAAGGGAGTTCCCAGACGCGCGGGACGAAGCCGAAGAAGGTCCAGCTGCGGGCGAGATCGGTGTATATGTGGCTGTGGATGGTGTGCTTGGGGTCGGTGGGGGAGGAGAAGAGGAGGTGTGCGTGCATGGCGGCGTCGACGCGCGGGTCGTGTTTGGAGGGACGGGAGACGGCGGATATGATGGCTTTGGGGGGGTTGGGAGTGTGGATTGCGTAGCGGGTGAAGGAGAGTGTGTAGGATTCGTCCATGAGGGAGCCGCCTGGTGGGATTGGTGTGTTAGCTGAAGATTTTAAGGGGGAGGGGGAAGTGCTTAGGAATGTGGTATGGCTGTATTTTTACCTGCGAGATCGAATTTCCAGCGGATATCACCCTCTGGGACGCCGGGGCTAGCGGTCATCCAGGCGTCTGTGCTGATGATTCTGCCGTATTTTCCGGATTCGAGGATAGATCGGAATAAATGTGCTGCTGGGTGGAATTGCCAATGGAACTTTTTTAAAAATTTCGAGGTCAGTACGATATTCATATCAAAGGTTGATGCAACATAGGAGCAAAACTTGGGAGGGCTAGCTGGAGCGTACCGCTTCCTCCAATGTCAACTTCTTTTCGTTTGCCAATTTCACCAACTCCTTGGCCTCCTTTGCATTGGAGGTAAATGGCTTCTCGCATAGAACATGCTTCCCAGCCTGCAAAGCCTTTTTCGACCACTCAAAATGCAGGCTGTTCGGCACCGACACATATACCATATTGATGTCCGGATCGTCTAGCAACTCCTGATATGAGCCATAGTGTTTTTTGAAACCGTACTTCTTCGCGTGAGCTTTGGCCTTTTCGACATCTCGTGATGCTATACCATAAAGGTTCACATCTGGGTGAGTATCTGAGGGATGGATGACTTGAAAGCAGGTGAATCATTAGTTCTCCGAGAAAACGATGCAGTGGACCAGAATGGCAAGAATTGCTTACTGCCTGCAGCGTTGATATTAGCAGAGGATAGGACGCCCAGGTTTAGGGCCATGGAAGACGATTTCGTCTTTCCCCGCAGCCATGATGTGGCGTACTGTTGGAAGAATGTGAAGCTTTGGAGTGCAAGAGCCATTGTGACCGATCGGGTATGTTGACGCCGATGTGACCTTTTGGCTCAATATGAATATCCCATGTAAGCTGATCTCTCCTATATAAGAGGGAGACATTTCCATTTGAGTTTCGATCGTTGAGTGGTGCATCTGATGTCATCCCAGACGTCATATCCCTAGTATCTCGATGGCTATCCTCTACTCTGAGCAGTGAAAAGAGGCTGTAATATTGGGTAGAAGTCTCGAAAGCAGGCCATTTTCCTGTTTCTTGGTTTGTGAAAGCGTATCAAAGCTTGAAGCTGGGTACTGTGCTTTTGCGTTGTACACAGTATCGTTCCGCCGGCCTTCCCTGATTTGCGGCCTGTAGATCTCTTAGTTATATAAGATAGATAGTTAACTTACATCCTGCTGAGGCGCAATAGGTGGTAGTTTCAAATTCAATCTGTTAATTTTCATAGAAATCAGAACGCAATGAGCGAACAAGTAAAAGACAAGACGGGCCAGCCCATTCGTGAAGGTGACGAGGTCGCGACCAAGTACAGAGGAGGCACCCGCAAAGGAACAGTACGTCGTCGTTCGCCACCTCCTCCCCTGCCGGCCTGGTCGCAGAAGCACTGTTGGTTTTGATCTTGCTGGATTGACCCCTTGGCATATATATATGTGTAGGTCGAGAACATTGTGAATAGTCAAGAAGAAGCCCGAGAGGAGGATGTTAAGAACCCGCCAAAGGTGAGTCGTTTTTATTCTTGTCCTGTTCCATGTCTAAAGGGCAAGACCATAATACCTATTAGAGACGGCAAGATTAATTCAATGGCTATATCTGACATGTCTCTAAGGTTGTGTACGAAGACCAACACGGCCACCGTGTCGCTCATAACCCGCAGACGTTGCGAAAGGGGGAAGCGGACTGAGTTTTTTTGGAAAAAAATATAAAAATGATCTTGGCCTGCATTTGATGCCCTCAATAACGACTCAACTGGTTAGTTAACTACTGGTTAGACAACATCTGCTTCTTCTGAATGTCAAACATGATTAGGCTCCAACGGGATGCTGCATTTCATGATGTTGGTCTTGGTTCTGGAATCGAAAAATTCCCAACTGCGGACCAACAACGGGCATAACAAATCTTTTCAGGTTCATCTGTAACTAGCATATTGTAAACCCAACAATCAAGTCGATGTCATTATTCTCAATTCTCTATTCATTGCGAGTGCAGGACCCGAAAATGCCAGCCCATTGGATGCTTTTCCCCCCGCCCCGATGTCTTCGTCCGCCGGGGCGGGAGCGGGGGTGTTTTTCCGCCTTGGCGAAACCAGACCTCATGCTCCAAGAGGAAAGGAGAAAATGAACAATTTGAAAACTTGCGAGATTGTTGAGTTGACTACGGAGTACGGAGTATGGAGTAGTGAACTAGTTAGTTGATGCACAAATGGATCGATCACATGGGAAAAAAGTGTATACTAACTAGTTAGTTACATAGTTGGCAGCAGTTATCAGCCAAGCTCCTCCAAGGATAAACCATCTCTATATTCAACTATCTAGGACTAACTAGGTTACCTAGATACAGACCACTCCGGGCCTTCGGCTCGGGTGCTACATAGTTAACTAAATAGTGAAATGCTCCTGCATAAAGCATCCCTGGCATGTCAGACCGAATCTCAATTTCCAACGCTGACAGGCTCCTGCGATAACACAAACCAACACCGAAACCACGATGCAAGAGGCTATGCAAGGCCTGGGCCAGGGCAGCCTGAGAAACCATTGTCAAAAAGAACGCTTGCACGAACAAAAATCAAGCTTGGGAGAACTTGCAAGTCTTGCCCATGCAATATCGCGCAGGCTAAAGCCGAAACTAATAACATATTTAGCTGCAAAATGGAAACCCTGCCTGTTGCAAAATAATGGTGCTCGGGTTCGGATAACGCCAGAGGGTTGGGGGAACAAGTTAATTCGCATTGCTTTGAAAGTCTCATACTAAAGCTCACAAGCTGTTGGTTCCGCCGTCCGCTAATCTGTAGCGAGCGGGTTCACTCGTGTTTCCCGACTCTATGTCAGAGTTCTGATTGGGCGGAACTCGGAAGGAAGAAAGAAAGTGGGATATCACTTCGTCGGTTACGAGAACCGTGAGCCACGACTCCACGAGTCCTGCACGTTGGCACGTTGGCATGCTGGGTTCATGGATTCCTAGGTATTTGTCAGAGATCGTGAACGGCTAGGTAGGGATATTCAGTGATGAGTGGCAATCGCTCTCTAGCTACCAGTTACGTATGCGTTGGCAGGACTAATTGAGGCCTCTGACAAGACAATTGCTTACGACAACTTCGCTTTTTACGGTTGGCAAGTTGTTAGTATTCTGCTGAAGATGTCGAGAGATATATAAATCTCTTTCGCTCTCCATTTTTATTCCCAACTCTCAGAAAATCCACCTCCGAATCAAGCATTTTCTCACCCTGAAAAAGATTCTCCTTCTCAAACCGACAATGAAGCTCTCAACATTGATATCGTCGATACCCATTATTGGCCTCGCCACAGCCGCGCCGGCAGTAGAGTTTGAGAGATTCACCCTTTTCGGCGAACACGTCAACGCCACAGGGACTTACATATGGCCACTCCAAGCTCATTATGGAGCCTTCTATCTTAACGGCGACGCAACCGTGGACTGGTCTTCATACTATGGTCATCCGACCGATAAGATCACACGCTTCAAGAACGGCTATGGCCTCAAGAACCAATTGGTATGCTAAATTCCGTAAAACACCTTGCTTTTCTTGGGTTCTTTTCCTGTTTCGTTTGAACTAATCTTTTCGTGCAAAACAAACAGGACAGTGAAGAGCACTACGGAACTCAAACAGTCTACATCGATTCCGATGGAGCTCTCAAATACACATCGTTTGAATATCCAGACATCCCAGCAGGATCTGACGTTAGCGGGTTCGTCACAGGGTACACCGAGTTTTACCCCAAAGGTTCGGATTCGATTTACTGGCGCGCCTGTATCACTTCGAGAGGAGCGGAGCA
This sequence comes from Amauroascus niger, assembly GCA_001430945.1. Classification (NCBI taxonomy): domain Eukaryota; kingdom Fungi; phylum Ascomycota; class Eurotiomycetes; order Onygenales; family Onygenaceae; genus Amauroascus; species Amauroascus niger. The sequence continues at coordinate 161,048 of LJPK01000760.1, read as the reverse complement.
TCGCCAGCTATTCCGCCCCGACAACCCGGTAAACGTGCCCAACTGCGGAGAAAATCTTGCCTGCTGCATTCGCCTTAGACTTGTCTTTACTTCTACCCTCCCGAGATATCTAGGGGCACCCCCTGAGAATTGATATTCGCGTTGATTTTGTTTTTGTCCCGATTGTTGCCGAAGGTACTTCCACGGCTTGGTCTCCGGGCATCTCAGACTGGATCATCTAGAATCTAATGCAAAAAACTTCATTTTGTCGCTTTGTTGTATGGTAGCTTAGTTAAAGAGGAGTTATAGAACCACAAACAATGCGACTTTTCCTTGGATCTCTGGGGCTTCTGCAATGCTCGTTGGATAGTATTGCGTATTTTAGGCAATTGACACAATATTTAACATCTCACCATCCTGCATCTCTGTAGCCAAATACGCAAGAGGAACATTATGCCCCATGTCTTCAAACTCCATTCGAACGGACTGAGAAGAGTGTAACTAGATACCTCGTGCCAGATGCTATTCCAATGATTGTGACGTATCTTACAGGAGCCAGACTTGGCATATTGCTTATTCCGCTCATAAGTTACTTCAACATCAAGTCTCCTAGCATCAGATTTCCAATGACAATTTTCTCTACAGTTACTTCAGATTGCCAAAGGCTTCGGAAATAATCTACCAAAGAAGGTGGAGATCGGGGGAGTTTCAAAAGAGGCATAGAGATTGATATCTGCAAACAGTACTCCGTAGTTACATAGAGTTGAGAGTTTAGCTGCAAGCACAATGGCATTCAACATTAATCCCTTCAAAGAATGCGGCAAAGGTCTTCCTCCTGCTAGACAATATTATTTCTATCTCCATTCATATCCGATGCTTGACTCATTGTTATTGAGACTGGACATTTATCGTTAAAATCTCAACCAAATGCAACAGTCCGTGAGCCGAAATCTCGTCGAGTCGTCGGTAATCGTAAACTCCAAGGTCAATGCGGTAGTTATCGTTGGCTAATTGAAACATTCTGAAATCCGGAGACGCTTTCACTGCCGAACTCGATTTGGTGGCGAGCCATTCACATGTCACGACTCACTGGGCCAAAAGAGACTGTCCTCTTAGAGCTGGTACCTCGAAATGCTTATGGCGCGAATTGGCGAGATAACGAAATGTTCGGCCAGATGATTCAACATTCCGCCGAGCTAAAATCCAAGCAGGGAAGCTTTCTTGTTGTTTGTTGATTCCCAGCAATCCCTCCTGTTATGTTCCCGAGCGGCATCTTTCCACCGTCAGGTAACTAAGGTTGCGGCATGGCCGACTCTCATAACTTTCGGAGGAGTTTCGGTAGTGATCTATTTCCTTGTTAATTCCAATCCCCCAGTCAAGGGAAGAGCCTTACTGACCGGAAGGTATTTGTGGTCAGAGATCCTGCTCCCACTAGTCCCTGAGACAATGCGGCACACTTTCTCATCTCCTCCTTCTCTCCTCCTTCTCCCACCCCGAGGAGAAAACAAACAACATGAGTTCACGCTCTCCTCCCCCCCCTAAAAAATACAAAATAAGAATATAAAAAAAAGAAATAAAAAAAAGAAAGGAATAAAAACGAAAGAATAAAAGAAAAAAAAAGAAAAAAAAAGACAAGAAAGAAATTGATAATGATACAAAAACGAAAGAATAAAAAGATAAAAATAATCACTCCTCGTGGCCCCCCTGCGCCCCAACAACGGCGCCAGCCGCACCTCCACCGTCCGCTGGACGGCCGCCCTGGGGATGGCCAGGACCGCCAGCGGAGCGCTGCCCTGCTTCGATGGCAGCGAGTTCAATCTCGCCGGCCATTATAGGCCAGCTTTTTTCAAAATTAGCATACTTTGTCCAAACAGAAAGGTAAACGGGGGTCTCTACCGAGTATGAACCCACCGCCATACCCACAGGTACAGCACTCTGCCGGCGAACCCGGCCAAACACAACGCGACCGCCCCGCCAACGGTGATGCCGGCTATCCTCCCCGCCAACCTCCCCGCCTCCGAGATAGTGATTGCCATTTATTAATGATATATTAACGAATGTTGTTAATAAATGGCTGGTGGAGAGAAAAGAGAAAAGAGAAAAGAAAAGAAGGGGGGGGGAAGAGGCCCAGATAAGGGATATATATACTGGATTCCATGCCTGAGAGAAGGTGCTTCAGAGGGTCTTGATTGAGGAAGGTGTTTCAGTGGAAGGTGCTTCAGTGGGCGTTGCTCTCTCCCTAAACGTTCTTTCAATGCGCACCTGAAGCGACAAGATCTCCAGGGATGGAAGTAGCAGACCCGCCAGGCGCGGCTGGAAGGGACGATAGGGACGATATGGCCCCCCTGTTACCCCCAGACACAATCGAGATATCGGACACAGCAACGACACTCAGGCGTGCAATGGGAATAAACATCTTCGGTGCCAGGCAAGGTCGAACGAGGTTGGGAGCAACATCCACACTTGCGCGCACAGCAGCCTCCTCTATACTTGCATCTGCTGATTCGATGATCCGACATTATGGGCACCAGGCCCTTTCGTGCTGCCTTCCATTCCCATAACCACTCAATCCGACGCGCCCTCCACACATGAAGCTCATATTTCCGGCCATCACACTTCAAGCGAAATTCTTCCCGTCGATGTTGCCAAAACTGTTTAGTCAACTCCTTTATTTCCGCCTCCAGCTCATCGAGCTCCTTCCTCTCTGCATCCGTGTGCTTTCCACATTCACCGAATGCCTGTATTGCTTGGTACTTCTCCAGCAATCTCTCCCGTCGCTGAAGAGCTGCCATTGCGCCCCGATATTCTGCTCTCCAGCTCTCGACCTTCGCAAACTGATCCTTTGGTTTGGTGTAGATGCAAAGGTCACCCCAGAATCCCTTGAAACGGTTGAGTGCATTTGCAGCGTAGTAATGGTGATGCTTGTCCAGAGAGTTCTCGAGAAAGCCAGATCCTATAAACCACATTTTGGAGATTAACTCGTTGAGGTGCAGGCGCCAATGGTGCTGAAATAAACCGGGAGCCAAGAAAGGCAAGCTATTGACTCTTTTGCTGATATTGCGAAGCAAGTGCTGGGTTTGATTCGGAATGATTCTCAAGAACAGAAGAGAACAGTGAGATTCAGTAGTGAGAGCAGGAGTCATCATCAGGAAGTGGTGACTTCATTATCATGATGACATGATCAATGATATTGCTCGAGTCCATGGTTTAGAATGATTGATAAGGTATGGCGTTGTGTGCGCTCTGGATAGTTAGCATTCAAAGCCTAACCAATCATTTTTCCATGGAAGTTAACTTACAGAATGTTAACTTGATTGTAAGAAGGTTGATTTGGGTTTGGTGGGAAACTGACATGCGGCCGCCCATCCAATGGTACCTATGTATATATATAGCTAAGCGATGCTGGTTCGGGATGCTGGGAAGTTGCCAAGCCCTTCACAGAAACCTAAGATGACCCCATAACAATAGGAACACAGAAGCCTGTTCATGAAAGGGTGTATTTTGCAATCTCAATTAAAAAGCATACTTTAAAATAATATACAACATCAAAGATATATATGAGGGGGTTAATGAAACAAAGTCCATTTGAATCGTACAAAAGCCCAGAGAAGCCATTGCTTAGATGACATACTGCACACCAACCTGTTAGATAACGCATTCCAAACCCAAGGCTCATTATTTGGGCAAAACTTACCGGAATAAAAAGATAAGGCACTGCCTTCTCATACTGTGTCCACGCTTCTCCATACTTCGCTCTGCATCGCTGAATATCTCTCAACGCACGATGCCCAATCATAACTGCGAAGAAAACCGGATAGAACCAAGGGAATGGGCTTTTAAACCCAGTGATGAGTCCCCAGCTGAGTGCGAAATAGAGATCGCAGGTGTAGTGGATTTTGCGCGCATAGCCGTCTAGAAATTGTCAGTACCTGAGCAAACCAAATTCAGATGTGAGTTCATATAGACTTACACCAACCATCAACAAGAATAGTATCACCCTTCTTGCTGGTAATAGTCCGAGGGTTCTCAACCGTCTGCCATGGGAGTTGTGGGAATGTCTTCCTTAGGACCATATCACCGCGCTGCTGCTGGCGGAAACGGTTCTTCTGGCTGTTTGTCGTGTCCCAAACCCAGTATACGAACAGATACGAAACGTACATAGCGACGAGGGCATATTTGTTCCAGCGGTAGGTTTCAGGTTCTTGACTGGCAAGATAGATGGTGCAATGACAGTAGCTTAGAGGAACGCCAGCAAGGTTCCAGAATATAAGCATGAAGCCCCATTTCTCGTAGTAGATGTCCCTACGCACAGAACCTTCAGCACCACATCCTGTAGCATGGGTTAGTTTGGGTGGATTACTTACCATGTTGCGATAATGCACTCTTCACCCTTGGAGCAAGCATTGGCGTACAAAAAGTGTGCCAAAAGCAAGAATCCGACTTCCCCAGTCACGTATCCGTACTTCTCATATTGCCTGGCTGCAGCACCCATCGAGATTAAAAGTAAAATATACCAGGGAAGTCGAACCTCGAAGAACATCTTGAAATCTAGAATACCGAACAGCCTCGGGTTTAGTTCCGCGCCCATGAAAAAATCGTAAATCGGGTATCCAGTGATGCGATGTTGTACACCACGAGCGAAGGCAGAGAAATAAGCAATGAATGAGACGGCAAAGCCAGTGATGATAGCAACACTCATCAACGGGCCAAATTCATCAATGATCGTGTAAAGCTTGAAGAGTCCGGAGACGTGAAGACCGATAGCGACAACAATGGTGGTGTAAAAAGAAGCCACGGCAGAGCAACGGTATGGGAGCTGCTTTCCGCCCAAGTGATCCAGGGGTCTGCCCTTGACGACAATGGCTGGAGCATACAAGTAGCACAGAGCCTCAAAGATGAAGAAGCTCCAGTAGATAGTCCACGCTTTAACAGACGGGAAAGCTCCCTCGTACATGAGGCCTCCCAAGTGCTTGACGAAGTCGGCCATAGACTGTCCCTGTGCGGGCAGCGGAAGGTGTCCATCATAATACACAGCGCCAATCCACATATAGTACATCAGCAGAGGAAAGCCGATCATCATAGACAGCACGCCCAACGATCCGCCAAACTCGAAATGATCCGTGTATTCAACTTCAGCCTTCGGTTCCGTCCCAGAGGCGGGCCTTGCGTTGCCGTTCAAATGGACAGTCCCCGCGGGTTTGGCCTCCGCTCCGGCATCATCGACCACCGTCTCGGCATCACGCCGCTTTCTGGCCTTTCCGGAATCGAGCATTTGGCTTGAAGACAATTCCAGTTCGCTGTACTCCGGGCTCTTGGAAGCGCGACTCCTGGTGATGCGTCGAGTCGGGGTCTCCACGAAGCCGTCAGGTTGGATCTTCCTGGCAAAGGTTATCAGCAACAGGTTTTTCTAACTGGCGAAAAAAAGGGAAAAAAAAAAAAAAAAAAAAAACTAAAAGCGGAAACAGAAGACGTTCAAGGCAGTGGGGGGCTGGAGGGGGATATTCAGGGGGAGCCAATTGACAACCCAGCGTGCCACAAAAGTGCGATCCTTCCCCGAGAACTGTGTGTTTGTCGCAATCCGAAAAGGAAAGAAAGAAACACAACCACAACACGCGCAATCCTGGGGAAACATGTAGTTACCGTACGGAATGGTGTAACTAACTACTACTTACTTGGGCGTCTTGCCCGTTTGAGAGCGCGTGAGTGTCATCCTCGGCAACAACCAACAGGCTAAAACCAAAAATCCAAAAGAGAAAAACGAGCGACTTGGAAGTAAGTTAAACAACTGCCAGGTCCAGAGAGAGAGAAATCTCTGTTCCGCAAAGGATCGTGGGGGAGGCTTGGGTGGCCTCAACCGGCGGGAAATCCGTTGCCGTCTGAAAAGGACAATCTTTTTTTTTTTTCTCCTGCTCTGCTCTTGTATTTTCTTTTTCCCCCAAACAATGCCGAGCTTGGGGAATTGAGTTTGTTTTAGTTACAGGGGTTGAAAGGGATCTCGGTATTGGCAATTACAGACAGGAACCTGCTCCTATTGGTCAACCCATGGATCTTGAAGAATCTGGGCGTATACTATACGGTATAATACACAGTGTGTCACCGGGATCTCATCAGATGAAACCTGTTCGTTACCATATCTGAAATATGGAGTTCAGTGGAGAAGAGAGAAACGCTGAAAAGACAAAAATACCCTCCAATCCCTCTGGCGTCGGAGTCCTGAAGTCCCATTGTCCGAGGATGGTCTGATTAGTTATAGTAGGAGTAGTTAGTAGTAGTAACCAGCAGAAAAATGCCTGTTAATTTCGAATCTACATATTCTCCACTCGTGAAGATCTTGTTTGTGAAATTGATCACAAGAAATCGCCCTGACTCGCGGAGAGCCAGAAACCCATCCCGATTTGTAGCAACAACCTTATCTGCATCCAGATAGCTATGGGATATTGCATCAAGGATTATGTATCACTCATGCTGCTCGCCTAGCATTAGTCGACATCAGTGTTATCTTCTTATTCTTCTTTCTTTTGCCGTTACCACCAGTCGGTGCCGGAGGCTCCGCCAAGGCAAGGATTTCTTCCTGCTCTGCGACCAGCAGCTCTCTCTCCCAGCCCTGAAGCCATCCATCGTCGACATCGTGGACCTGGTTCTGGCTTTGGTACGGCAACGGTTCCGTGCTTGAGTCCACTGCTGTCGTTCCCCAGACCGTTCGTCGAGCGGACGGACTGCTAGAAGGAGAGGCTAGTGCATCAAATGACGGATGATCCTGCCCTCGAGAAGGCCCAAACGGAGGCGACCCGGATGCAATGGCTGTCTCAAGAGTGGCCGTTTCTGTGCTAGATGGCGCCGCAAGGGGCTGGAAGTCGGTCTCTGAAAATGGTTGACCGGACGGTGCGCTTATACTCGACCTTTTCCTCCTAACTGCAGCCCACCGCTTGTCGTCCTCCTCTTTCTCCGCTCTGATACGCTCTTTCTCTTCTCTGGCTGCTTTCTCAACATTACGTTTGCGACGGCGATTGATTTCCGGCGCAAACTTCTCGAGGATTCCCGGGCTAACGAGGTCGGTCCAATCGCACTCCAAAAAGCTAACCTCGCAACCATAAGGTAAATGGCTTAAATATTTTGCACGCTTGCGCAAATCATCATCCACAACATGTCCGGTTGAAATGTGTTCTACTCGAGGTAATATTGTAGATGGAAATTGTGAAAATTCGCCAAACTGGGCCTTCAAGATGCGGATGTCCAATGGAGAAAGATAAAAGTGAGGGAGAGCTTGATAAAAATAGTATGGTTGATCGTTTGGATGAGGCACACTGACAGGCTTTGGTATATGCGGGCTTACTGAACCGCTGTGCTGATCGACAATGGTTGCTTTCAGTCGCGTATTCCCTTCGTTTGAGTTAAGTGTGAGTTTTGAGACCTCGGAATGAAGGTCTTGTGCCTCAATGGCTATCGAATCGTTGACATTCAAACTGCTAGGTCCTGGACTAGGGTTCGTTATAGGCGAACTCGTAGAGCTATTTCCAGACCTCAAAGCTTGTTGAAAATGATACATATCTGGAGCGGCTTCCAAAGGCTCAGGAAACAAAATTTTTGGTGGCCGAGGTTCGACTATTTCTCTCGACAATTCAGGGGGATTGCCGATCCCCTTGACCTTTTCTTTCGCGTCTTTGATCGCGGCAATGGCTTTGCCTGTCCATGTTGAATCTTCACCAAAGAGTAGGCTATCCTCATGCTCCAGCTTCTTGAGGTCGTTAATCTCGGTATCATAATGCGAGAGGATGTAGTCTTCGCCACCTTTCATAATACGAGCGTAGTCCGGGACGTCTGCGATATGGTACCATGGAATGTCTTCGTCGGGTCCGCTAATTGCACCGTCGCGAGGCAAAGCCAGTGTGCTCCCTGGTAGTCGCCTAACTAGGCGAAGCAAAACATCACCTCCTTCCATGAGCATGTCAGCTTGCTGTCCTGCATACCATACAACACATCGTGTGTCCGAAATGTATACGGCGTCCCAGCAGATTGGACATTTCTTCCACCTCGGCCTTTTCTCTGGAACCGAATTCGAGTCATCAGTATGCATATACCGAATGAGACAAGGAAGACAGAATATATGACCACATTTGGCCATTCGTGGTGCAGACGGAGTGGAAAGGCAAATAGGACAACTGGTCTCCTGGGTCTCCGAGGAAACCAAAACTTGCAAAACCGTGTCCCAATCAAGGTGCACATCCGCATTTGTCGCTTGGGAGTGGTAATTCTTGGTTGGATTTACAATGAACCGATAGTTGGCATGAACGTATCTGCGTCACAGTCAGCAAACGTTTGCCCCCCTTTTTGTACTCCCTTTTGCTTCATGAAAATATCGAACCTGGCTTTATCCACTGCGCCTGAGCGAGCGGCCCATCCATAGTTACGACGAGGTGTTCTGTAGAGCGTAAGACGATGTTGGTGGTGCGGGCGCGGCGGAAGGGAAAAGTTCATGAGATGGGTGATCGAGGTCTGGCCTTTTCGACTCATTGTGTTGTTAACCGCAATCTTCTCCGAGTCAGCATCATGGAACCAGACGACAGGGGTACAGATGCACATACGGACTCTGCAATAGCATCCTCATCTACCAAACGGGGTCGGCGATGGCGCTTGTGTTGTTGCTTCCGGGTCTGAGTATTTCTTGGAGTGGCCGAATTCCTCACTGCCGCGGAGTTCGTAAGGCCTCTACGCTGCGAGCTGCTTTCAGGGTTGCCAGTATACGTCTGTGCTGCAGGCGCGGGTCCAAGCTGGTTCTGTGCAGTCACCGATTTTGACGAATTGGAGGATGGGCCCGAAGCAGACGACATCTCTTGACTTGCAGACGGTAGTTACGGAGAACTCTGCGGCAGAGATAGTTAACTAGGGGCGGGCACAGGCGTTCGTCAGGGTCCCCGACGCAAGCTCGCGACGGTACCAAGCGGAGTCCTCCAGGCAAGCGATGGAAAGAGCGAGAACGAGAAGTAGGAGAAGAGACAATCAAGGCTGCACCATTCCCTTGGATACCCCTAGGGGGGTTTTGTTGCAGCGGATGAAGAAAAACGCAGCTTCTCGGGGAGTCGGAGGAGGAGAGAGGAATGACGATGAGGGGCGAAACATGTGGTAAGATAAGCTGGACGACAGTGTAAGATACCGTCCATACGTTAATATCGTACTGTCAGAAGGAAGAAAATATGTATAATATTAGTGTAATTTCCAATACCAGACAAAGCGTCGCCAGTTCTGCCGTTGACAATACATCCATACAGCCCCGTGACTCTCCATTAGTCATCCGAGAAAGAAAGAGAAGAAAAAAAAAAAAAAACATTTTCAAACAAGAAGAAAGAAAAGGAAGTGAACGGGTAGGAAAAAAGAAGGCGAAACGACCTTCTCAACCAACAACCCTCCCATTCCCCTCCCCCCCCCAACACACACTCCCTTCTTCTCCTTCTCTTCTCCTCTAGCAGGCCTTAGTCTACGTTTGCTCTCACTTTGGTTGCTTGACTTATTCTTATCGGCGATCCTGCTTCGTCCGTCGAGCTTGCGCCTTGCTGTGGGCTGGTAATAATCAAACCCTGGTCGCGAAGATAGAAACCCTGCTCCCATTCACTAACTATCTCGCCCAGCGATCACCAGCAACCCAACAACCTCTGTTAGGCAACTCCGATTTTCTTGCAGCGCAATGGGATGCTAGGCTTGCACAAAGCTTGCCGGATTCTCTTTTTCCCTGCTCCTCCTCATTTCGCATTTATGGCTTGCTGCTAGTTCCTCTTCTCTCCCAAAACACTGCAGAAGGCTTCGCAGCCGGAAAGTAGGGGCGTGATGAACCATCAGCTACCCCCGCTGCCCCATGGGCAGCCGCCCTTGCCCCCTCCTCGCAGGCAGCATGATATACCGTACGGCTCAGCGCCTCCCGGTGTGCGTTCGTCCCAACCGTATATGGCCTATCACCATCCTCACCATGCCCATGCGCCTGGAACTCATCCTCCGTACGTTCCTCATCAATATCAGCAGCACTGGTACCCGTATCAGCATATGCCACACCCACCACCACAGCAGCAGCAGCCATACCAGTCATACAGCCCTTTGATCGTTTCTTCCTACCCTCGCTCCCAGCATATCGCCGCAACCGGTCCACCTCCATCCTTCCCTCTCCAGACCCCAACAACCTCCTCAACACCACAGCTTTCATCCTTCTCCTCAACTCCACCTCCTGCAATTGCCACATCCACTACCTCGGATTTGCATGAGGATTTATCTATAACCGACTCAGCTGGAACTCAGCCCAAAAAAGTTGGTGGAGCTTCGGCGAGCTTTGTCGCTGCCTTAACTCCCAACTCAGTCTCTCCTAAATTTTCACCCATCGCGCGCACAAACGCGGAAATAGGTATCAGAGAACCGTTTCGGCCACCGGTTAGTTTTTTTTTACTATTATATATTTATGTAAAATCATTACTGGGGCGTTTCACTGATCTCACCTCATCTTTAGCTTCCTTGGTTGTCGGTCCCTGAGGCTCCGTTTCCTGAGAGAATACCCCGACGACGACGGAAACCTAGAGTCGCGGAACTTACGAAGCAATCAGTTGCGCTTTCCTTCAAAACAGACAATGAGGGCAATGAACCGCAGAGGCCCGCTCCTCAAAGAGAATCCTTGCTGGTCGAACGTTCCACCACTCCCACTCCCACCACCTCTCACCCGCCATCTGAGCCGGCTTCGACACAGCCAACAACTCCATCGTCCGCTGCCAACGTGCACGCACCAACCCATGTTCGTCAAATCTCGCAGTCAGGCTTGTCACGGCCAGTAGTCCCCGTTCTTCCTATCGTTCCTGTCGTCCCTATCATACCGGCCGCTCAATCCGCTTCAAAACAAGGGCAGCAACTGACAGCAAGTATTGCTCAAAACGCAATACCCGACGATCCACCACATTCTAGCCAAAATCAGCCGGATGAGCAGGTCGTGCAATCAGTGCAACCACCTCGCCCACAACCAAAATCATGGGCCGACCTTGTTCGAACAAAAAAGCCAACAGTGGCAGGCAATGATATCGTATCAACACCAGGAATCGGGGGCTTGTCTTTATCTAAAGCCGAATCTCTTGTCGACGTTATCAATAGTTTGGCTTCTGAAGTAGAAGTTTATAGTGATAGGGTTGTTTTTATCGAACCTCGAGGTCTCGTCAACACAGGGAATATGTGTTACATGAATTCGGTACGTCATCCTTTTTCTCCAGAATTTTTGTATTTCGCTCCGAAACCGAAGCTCATTCTATGCAGATTCTCCAAGTTCTTGTTTTTTGTCTTCCGTTCTATGATTTCCTTGATCGGGTCAGTCGTCGCGCTGCACACAGCTTTAAGAGCGAGCTCCCGCTTCTTGATGCCATGTAAGTAGTACTTCTAATTTTTCTAAGTCTCTATTCAACATTAACATCTGGCCTACATAGGATTATGTTTATGAGGGAGTTTAGAGTTATCGAGGCGGCCGCCTCTGCCGACCAACTGAGGCAAAGCTTGAAACAGAACGAGCTAGAACAATATGGGTCATCATTCATTCCAGAATATGTTTATCAGGTCATCAGACATCTTCCTCGGTTTAGGGACATGCGCGTGAGTACATATCAATCCCTTTGCATGGTCCTGTTGAAACTAAAACATTTTACAGCGCGGCCACCAACAAGATGCTCAAGAGTTCCTTGGTTTTCTATTTGAGGAACTTCATGAAGAATGTTTGCTTGCATTAAAAAGCTCTACCGCGTTGGCGGACACTGCTAGCCCTGACGTCATACTTTCAGTACCGGACGATTCCACTGCTGAAGGTTGGTTGGAGGTTGGTCATAAGCAGAAGGCCGCCGTTACCCGCTCATCAGGGCACATCGCTTCAGAATCTCCCATCACAAGAATATTTGGCGGCAAGATTCGATCTGAATTTAAAGTCCCTGGGAATAAAATTTCCGTCACCTTGGAGCCTTACCAGTCGCTTCAACTCGACATTGGCTCACCTCAAGTCAATAATATTATTGATGCACTAAAGGGCCTTACCAGGCCAGAAACGATGCATGGCGATTTTAGCTCATCACGCGGTACCAAAGTAAATGCCACTAAGCAGGTATTTATTGAAAGCCTGCCGCCAGTCCTAATTCTCCATCTGAAGCGCTTCCATTATGATAATGTGACAAAGGGCACTCAGAAGATTTGGAAAAAAATTGGATACCCTTTGGAACTCGATATTCCCAAAGAGGTGTTTACTCCACATCGTCGAAATATGCTCACAGCGCAGGGAGGCGGACTTCCCAGATATCGACTTACTGGTGTTATTTACCACCATGGCAAGAACGCCAGTGGTGGCCATTATACGGTGGAAATACGCCGCCAAGATGGCCGCGAGTGGATTCGGATTGATGACACTGTTCTTCGCCGTGTCCGAAGTGAGGACGTTGCGTTTACAGGGAGCGATGAAGACCCGAATATGCTTGCTACGGCTCTTGAACAGCACAGATTCGATGGCAGTTCGCAATCTAATATCTTTCGTCACTTCGATCAAGACGATGAGCAAGACAGCGAGAGTGGATGGAATCAGGTCAATGGCTCAGGCTCGGGTTCAGGCCATGCAAGCAAAAAATCAGTTAGTACCCCAGCCAACGGAACTGGCGCACCAAACACCACATCAGGAGATTCCTCGGGCAAGAGGACCCCCAACAGTCGGCTGGCGGCTCGGGAGAATAAAGTTGCCTATCTACTTTTCTACCAGCGAATCTAAACTCTGTTTATGGAATGACTCTAACTCGAGCATTTCTCAATGTGATACCACCCTACCACCTTATCTTTACATAGGTTTCTGAGCGTTTTGAGCTGTATCTCTTGAGGCTTTTACTCCAATTTTACCCAAACATCCTCTAGGTTTCTCATATTTATGTGTATGGTGGTGGTGCTCAGGCAGTTATTTTTGTTCTCTGGACAAATGGGAAGGCGGGAAACTGGTTTGTTTCTTGCATGGTCGGTTTCTCTCTTGGGTTAGCACAAATGCACGCCCTGCATCCATTTCTATTTCTTATTGACTGTGTCAAAAAGGTGTGCAAGGCCCTTTATTTTAATATTTATTTCAGTCCTGGGAAAAAGCAGCTAGGAATAAATAAAAGCATGTTGGTTTCCTTAGGCGATATTCACATGCACAGGACTTGTGAGAGGGAGAGGATAATTACGGGTTACAGAGGAGGAAAACACATATATGCAAGCGTATATGTATTTTGATCGGATTTTCAGGATCGACGACAGACAGATTTATGGGAAAGATGAAAGCGATAGCCGAACACCAGCCAATATGAGATGGTTATCAAATCACCTTTGTTTACTAGCATGATTGGATCTACCTGCAAGACATTCATAACTTGATATTGTTTTTAGGGCTCTATTATTTGTATCTCCAAAGTGGTGCCAAATTAGACTTATGAAGGTACTCTTGATGTCAATCGATGCCCAACGATCAATGAATCGCCAAACGGTATCAAAAAAGGAATTTTCTACTGTTTAAAGCCTCATGCGGCCGAAGTCTCGCTCAATATCCCCTGCATGTTGAACACCAGCATCTGGGCGGTGGTTGGCACCTCCGATTCCTTCATTACATTCCGGGCAACGAGCTCTCTCCATCGGCATGCCGCACTCGCCAACTGTAAAAGCGTGTCCATTCACACATCGATACCAGTGCCTATGTTTTGGGTCAGCGACAGTTCTCTTGATAAAAAATGTGAAATCAATGGTTTCTGTGGAGGCACGGTAGTGGTGCACTGGTGCTTAACCTTGAGCAGTAGTTGTCTTCTTGGCCGATAGTCTTTCGGGACCAAGACCGCGGGAAGACGGGTTCAAATTAAGATAAAAGAAAGAAAAAAAAGATTGAATAACATACCCAGTGCCATGGAATTCCGAAGCCATTGCAGCGAAAACACTCTTCATCTCATCACTAGTTACTGGCTGATAGAACGCTCCACCATTTATCAATTTCTTGACCAGGTTTATCTCTCCAATCAATCCGACAGTACTGCCTGGGTTTTGATTCAGTACTTTCTGGGCTTCATCAAGAGCGGCAAGCGCCTCGGCAGCACAAGCCGCCCTAGCTTTGTCTTTAGGAGGGAGAGAAGATATTAAAAGGGCCTTATACTTGGCGTAAAAAATGTGGCCTTCAGCAACACCGCGGGGAAGGCGTGCTCCCCTAGATTTGTGGATGAGATCCTGGCAACTCTTCAAGTGAGGAGTAAAATCAAGTTTTATTGCTCCTGACAGAGGGTTGGACACTTTTTGGCGGATATTCAAAAGATCCTGTAAAATAAACAGCTCACATCGGATCTGCAGTGCTGCAGCCTTAGCATCGAAACCAGTCTGGATGACAGTGTTGTCGAATTCGAACTTCTGCAGCTCACGGCCCTGGGAACGAAGAGTTTCCACCCTTTCGTAAACACGTTGAAAGGGCTGCTCTGTGATAGAGACCGATTGTTGAAATGCGGATATCTTTTTGTATAGTTTCATCATTGAACTATGCCGTTTAGCTCTCAATTTGTGTAACATTCTGATCTGCGATGTTGGGGGACCTGACAAATCCATGTCAACATCACCATCGATATATGGTGCCGCGTCCCTCTCGACCTTCATTTTCTCGGAAGTCTCGACTAGCCGATCATGTTCCACTTGGAACTCCTGAATAAGATGTGTAAATGTTGCGTTTGCCCAGGTTATGAATTTCTTGGTTACTTCGTCCAGAAACGCACGTCGAAGGATTCTAGAGTACCGGTTGATATCCATCAGGGATCCTCTGCACTGTGGGCAGAATTTCATCTCCTTGTTTGAGAAAGGTTCATCCCGCGAGGCCAGTGCGTTGATGGTTATCCCGTCGACATTATCAATTTCATAATGCGCCCTCATATCCATGATACCATCTAGGTTACTTGTCGTGACAAGATGACCACATTCCGGTACGATAATTGGATCTGTGTCGAGGTCGATTTCACCGTAGGTCTCTTGCATAATATAATCAACTTCGGTACTTTTTATCTTGTCCGTGCCACAGACTTGGCAGAATTCTGGAGTAGCGCACTTCTCTGAACATAAAGTTGGGCATTGGTGACCGCATGCAAGCACCTTCGAGCACCTCTTCGAACAGGGAAGATGTGAGCATGGTACCGCGCATGGAAGCGGACAGGAGCTGTGTTCGCAACCGCTCGTGCACGACTTCTGACCGCAGGGCGGACAAGGCTCATGACATGGCTTTGAACAACGGGAATGATCGCACCGGCTCTCACATGGCGCCTGGCAGGGTTTACAGTTACCTTCATGGCACTCTTGGTTGCACGAATGCGAGCATGTCGTGTATTTTCTACCACATTTTGAACCGCAGTTGCCATGATCCTCCGGCACTGACTGGTCATGCGGGCGACATTGATAACAACTTCGCTTACAGGTATGCCCGCACGGAAGTGTTGCCCCGCAAGGAGACGAACACTCATATGACTGTACGTCGATATGGCAAGGGAGAGTCACAGAATGGGAGCAGCGAGGAACAAGCCGTTCGACTTCGACTCTGCATTTATATCGGGTGACATCTTGCGCATAATAACACTCCAAAACGTCGATATTGTGGTCGCAAGGAAGATCGAATCCCGTCCCTGGACGTATTAGAACTTTACACTGCTTTTCGCAACCTTGGAAGCACTGGTTTGGACAAGGATGCTTGCATCCAAGAAGCCGAGCGCATGGCTCTAAACATTGTACGGCATCGTGGAGAACATCGGAATGACACGGCCGAATACAGATGTGTCCACAACTCAGTCGCTTACTACATCGAAGTTGACACCCTCCTTCGGGACTATATAAAGCGAAGTCTTTTGGTTGGCTGACTTCGATCGGAGTGTCTAGATGGCGAGGACATACCAGCTGTAGGGAGGATCCCACACAGTCATCGGCTTCTAATGTCTGAATAGTCTTCTCCCAGAAAGGCACCGATCGTGCTGTCGTTGCGTTTCCAATGATGTACATACCATGTTTTGCTCGAGAAAGCAGGACGTTGATCCGGTTGCTTGTTTTGAGAAACCCAATTTTGCCCATTTTGTTTGACCGAACGAGGGATATGATGATAACCGAGGCTTCTTCACCTTGGAAGTTATCGACAGTGGCAAGTCGAATAGTCTGAAGCATTGACGACCTTTTCGAGAGCGGAGCAGCATGCGAATTGGTTTCGGGCTCATTTATTCCCTGCTTAACGAGCTCATCTTCGTCGCGATCCGAAACGACTATCTCGAATTGAGCCCGCATACGTTCCCGCAGTCGGTGCAGCTGACCTAGGTACGGTGTAATGACAGCAAGGTCCGCCGGTTTGCAATACGCACCCTGCTTGATAAGGTGGCTAACCAGAGCAATGGTCATGTCGATTTCATGTTCATTCCAACGAGTTGTTGCGTTGTGCTCATCTTCTGCCCCAGCTTCCGGCTTCGTATGATCTAACCAAAAAAGACGTTTCTTTATGCCTAAAATGCCCGGATAATCATGGACCGACGAAGCATCCTTGAGGTTCGGATACAGCTCGTTTCGAATTAAACGGGAGATAGACGGATGCATCCGTCGCTGGGTTTCTAAAGTCGTAAACGGTATTTTGACAGCTCGAATTCCTTCACTTGGAGTCACCAGCCGTTCAAAGAGCGACACGTCGAGACCATACTCCGCGCCTTTCCGGGATTCTCGCCCAAGATCATAAGTATTGATTTGCGGCCGAAGCTGTAGATGGTCACCAATAAAAATTCCATGCTCGATCGATGGAAGTAGAGAGATAATCGAATGTGACTCTAGTAATTCACCCGCCTCTTCTATGACAACGACTTTGCACCGAAGTCGCCGCAGTAACTGCAAATTCCGTGCAAGACCGGAACTGGTTACGCCGACGATGTTTGCCTGTTGCAAACATCGAAGTTTCTCTTCGTTTTTGACATTTTCAAGTTTCCGTTGTGTTTTCAAAAGGTTGGAAACTTGGATCTGAAATTTTGGCAAAAGTCGATCCTTGATCTTTTGTGTCCACTCTTTGCGCAAAGCTTTCCGTTCCCCATCGGTACCAAGCCAGCGGAGAAATGCCCCTTCAGGCCCTTTTTGTCCATGGTTTCGCACCATCTGGAAACCATCTTCATCAGGGTGGTTCTCGATTGTGGATGTGATTCCCGGAAAATCAGCTTCGGCTAGAAACTTGATAGCTTCCCAACTATTGGCTTTTGCCAATGAAATGCAACTCTGGGTGAGTCCTTGTACTTGTTCAGTGAGTACTTGCTTCAAATCCCAAACAACGGATTTCTCTTGCTTCGTTCGCATGCCGCTGTCCTGGACAATTTGTCCTAGGTTGAGAGGCTTTACGAGTTCCGATTTGGACCGGCTACCAATTCGAATGATATTTTGGACTTCGGCCCGGATAAGATGCTCCAGGAGTTGATCAAGAGCATGGTTAGTGTAGCATACCACAAGAATCGGTCCTAACCCGGTATTCGTACTGGTGTTGTCCAATGCTGGGTGTATTTTCTTGTTGTCTAGTAACACTCGTATAATTTCAACACCACAATAAGATTTTCCCGTTCCAGGAGGTCCTTGAATAAATGCAAATTTCGTGGTTAATGCATTAACAACGGCTTTGGCTTGCGACCTATCGAGAGAGGAGTGTTGCTGGAGCCGCGATAAATCGAACGGCTTTTTGGGGTCCAAATGGCAATCGACACCCTTCATGACTGAACGTAGATTGAAACTGAACCCGCGTGCACGAGCATAAATTGGAGGGTCAATATTCATTGGGGACGTAGCAATTGGCGGAGGAGCAATCAACTCAGCAAAAGGCAGCTGGCCCGATTGTTTCATGGTTTGCAGTGCTTTCAAAATCGACTCGAATCCAGGAAGTAGAATTCCAGGGAACTCAACAAGTACAAGCTGCCTTGACCGGTCCATTGCCGGGAAACTTTTGAAGAGGAAAGCTATCGCATGCTCATCTGGGTTGATAACGGCTAGCCGCACGGAGACGAAGTAGTCATGTTCGACTTGTAGGGAAGATCTGCGCTCATCGATTTTTTGCGGGGCTTTACCGTCTGAGCCCTGCTCCTTGACAACTGTGCAAAAGAGCATGTCGCCTGCCCCTTCAGTATTAAGAAGACACACAAGGGCGTCGAGTTGTAACCTTCGTGAAAGTTCCCACCATTCTTTGCGTTTTTCGACTGTAGTTGATTTTCGAAGGTGCTTCGGGTGTGGAAATAAGACGTTGAATGCTATACCCTGGATTGTAGGATCAGCCTCGACACGCGTTACCTGGACGTTATCGTAAACAAAAGTTCGTAGCCCAGACTTTGAGTGCGTGTTGGACATTAATCGCCAGGATCCTTTTTGACTATTTTCCAATGTTTCACGAACAGCTTCTCGCAATGTCCCGATAGAGTCTTCCCTTAAAAGTCGGAATTGGCGCTCCAACAGTCCCGACACCGGATCGTCTGGTCGAGTATGCCACGTATCGGGATCTTCCAATGGCAAGAATTCAGGGAGAACTGATCTCGTCTCTCCAATGGTGGGAAGAATCTTGATTCGGGAGATGTCGTCGTGGTCATTGTCATGCCTGCCTCCAGGTGGAATTTGTTTGAAAACAAATTTCGGCCTTGCGATATGGCCATCGATAACTGCCTTATTGACTGTTGGGATAGCCAAGCCCAGCTGGACTCTTCGGTCAATGCGACGCAAGTACTTGAGGATTCCCTCCCGGGCCGCATCATCAAGATCAAAACGGTTGGACTGGCCCAGAGTCGCTAGCTCAGTAGCAATTTCCTTCAATTTATCGTTCACTGTCGCATCTACACTGCTATCCAGCAATTTCGATAGAACCGTGATTGGAACCGCGATATGTTCTACTGGTTGCAAATCTTGCGTAGAGTCCTTAAGCTTAAGAACCACGAGGTCAAAGATGTCACTAAAACGGACAGTATTGTGACCAATGTAGCTGTATATTCGTAACACGTTGTCCTCGAGGGAAGGCGATGAAAGGACGACAGGATGTGCGAGGATCTTGAGAAACGGTATCACCTGGTTGGTGAAGACGTTATCCGACGGGTAGTCGATTACCTCCTCACATAATTCTTGGATGCGCTGTATGCCCCCAGGGGAAGATAGTCTCTGCACGACTTCTTGCAATGCAGCTGGATCGGTGTTGACCAAGTCCAGGGCGTATTGGAAAAATCGGCTCAGCGCAGGGCCGAGTGGTTGCCGATGAAACTCATTTTTTGGAACCATATATCTCCATTTCACAAATAGAGCATCCGTCGTCTCTGACATCTGATGAGTGCGCACATTGGGCTGTTTGCGATCTGAAATATTCGATTGTTGAGCCTGAGTCACATGGGAGAACTTGCACAAATCTCCAAAACGACAGCCTTCCGGTGTGTTGTACCACCGGCAAAGGTTTCTAATATTATGAATTAGCAAAGTACTTCCAAGACAAAAATGCAACTAACTTTCTTTGGCGCCTCTCCATATTGAATGATTGCACATGTGCCACTGAATGATCGTCTGTCAAATAGAGATGAGTAGATATGCGGGTCTTAAGGGAGAGCAAAAATTTGAAGCAGAATCCAAAATTGGGCAGAGTTGGAAGCTGAGCGAAAATTGTGTGGAAATTGATTGGAAACTGAGAGGGAGAGCAAAAGTTTGAAGCAGAATCCAAAATTGGGCAGAGTTGGAAGCTGAGCGAAAATTGTGTGGAAACTGATTGGAAACTGAGGCGAGATGGATTGAGCCGGCTGGGACACAATGAAGATGGAACCATCCGTAGTTAGTTGGCAAGATTTATACGCAGGGGAATCATTAAAGGCATATTTGAGCTCATAATCAGGCTGACCACCGGGCATCCGTTATCCTTGGTGGAATATCGAATAGCCAGTTCGTTGAGTGCTCAAAAGTACAATAGCCCACAGTTTGCCCAATGTAAGGGAATCAGTACATTCTGTTCCGACAACTGAGAGTTGGATGGTTTTCATCACCGGAGATTTCAGCTGCATGCTCTTTCATGAATGCCATACCTGTGGGGGGTGTAAGCTCTTGGAAAACCTACTTTAGAGCCTTGTTGACATGACTCGTCTCCATGTATAAGCCCCGTTGCAGTGGTTTATTCTCAGAGCTCACATAAATCGGGACTTGGGTATCATTTCCACGAGCCCATTCTAGGTTTGGCCGCGATATCCATTGATGTCGCCTCAGCCCTCCCCTACAGTCTTATACATGCAAGGCTCGGTCCGCTTCCTGTGTTTAGATAAGAGGCTAAAAGCACAGTGATACTTGTTCAGAAGAATAAAGTGGCTATGATTGGGAACAAGGGAAATGGGAATGCGGGAGAAACGAGCACAAGATATGCTCACTATCAGAGCCATCCTACTCCTGTTCATCAAGGTGTCTGTCGCAGATATTCCCTGGATTATTTTCAAGGGTCCGATTAAGTTGATAGATCTAACAGGATGAGTTGTTGTCGCAATCCTGGGTCATTCAAGCAGCGTCTCCCAGCCTGCCGGAGCAAGTGGCCGTAAAAGCCCATGGGGTCGGTGATGGGAGCCATGGGGGTTCTAACTCACCTGTATTTGCCTCTGTGGGCTTTTGAGGACACATGTAGGAGAGTCGTTGGAAGAGAGAGAGAAGATTGAAAGGAGTTGAACGTCGTCAGGCTGACTAAGTCGATCGGATCTTCAGGGATGTTTCTCAGAGGGGAAAAACAGCCGTCGAGTTTCAATGAACAAGCCTTCAGAATTTGACAAACACATATGCAGTGTGTCTACAGCACGATTTGTTGCTTTGTATTTTATCTACATTGATCAATCTTCTAGATCTTGGGAGGTCAATTAATTGTGCATAACATTGATCTGAGCACCTAAAGATGCTAATCCAGGAGTTCCATCATGATGTCAAAACTTCTGCTGCGGGGGAGGGGAGCATGCGTGAGTCCCTTGAAAGTTTGCGCCGCAACAAACCTTTTGAATCGCTTGATGAGCAGTCGCAAATCCGAGTAACTAGCTGAGTGCCGACAAGCTCGGCTCTCCCTAATGAATTGGACTTGGTGATCCGTGTATTCTTTTGGACTTCCCCCTCAGTCCATTTGAGGTTATGACGACAAATAAAGGCAGTCCTGCTGACTCCTGTGATTCCTGACAACTACAGGGATATTTGTGTTTCATCCTTCGATCCCCGGATACCCCAAAGCAAAGTTCCCTGGCGTGGTTGTGTTTAGTGAAATCTACCAAGGTGTGTTATGATACACTGTCGCGACTTTTTTGGGGGGGATTTAGGTAGTCCAGCTCTAGACTCTGGCTCGGGATAGATATTAGGCTCCGGTCTATATGTCTGCCTTTTGACCACGTCGCGCTTGAACATTTCGTGTGGTCTGTGGAGTTGTAACTGACTTGAAGCCTAAAATGCGGCGAGACAGTTACTGGACCTGTCGCCCGTTTCGCACGCATGATTGCTGGTCATGGATATATCTGCGTCGCCCCGTCAAGCTATCACGAATTCACTGGCCCTGAGCCACTAAATTATGACGCAGGGGATACGGACAAGGGTAATACATGGAAAGTCACTAAAGTACGCCCAGAATCCATGCCCACAACTCGCAAACTTAACTAAATTGCTGGACACCAGAAACTTGCAGCTTATGATGAAGATGCAAAACTCTGCGTTGATTATCTTCTTTCGCTTCCCACGTGCAATGGCCGCATTGGTGCAACCGGAATGTGTCTCGGTGGACATTTAGCATACCGCTGTGCACTGGACGAACGAGTTAAATCTACAGTGTGTTTCTTTGCCACTGACATCCACAGCAAAACCCTCGGTGAGGGAAAGAGTGATGATAGCTTGCAGAGAGCAGGAAATATCAAAGGCGAATTGGTCATAGTAAGCGCAAAAGGAGCAATGAGCTTATTTTATTTCCTCCGGACGATGCTAGAGGGCCTGGGACTGAAAAGCTAATTGCGGTTGTTGCATAGATATTTGGCAAAAACGACACTCACGTCCCAGCACCCGGTAGGGACTTGATTCGAAAAACACTCCACGACAAAGGTGTTTGCTTCAGTTTTTATGAAGCCGCATGGGCCCAGCGTAAGCGTACCCCCATCTTTGTTCCGGGCGAATAGAAGTAAAAAGTGACTTATCACTGATCAACCATACCTTAGATGCATTCATCAGGGATGAATTAAGTAAGGGCCGGTACGATCCTGCGGTAACCAGCGTTTGTGTCGAGATGATGTTTGAATTATTTGGGCGTACTCTCAAGGTTGAGCTTGGAGATTCCGATGGGAAAGAACTCAAAGTGGAGGACGTTTGCTAAGGCAAGGTCAAATTCTGTTCCAAGCGCTGCTTTCCAAAGTATCTGTCAGACCAGATAATATTTCGATATTTCAGTCACTCGGTATCGAGATATTGGATGCCCAATCCCTTGGATGTTGAACACAGAGGTTCCATGGCCCATTAATACTTTGCCAGCAACCATGGAATTCTTCATGTATGTACCTGACGACTCACATAAATTGGTCCAGGGTTTTCTTAGATAACGCCGCCTGAAGAAATCTCTGCTATGTTGCAACATATCAAACGTGGACGGCTCCAGAATTATTTTGCTAAAGTTGAGGATTTCATGCTGTCTATTCTTTGATGCTCATGGCAAACCAAATCTTGGCCTTGCAAGATGTCATTTAGTACGGCTCTTTCCGCTTAATTTGCCACATCGATAAACTTGATCTTGAATGTCAAGCCAGTGCAGGCTGGAGGGCCCAACCAATTTTCTTACCTGAGATGGTTTAACTAGAGGCCAAAGGCCTCAGAAGAATCCCATTCAAATAACAGCAGAGAAAAGCAAATGGGGATCGTTTCTATGCGCATTACAAAACCAGTTACTCCATCATCGATAAGTTCTGAATATTAAACCAATTCCATCTCACAGCACCAATAACTGTCTTTGCTGTCCAATAGAAGTAGATGCTGATAATCCCACTTGGATCAATTGAATGCCATAAACACTCCTCACTGCCTCCACATTAACCAAAACATGTAGGAAAAAGTTTGAGTTTCATGCATGCAATCCAGAGTTGGGTGCATAAAATGTTTCACCAATTGACAAATCAGCAAAGGGAGCCCAACTGCCATCATACATGGTCTAGAGCAAGGGAGTGTGCTGTTTCAGCACACGCCCCCTTGCCAAATGCTTGATGATTTCTCCTAAGCAAGAGGTGACAATGTACTCAATGATGTCATTGACACAATTAATTGTATCACTGTTGATCAGAAGACTGAGCTGCCGTTTGAATTTAATGATCCTATCAAGTCACCTAGCAATAGATACAGTTGACTGGCAATTCTGTGTTTGGAAATTAAGAAGCTACGAACTTGATCAGTATCGGTATGATGAAAGCGGCTTAAAACCAATAGCCAAATGATAAGCTGCTCAAAGCAGGAGAGATCTCAAGATTGCTCACTGAGGCACTGAATTCACACATTGGGAGACAGAGAAGATGGTGTTGTTGGAATTTCCCCATTCCTGACAGAGGGGTGGAAAATCTCTAGACTTAGCGGTAAGCTGGCTGGAATCAGGGAATGGTTAGTGGTTCCCTCTCTGTTCATTCGTAGAAGTCCCAGATTGGTCTTTAGTTAAGCTACATGTTTAAAATTTTCAGTGTTTGATACAGCAAAGAATGGAACAACTGTACCATGGGCATGACTACAGGTAAATCCTGATGAACCCAGCGTGATCCAAGGGCCAAATCCTAATTGGTCGTCGGCAAAACTTCCTATTGCAAAGTAGACTTCAAGCGGCTTATCAGGGGAACCTTTCGAGGCCTTGTCGCGTCGTTCAAGCCTTTCACCTTGGAAAAATCCTTGAGTGGATGCTCGAGGGGTCGGAGGCATTCGTCTTGCGCAAAAGTTGCCGAAAAGGAATCCGGCCGGCCTGCGGCAGAGGCGGGTGGAGTTGCGAGCTGCCGTCATTCGGCACGGAAGCAATAATCTCATCATTGCTTCGTTATTTATCACATGTACTGTGCCTACCAACATCTTGCACTACCTCCAGACTATACAATATCAACAGAACATGTCGAATCATGGCAGTATTTCGAATGTTGTCGCACTGTTCTTCTTCTTCCCATCGTTGCCTGTCAAGTCTTCGTGCAAGGCCGTAGTCCATATCTTGCAGTTCAGCCTGATATGCCACAGAATATGCAGCGCCTCCCTGCTGGCGCTAAAGGAACAGCCCCAGGAAGCTTGAAACTTTTGCACTGTTCCTGTCAGCTTCTACTGCAAAACCATGGTCTCAGTAGCTCTGATGAGTTGTAAGTGGCGTAAAAGGAGGAGCATAATAAACCAAGCAGAGTCAGAGCACAATCATTAGGAGGGCGCAATCAGCTCCGCCCAGAGATTTTTGCATGTTTCTTATAGCAATTTGAAAGAATAAATCCTCACAAGGCTTGATATGTGAGTAGTGAGCCATGCAAGGATCCGCTTTCACTGAGCACAGCCAACAAATGCCACCCTGCAGCGAAAGCAGCTCTTGGGCCTCATTCAAAAGTGAGACAATAGAACAACCGAATGAATGGGACCTTGGGATACAAGTCCAGCGATTCAACTGATGTCACAGAACCTCTGGAGATCCCAGGACAGACGCCGAGGGTCCGACTCCATTCTGCCATCTGGAAGTATTTGTGGATTGGGTCAGGGCTACTCCGTACGAAGCAGGAAAATCCAGATTCCCTTCCCGATTCTTTACAGGTATTGAGTGTTACTGTGTAATTAACGGTACTTTGTTCATGTGGGGCAAGAAACATCCATTACCCATGCCTCTGATTGGCCAATCGGTGAAGGGGCCCCTGAATGCATAAAACGTGATTCAATAAATTACGGGGAAATATAACAATAGTGCAGTGGCTGACAGAGTCCTTGAGCGCTTTGAGTGGATTTTCCTGCAACCGGCTAGCCTGCCTGCCCCCCCCCCCCAGCCCTACCTATTGCTTGCCTTTGATAGCCATTGTCTCTCTTGGTCATTAACACGACTTCCTGGCCTTCGAAGTCTCCCATTCTCTCCGACGATTCGACTCTAGGCAGGTCCCTGACGACGTTTATCCGGCCCTAACGCTGGCGGTTTCTGGACACGCCTTCGACCTTCTAGCTCGAGTCCAGCCGCTGGCCGTTTGTTTCCCCTGTCGCGCCTCCATCTGTGTTTTGACGCTGAGCGCCGTGGTCGTCTTATCAAGCGGATTGCATACAAAAGGAAGCTCGAATCGGACGGGTGATACGTGGTAGACCAATTCGCAGCCTGCGAATCAAGTTGTAAGCCTGGGTCGTCTTGCATTGGTCGCCATGGGATCAACTCAGTTTGGCAACTTTCATGTAATCCCTTCCCAGAAATCGACGAAAAGCCTCTTTACCCTGTATGATTAGGATCGCTGACACTTGCGCGTCGCCGTAGGACTTTTGTCGAGATACGACACTGCCAGTATGCAATGTACGTCGCTACCTGTCGTTACCTGTCGCTGATTGAGCACGAGTTCGGGTGTATAGAACTGACCTTGACAGATATTTGTCGACAATAATCAACCTCCTAATCAAAAATTTGGTGGATGCGCCTTGACGGGAATTGGCTTGAGCAATGGCAGACACCTTGCCAATCTCGGTACGCTGATGCGCCTCCATATCCAAGGGATACGTTGAACCTGACAGGCTGCAGGCTCGATTTTACTATGTTTCATCGCAATCCTAGTGGCGATGTTCTTTGCATGGAAATCAGAGAAGAAAAAAGCCGCCGTAGGAAGAAGGTGTGAATATCTATTGCGACTGTATAGAATTGGCGTTATAGAACTGGAACTGATGGATCGTCCAGGGAAATTCAAATATTCCTCGTCGGCTATATCATCATTCAGATTTGCGAAATCTTTACCGTCGGCGGTTTCCCCCTCGATGATAACGTTAGGAAGGTGTGTGATAGCGATGACCTCATCGTGTTCAAGCCATCATTAATTCGTTCCCCGCTGACTGCCTTGTAGGGATTTACTGCTGTCCACTTAGCTGCCATTTCTGCTACAACTTGGATGCTTTTCGTAAATTCGCTGATCGGGTATCAATTTATCGATGACGGCACACCAATTTCGATGGGACTTCTGGTCCTTTCGGCGGCTGTTATGTTCATTGGGACTGGTTATATCACGCTCGACACTGCCTTCAGTTGGACTGGGCATTTTGATTCGAGCCTTTCCGGCGAAAACAGAAATATTGGACTCTATGTTCTTTATCTCCTATTTCCGTTGGTTTGTTTGGTTGGATTCTTCGTGCTTGAATCCATTCTCGTCATTAGGATTCTCGGCGAAATGCGACCGATGCGTACGTATTCAGACCTACTTTTGGCTCTATAACAGAAGCACTGTTGTATCCCGAGCACAATGCTGACAGCAATGCCGCAGTGTACCTCTCAGCTTCCGCCCTGCTTTTCGCGATCGGACAAATATTCAACTTTGTTATTAGCACCCACCTCTGCCAGGCGTCAAGCGGCAAGATCAACGGCGCTCTGTTCGAAACGTTATTCACTCTTCTCGCTGTCAGTATGGTATGGGTTTTCTGGAGCAGCATAACAGAAGATGACTGGCCTATGCCTGTAACCACTGGGGGTTTCAGTTGAGCAAACCCCAACCGGCCAGAATCGGAGATATATCAAACCGTGTACGAAAATATATTCAATTTGGTGGAAATACCCCTTGCTCGCTCGATAAGATGAGTTTTGATCTCTTTTGAGACGTTATATTCTTCTGTACCCGGCTAACCAGCCTTATAATGTGAATTGGGAGGTGATTTATGTGTGCATGTCCTTGATATGATGTAGCGTTAGGGACTTCTTTTGTTGGGGGAATTTAATGATGTAATATCTTTCTACTTGCTGTGCTTTACCTTTTGAGAAATCTGGAAGGTTCGTTACTGATCCTACCTACCCTTGATTTACACAAGGTCTAAAAATGTGATAACAGCCTATTGCCATTTTCTAGCTTCAAGGGCCTTGACATTTGTGATCTGAAGCAGAATACATACGAAGGAATGACATTATGCGTGGCCCATGCAGAAGATGGCTATCATGTTTCTAGCATATACCTCTCTTCAGACGAACGGCTAAAATCAGACGTGACAGATAGCTCAAATGGTTCAAGGCCATGTACCTCGCGTTCAGCACCAGAAATATCGCATCTCGCCTATTGAGGCCCTGTTGGGTGGTTGTTGGTACCTTCCACATTTTTCGTTTCATTTTTCCCAAACACTCCCATCCCTACCCAGTATCGCCAATGTGTCCAAGCTGGCCACATGCATACAGCTTCGATATTGTTCCCCATCGGATCAAGCACAAAGGACGCGTAGTAGAGTTGATGATATTGGGGTCTAGGACCGGGCGCGCCGTTACATTTCCCGCCAGCCTTGATGGCCGCATTATAGAAGGCGTGAACGAGTTCTCGGGCTTACATTTAGATGTTTAGTTTCAATACCTTCTGGGATAAATGAGTTTGTGAGGGTGAAGAGGATGTTGGACTTACTGCTCGCGCTGAAGGCGATATGTATTGGCTCCTTTTGTCTCTCAAGCTCGTCCGTATCATCGTTGGCAGTCGATTCCGTTTCCGGCTTCACTCCGGTAATCCAGAAATCGGGATAATGTACCCCGAGGCCAACCACATTGTCAACGGGTCGCATGAGCTCCTTGTACCCTAGCGGACCCAGAGCAGCGAGGTAAAACTTCACAGTTTCGTCGAATTTGCGATGTGGAACGCAGAAACCGACGTGTGAGAAACCCATGGTTGGTAGGAAAACAAGTCAAACAGAACAGTTATAGAAAAAACAATGGCAAAGCTCCAAAGTTAGTGATAAAAATCCATAGTAGATAAGACAAAAGGACGTCGAAAGAAGCTCTCCGTCCCAATTTATAGAAAACTCATCTCGGGTTGGCTTGAGACAGATACGAGACCTCTCTCCAATGTTTTAACCGTGGGCCCAAGGATTGACGAATAAAGAGGAGCTGGTTGCCTAAACTAAATAACCTTAAGATATGTTGACCGCACCTAGTACGTTTGAGGATAGACTTGAGGTTCTTGAAAGTTCGCTCGACCAAGGAGCTAGTTTGCACGATGTTCTTGATAACTACCTAAGCTTCTGCCATAGTTATATGTTTCAAGCACACAAGAAACGGACCTGGCGTGGAACCTGGCACTCCGGAATAGAATTCCACGATCACATCGAAA
Organism: Amauroascus niger; assembly: GCA_001430945.1. Taxonomy (NCBI): domain Eukaryota; kingdom Fungi; phylum Ascomycota; class Eurotiomycetes; order Onygenales; family Onygenaceae; genus Amauroascus; species Amauroascus niger. Next base: position 132,792 of record LJPK01000760.1, on the reverse strand, counting down.
AGCGTAACGAAGGCTGGTTGTGGGCGGTTAATTTCATCAGCCATCTGAGAAATGATCCAATGTAGTAGTTACCTGGGCAACTCCTGATTGGAACTGCCAAAGCTATTATTCCTTCGATGAACATACAGATGTGGATCATCCAAGACTGCAGGCCCTCAGCCTACTTCAGAAAGAGTTGAGTCCCGTATATAACTACCACTCAGTTGATTAGAACTTGACTAACTAATGCTAGATCTTCAAAAATGATATTTAGGTGCCGACACGACCTCGCAACTGCTATCCAAGCGAGAAAGGGACAGAGTGACATGACACTGTTCTGATCAAAGAAGATCACAAAAGCTGTCAACTTTTCCTGATGTTTCTCATTTTAAATCTGGAAAGAGGAAGATTTAGTTGTTCTGCTGAAAAGTATTGGAAATAGATAGTTGGCCAATTTTCCGGAAGAAAAGCCGATATTCAAAAGAGTGGGAGACATTAAAAGAAAGAATTGCAGGTTAATGTCTGGGTTTACAATGTAATAGCCTCATTCCTGTGTAACTAAAGAAATCCCTTGAGAATTTCAACAACGAAGGGCCTGCATGTATAGAGATAATCTCAGGGGCAAATCATCTTGAGGTTGAGGTGAAAAAGAGCAAGGGTCATCCTGCACCGGCCAATTTCATTTTTGACGTTTCGGATTATTCCAATAAAGGTACACAAACTCATTTGGCAGACAACTGATGGTAGCTTAACTGCTGTTGAAGCTGTGGATTAACGATCGCGGAGCGCAATTTGCTCAGGTCATCAACATGCAGTTGTTAGCATCCGAGACCGCTCGAGCGATTCAATTGTCGCAGAGCGGATGCCATGCGAAACAATCCAGGTCTCCCACTGACCCTTCGGATCAAAGAGGTTTGGTGTGGATAAAGGTCAACGCCCTGAGGAGCGAGGATTAATACGAAGCAAAGACATGATACGCAAATATGTCCATTGTTCTTATATACTGCATACGGAAGAAAGCCCAATAGAATTGGCGTAGCAGAATAAATCACATTGTCCGTTCCCTCAAAGATTGACGGGCGTTCCAGATGCAGAGTCTTCATGATAGCGCGCCAAGGGATATCAATATGCAGACAGACGTAAGTTAGGCAAAATGTCAAATAGATTTCCAGAACATGGACTGGCCGAAACATGTTCCATGTGCATCCTCTTCATACTTTTGTTTGGGAGTCAAATAGTGGCCTTTTGGACATGAGAGTTGTTTCCCGTGTCTAAAACCGACGATCAGGGGTGCTGTAAGTCTCCAGGATTTCCGCTGTATTTTTCCCAACTCTTCGATGAAGTTGCAAGGTTCAGAACAACTCAAGCGGCATGTCTACCACAATCCGCCAAAGGTATTTGTGAAGCAGGGCGAATCTCGATTTCTTCAGAACTCAAAAATAATGTTTTGTTTTTCAGAACTGCCGCCGCCGGAGACGGGCTCACAGTCTTACTTTCACATCCAGGCATGGTAGCGTCCACTCTCTTCGGCCCAAAAGGCTCCGTAACCATTCCAGCCCGATCCCCGTCCACTCTGGGTTCTGTTCGCTTGCTGGGGGCATTTCTCCGCCCGGAGTAACCCGCCTCTTCGCTTCTTCAAATGCGGTAGTTGCTAATGCAGCTGCGGTCGAATTGACCGTCTCCAACACATATTGCGTCAAACCGGGTGTGGGATCTTGGGTGGCATTGCTGGCTGAGATCGGCGCCGGTGCAGCGAACCGAGGAGAGAACCAATCGCTTTTTAAGTCAATGAAACATCTATCCGACCAGTGGCAAGAGGAGACAAAGAGGATCAAGAGGAGCGCGGAGCAGTAGGAGCACGGTCGGTGAACGAGGCAGGTGAGGGTCACAAATGATACTATGAAGAGAGGGCTGGCGTTTGTCGGGATGAAGAGGAGGGGCAGCCAGCTAAATATCAGAGTTAGTTATGTGCTCTGGCAGAGTGATGGGAGGTTGCAGACTGGCAAGCCATACCTTCTGAGACAGAACATCGTCACATCAAACAATCTTGACTGCTGGAACAGGGCGGCAAGGAGGGACCTTCAGTGTGAATTCGGCGATTTCCGAGGTCGAGTAGCTGCATTCGAAGATACGATCAAACGTGATTCCGTCTTTCTTTTCTTTTTGATTTTTCTTCCTTCTTCCTTGCATACCACTCACACAACAGAGAAGGGAAATGAGTTTGTCGGAGAGTGAGAAACATCCGAAACCTGCCTGCTTCAAGGCAGAGTCCTGAGAAAAGGGCCATCCTTGCTTTTGGCTTGGGCGCGAAGGGGGCAAAATTGGCTGCAAACAGGGGCAAACAGAGCAAACAGGGCAAACACGGGAGCCGCCAAAAGCTCCAACAAAAAATAGCCTCGCTGCTCTCGCTAACCCGTTTGGTGATCAACATTCCATCCATCCTCAACCTCTCTTCTTCTCACTCCGCGTCTCCCTTGTAACCTTCTCCGAACTCACATTTCCCTCCGTTGATTGAAATCTTCGAGCAACTGATCTTGATAACAAGCTCCAGCTTATCTGCACTCTTTTTCCTTTTTCTTTTGCTTTAGCTGTCTTTTTGTAGCCCTCGTGAAACTACTGACCTGATGGTCGAGGCAGAAATGTCTAACACACAAGCCGAGCTCCAGGCCTTGTTTGCCCAGCTTATGACAAACCAATCTTCCGAAAATGCATCTAATGGACTGCCGCCTGTGAATCAGCAGCACGGCCAGCTAGGATGTGTTCCAAGCTCGTCTGGTCTGGTTCATCGACCTCCTCACTATGCTCCTCCTTCGGTTTCGTCACCGCTGTTCAGTCCGCCGATGGCTGGGACCCCTCCCCACCATGGATCCGACATAATTAGTCCTAATGTTCCCACGCCTCGAAATGAACAGAGTGCCCAAGCTGTTTCCAATCTGGACCGGACCTCTCAGTTGCTGAACCTTCTCAAATTTAACAACTCTGGGTCTGGCGGTAACTCGCCCAAGCCTCAAGCTAGCGGAGAACCTTCGTGTGCCAACAGATATGGAGGAATAAGCTCTGAAAAGGGTCAAAATGGGCATAATCGAGGCATCTCGGCTTCCGACTTGGTTGCCTCCTTTATGAGCAAGCCTATCACTGAACGTGCTGGTACCTCAGGATCGTCGTCCGCCAGCCCGAATCCGCCAGTCGACAACGCGCAAGAGATGTTGCTACGATTACTCAGTCGGCCCAAGCCCCAACAGCGCCAACCTTCAGAGTCACAGAAGCCTGCAGAAAGTAAGACCGCTGTTTCTCCACCACCACAATTTCCTGAAGAGATCGAAGATCGCAAATCCTCACCAGTCCGTACTTTCGGTACTCGCGAGAGCCGGGAGACCACTCCGTTTGAGCCACCAAAGCCGCAGACGCCCGCGCAGGCGTCGATTTTCAGCTATGTGAATCCGTTTGAGCAGCTCGCCGCTGCATCGCCACGCGTTCGGTCTTCATCGGCTAACAAAACCGCGTCTGGCAAAACCGCTCCACTAGCCGACTTGCGCAAAGATGGGCAACCTGAATTGAAAGTTTCCAATGGCTTGACGCGTCCACGCGAAGAGTATGATGCCCAGGCCAAAGCCGAGCTCGCCACATCTCAGGAGTCGCGTCCTGAGAAGAAGCTTAAGACAAGAAAAGCTGTACCCGAAGCTCTTGTTAACGGCGTTTCTGGAAGAGTCGAAACCCAAGTCGAGGCTACCCTGGCTCGAGCAGGAGGTGAGAAACCGGGTCCCAAAAAGGTTGAGCTGAAAGCAGAGGAGTTCCAACAGGCACCAACGAAGCCTGTAAAGGAGGTTGAGGCTGCCACAGACGCTGTTCCAGAAGAGCTTGAGAAAAAGTCTACTGGTAACATGCTTGTCAATCCCGCTGAGAAAGCAAAGGAAGGTGGAAATCTGGTCGAATCGTGGGAAAACGAGACAGAGCGAGTTGTTCCCGTATACAGCTTTCCCTTGAAACCCTTCCTTTCTATTACGTGGAAAGGCGTTACTACCAATTGTCTGTCTGTCCGTGACGATGGTTTCATGGACATTGCCAGGCTAAAGAAACCGTTTGACCAGCTTGATCGTTCTCTCACTTCCGCTAATCCGGATTATATTGTTTACGCCCTTGCGAGGAATGGTGGGATGCGTATCATCCGACAAGACGATGGTCGTGACCTACAAGTGTTCCGTTCCAGTAACGATCGTATTTTCAATGTCGCCCTTTGCCGTGCGGGCCAGAGCCCGCCGGAAGGTAAGGATGAAGCGGTTTTGGGGATCGGTGTCAGCGGTTCAGTGTATTGGGCATCACTTTCCAGCGGAGGTGATAATCTCTTTGAAAAGGGTTCCTTAGATACTAAAAGCTTGGTTTTTCCTCCGTTCCCTGCATCTGATGAGAACACGTCCGGCGGACAGCTGAAAACGCGCGCCAAAGCAAGTTCACGTCACCCCGAATTTTTCGCTATCGGTCGCGGCAAGTCAATTCATGTTGTGTGGCCAAACGCTGCCATGTCTTCGAAGTATGGTATATCAGGCCTTGATTGCAAAGTTGACACGGAAAAATTCTACAAGGAACGAGCTTTAAAGATTTCGACCGGAAAAGCTGGAAAAGATTTTATATTCAGCGATGATGATACTGTCATTGTCTCTCTGGACAAGACGGGACGAATGAGGTTCTGGGATATCCGCGAGATGATCGATGCTAATTTCGAGGCAAGTAAGCCTGATATCCGTGTACCGCTTCTTACACTTGTGGCCGGGGCACCCAATGAGAAGTTGTGGCCTACGTCTGTTTTATTCATTGATAAATTGCGGCCTTACCTTAAGACGTGTGCTATGCGTTATATGCTTGTCGGGTTTAGACAAAATCACACTCTTCAGTTGTGGGATCTGGGCCTAGGAAAAGCAGTGCAAGAACTCAATTTTCCGCACGAAAAAGAATCGGATGCTATTTGCAGTGTCGCTTATCATCCTGGCTCCGGCATCGTTGTCGTCGGCCATCCGACTCGCAATTCTATCTACTTTATTCATTTATCAGCGCCAAAATACACTTTACCGCCGATGTCTCAAGGTGCGTATATTCAGGGTGTAGTTGACAAAGACGAGAAATCTCTGGTACCTGAATCCACGGCTTGCATGAGTGGAATTCGTGAATTGTCGTTCGGATCCAGAGGCCAATTACGAAGCCTGGAATTGCTTCCCTTGGCAAAATCGGTTTCCCCGCAACGTTCAACAGAAGAGGATGCTGCGCTCTTCGAATTGTACGTCATGCACTCTCATGGCGTTACCTGCCTGAATATCAAGAAGGCAGACCTAGGCTGGAGTTTGGACAACAAGATCATTCACCATGTCGACTCTTTGGAGAAAGGGTTGATTGAACTGAAAGATTTCCGCTCTCTGGCCTTGCAGGCCGACGAACAATCTCTCAGTGGTGAAACCCCATCGTCAGTGATCGGAAACAACAGAGAAAATGCGAAGAAGCCCGAAGTTGTGGCAGAAAACCCTACAAATGCCCAATCATCCCGCTCTGAATCTCCGATAAAGGAGGAAAAGAAAAAGATGAACCAAACTGTTCCGGTGATTATTCAACAGCAGTCTGCGTCTCCCGAGAAGCCTGAGAAAAAGAAAAAGAGAAAGGGTGTAGCGGCCGTCGAATTACCAAGAATGCAACCAAACGAGGGTGAAATCCAAATTGCCCAACAAGACAAAGAGCCAGCAAAAAGTGCAACCCCAAGTCAAGTTGAGAAAACTCTGGCAAAGAAGCCTCATGTCTCCGAGTCTGCGCTTGGCATGTCTACAGACGTTCTGGCCATGGGAATAAAGGATGCTAAAGAAACGCTTTTCTCGGAGTTCTCTAAATGTCTCGGCCACGAGCTTGGAGAACTTTATAATCGCTTTAACGAAGATAGACGTTCGCAAGATGAACTCTCGATCTCGCGACAGGACGCTATTTTGCGTTTGGTCTCCAGCACTCTTTCAGAGAACGTTGAAAAGAATCTTGCGCGTATTATCAGCGGCAAAATTGAGTCTACCGTTATACCAACTCTCATGGACGTTACAGCTGCTTCCCTGGAAAAAACGGTGGCTGAAGGAGTAAATAAGAATTCACAAACCCTTTCTCAGTCTATGAGCAGTATTGTTCCTGACGCTGTTACTCAAGCCCTGCAAGCGCCGGATACACTCAAAACTATATCTGAATTAATGGTTCCTGCAGTTACCAAAAGCGTCGAGAGCGAGTTCGCCAATGTCGTTCGCAACAAGATAATGCCGACAATGAAAAACGAGTATGCTCGTACAACTGAAAAGTTCATTGGCGATGTCGAACAAATGTTTGTTTCGAAGCTAAATCAGTATGAGAAACAGCGTCTCACCGATAGCGTCAAGATCGAGCAACTTACTACTCAAGTCAGCTCTCTGGTTCAGGTTGTTTCGACAATGGCAGCATCTCAAGCGAAATTTCAGGGAGAAATCCTAGAAATGAATCGTCGCTTTGAAGAAATGCAGGTTGGCGCTCAAGAACAACGCAATTCGGCTTCTACAGCTGCAAGTGTCATTCAGGACCATTCCGCCGTTGAGCTATCGCCCGAGAAAGCGGAGTTGCAAGAGATCTCTAGATTGATGGAATCAAAAGATTACGAAGAAGCATCGGTTAAGGTATGCTAATCTATGCTACATTTCAATCACAAGTACTAACTAAAAGACTCTAGTGGCTTCAATCTACTCAACAGGCTGAGCTTTTTGACAAACTCTTCGTCAATTACACTCCGGATTATCTGACGACGCTTTCGCCAATCGTAGCGCTCTCAGTCAGTGCTGCTGTGACATCTTCGCTTGAAACCAATGTGTTGATCCGTCTTGACTGGCTCAAACAAGTCTTCTACACTGTGAATATCCGGGTATGTATTCAACCTCTCAGGTCCATTATTTGTTGAAAAAACATTCTAACATTCCTACCACACAGGATCCTGACATCGCCGAAATCGCGCCAAAAATCATGGATATCTTGATTCAACGACTCCAGGGTCTTTACATGTCAATTGCTCAGCACTCCCCTCACGACCCTATCTTGCCTAAAATCCCACCTCTTACTCGGTGGGCTCGGGATCTGAAAGAGGCAAACAGCTACAGCCAAGCATAAACAATTTTTTTGTTTTTGCCAGAAATCACTGACAGTTGTCTCTTTACGATGTCTAGGAGGAAAAAAAATAGGTAGATAAATGGTTTATTTGACAAGCCACTTTACCATCATTCATGAAGAGGACAAATTTTGTCATCTTGGGGTTCATAGAAACCTTTACATTAATGCTTCATTTGCTAATGCTTTTGTATCATAACAAAATCTGCGAGTTCTTTTTTGCTGATTTGGAATTCTTGCATTCCTGACAAATCTCAGAATTGAGTGTGCCCTACTGTCTCATTTGATGCAATGATTCCATTCAAAAAATGAATTATGTGTTCACTTATGAAGGACACCATGTACCATTCCATTTTTTAAACAAGGATAATGAAGCGGCATGGAAAATGGGTTGGAACAGGGCATATGAGCGAAAATGGTCTTGCTATGTTGTTTTCTTTTGGCAGAGGATTTGGTATGAGGGAGGTGAAATGGCAACAATGAGGTAGATTGTCAAAGACATGAGGATGATGGGATGCTAGCTATTGACTTTTATACCTTCGAGATATGCTGTGTAATATATGTACACCTACACATTGAGCAGACACATCATAGCTCGGAAAGTAGTTATCCGACCAATGTGGTGATCGGTTTCGGTAGTTATCTCATCATGGAACTTTCTAAGCGTGGAATAGAAATCCATCATCGGACCCATCATCACCGTCATTCCCCGCTTCTCCCTCAACAAGCTCAAAACCCATCGCTCTCCAATTCAGTTCCCGCCTCCAATGCAGTCCATACCCCTTCTCCGCACCCAACGGTGCAAGCTCACTCCCTTTTACTCTCTTTCCCACGATAATTGCACGGAACCGTGAGAGGAGCATGCCCATCGCACAGCATAAACATGGTTCGTGGGTAATGTAGACATCCAACGACGTGCAGAGATATCCCCCGCCGGATGGAGAGGAGAGGTTGTTCAGGCTAAAGAAGTGTGATTCTAGCTGGGAGAGCGGTGGGATGATGGGCCGAGGGGTTGGTGTGGGTTCCAGAGAAGGGGATTGGGCCTCGGATAGCGCGATTGTAGATGATGAGGAGGAGGATGCGGCGAGGCGTTTATTTGATACGATGGATATCACGCGCATCAGCGCGTGATTGGATGGCTGGCCTTCGGTGTCGGGTTCGTAAGGTGGGTTCGGACTGGTAGATTCGCTCGACGATACGGATGAATTGGTCGCTGCGTGGTTTGGATCGTGATATCGTGAATCACCTGCTACTGCAACAATAGCGGACCATGGGTCGTCTGGGCTGGATTCTAGTATCGCGGGGTCAACAACGACCGCACCGACGTCGCGGCCACGGCCTGATTGTTCTGCCTCCTGCGCCAACTTCCTGGCTAGAGCCAGATAGGATCCTGCACGTGGTTCTATTGAGGATTGCGTTCGCGCCAGGATTGTTGGGGGCGGGGAAAGAGAGGCCGGTTGCGCCGCAGGGTTGTACATCGTTGGCCAATATTTCCGAGACCATTCTTTTGCTTGTTCTAGAGAGTTGGGAGCTTGCAAGGGTATCTTTGTGGATCGTAATCGCACAGTCGACGGTACGGATTCTGCATCATCTGGATATATGGAATCGGCGAGTTTAGGTGCGTAGGGCATAAGCAATGCTTCGACTTCTGCGCGGTCCGGGAGCGGTGGGGAGATCAAGACATGAATCGTCGTAGCACCACTCGAAGTCGGTTCAGAAGAGACATTTCCTCCCTGAACTAGTTTCAAATGGTCTGGTAAATGATCGGGCTTTGCGAAGCGACGAAGATATGTGAGATTGACGGATGGATCTCGAGGAAAGGTCGAGTCAAGCAGCCTGCGGGAGGTTAGTCCATCCCACCATCGAGGTTTTTGGAACAACGAAGTCGATTTCGGACTTTACTACTTTATTCGCTGATTTGATATCGATCTCTGCAACGAGAGCTTCGTCTGTGGTTATGCATTAGCACTTGTAAGCTCCTCCGATACCGCTAGGGAAAAGCAGCCTTTTCTCACCTTCGTCTTGAGTAGGATGTAACTCCTGGATTGTTAGGAGAGGCACTAACCGACCTATTATAGGCTGTATACTTTTCAGACAATCTAAAGCCTTGATGGCGGGCATGGTGACCGACAAAGTAAAAGCAGTATGTTACTGGAAAAGAAGCTGTTGGATAAGGCAGATCATGACTTTTGCAGGCACATCAATTTCGAAAAATTGTAGTTAATTAACCAAGCCTGCAAATCTAAATCAACTAACTTACCAAACCCAACCAGTTCTTTAGAACAAGAGAGTACATGCACATGGAAGATGTGCAATGGGGTTGCTGTTCACAGGTAGAATGTATCTACCTTGCAAGGCAACTATTTGATGGATGTGTAGAAAGGCCCAAAGCCCTAAAATGTAGCCCTAAAATGGACGGACCTTCTAGCTATTGTGAGTGATGTGGAATGAGCCCAGTAACCTCAATAGCTACATGCTTGAGAATAAATTGTTTACCATTGATATTGTGGTATATTTGTGACACATGATGTGATTTCAGTATTTCACTAGGAGTTGCCTTTTCACTGCTGGGTCTCATTCACAATTGAAGGACCAACTGTGTAACCCTTGTCTTGGAGCGATTGCATCAGGGGCTCTTCCAAAAGTAAACAGAGAGATTTAATTATGAAATAGTGGCCTTTTGTATATGTGTAAGGTCTAAGAGAATATATGCAGTATGCAGGTGCAACGCCAATTTATGATACTCCAGACCCCATCTAATTGACTGAAGAAAGCCTTGTAAAACGAATTGATGGACATCACTGAACTCCCCAAAACATGCCCATCGAAAATAATAAAACAAAATAAAGGACCCTTTGAGGCAACTTGTGAAAGAAGCGAACAAAACTCTGCAAGTGTAGCATAGGGCAATAACATGTTCCTTTCCTTTTTAAATAGAGGACCTCAAAATGTGCAAATGTCCAATGGCAATGGAATGCCCAGCGCATGGTTTCGCCTCATATCACTGATCTTCATTCTCTTCAGGCTCCATCACATAATCATCAGATCTCTGGACAAGGCTTCGGTAATAATCGACGAGCACTTCTGGCTGAGGGACAATTCGCCATTCCACCCGCCAGAGAAATTCCAGCTCGAGCAAAGCTAGTTCGGCGATGGTGATTCCACCAACCCTAGCGTACGTTTTGTTCGTCCAAAAGCTGTCACTCAGTCCCTTGCTTGCCACAGTCGCTGCAGTAATGAGGAACCGGTGGACGGTCAAACTAGATACAGTAAAAGCGGGGTATAGAGCGCACAGTCGGTCAATATAATAAACCATACTCAAGAGAATTGGGGTCGGAAGGGTGGCGTGGGTAGCCAAACGTTGCAGATAGTCTTTAACGGAGATGCGAGGAGGAGAACGCGAATGAAACCGTGTGAGCCGTCCATCACGCAGAGGGATCTGGTCATTGCACTCGATCAACTCCATGAGCATGCCAGAGATTAGGACAACCAAGTCTCGAGGATCAGCATTCTCATATCGTCGAGGAAGGACCTTTGGGTCCGACTTTGCTGGTCGCGGTCGCTTTGGTACGGAGCCGTCCGGTGCGTCGCCCAGAACAGCACCAGGCCCTGGTTTCAAAGTCGATTCTGCCCGAGTATCCGGCGTGCTACGCTTAGTTCCCGCGGCGACTGGTGGCATCCGTGAGCCAGGCTCGAACGACGCACAGGTTTGGGTCGATTGAACGGCGGATGAAGAAGGCGGCGGATCGCCGCTGGCGGCGGTGGGCGTAGGATTAGAGTTGGGGTTGGATTTGGCGGAATGGCTGTTAGAGGGCGATGGATGGATTACTGGGGCCGCTCTTTCAGCCGGCGACGTCGGGCGGGAGTACTGGGTGCCCGCATCCACCGTTTGACGTCGGAACGCGACTTGGATTTCGTGTCTGGCGGGGATGTTACGCAGGCAGGGAGCGGGACGGGGTGGGCGGGATGCGGCAGGAGAGCGCGGTGGCGGTGCAATATGGCTGTCGTAGAAGTGAGGTTGCGAGGGAAGGTCGGTGGCGGCAGCGGGAGGAGGGTTGGGAGAAGCGCATAGCAGCGCGGCGGCGGTTGGCGATGAGGTGATCATGCCCTCCGCCTATGCTTGAATGCGCAGGCAGGGAAGAAGGATGCACGTGGGCCTGAGCGGAAGCCGCTGTGGAGAGCGACGGGACGGACGCAGAAAGGATGATCTACCAAGCCAGCGCTTTCGAGTCTAGCAGCAACCAAATAGGAACAGCGCATCTTGGCCCTTCGTCTGCGCTTATAGTTCTTGTCGTCGCAGGAGAGAGAGAGAGAGAAGAGAGAGAGAAGGGAGGAGGGGGGAAAAGAACAGGGAGAACAACAACACACCCGGATCGTCGAACTTTTGCTCGAGCGCTCAATTCAAGTTGCTTTTTATTGAATTTTGGCTTTTTTTTTTTGGCGTTGAACTCTCTGGCAAGTCCAGATTCATGCTCCCCAATTGGCCATTGGCAAACAGGAGCGGTGTTTCGTAGACCTGCGATTGGCTGATTGGCAGAGCGAAAGTGACAGCCAATCATATGTTGACTTTTTGAATCTGATTTTTACGTCAGCGGATAGTTACAGACGCTAAGCCTAAACCCGACGGCGGGCGATTATGTCATCCCCCTTGCCTCTTGTGTGGGAACAACGCAGCTTTCTGGGATCGAAGCGATTTCTGGGAGTGTGAGGTTGGGAGAAAAAACACATTAACTAGAGACCAAGGGATTGGTATAATTTAAGAGTCACTTCTTCTTTCTTCTTCTTTTTCTTATTTGTATAGTTGCATTAATGATGACTTCCTTCTGCAAATGATTCACTTCTCTTCCTCAACGAGAAACAGATAGCGCGCTCTGATTGAAGAGGCAGCTCCATATAACTAGTTGCTTTTCTTCATTGCTCTATCCACCTGCCCAAGCATTTGCAAACCCCTGTCTTTGGGTCGACAAACAAGGATACGCACTTGAAAACAATAGATCAGCAAGTGGACTTCTTCAGGTGAGCATCTATGTGTGCAGGGTGACACCAGGCAAAAAACGTTTTGCAAATAGTCAAGTCTGGGACCTCACCTTTGACTTATCTTCTTAGGTAGTTACCCTAGGCTGTGAGCTGAAGCTAACTGTGCTCATTGTGTCCAGGGATCTTTCATTTGAACAGCTTCCGTTCTGCTTCTTGAATAACCTCTCCTACAAGATGACGATAATATCACCTTCACAACTTCTCTCTAATATCCGGGACCCTGAACTTCCAGGCTCGCGAATTGCATCTCTTCGCGTCTTGAAGAATGAGCTTATCGGCCATGAGCAGAAGAAGCAAGCCTGGATAGAACATGGAATAGGACCAGTTTTATCGAACGTACTTGCCGGTCCACTTTATACAGGAAAGAGGCCGGCCAGCATACACATCAATGGAGATAAGAGCTGCTCGTCTCGGCAGGAGAGCTTGGCGGATGCCGATGCTTCCCATCATGAAGCTGTGATAATCATTTCCAGCCTTGCACAAGGTTAGTGCAAAGTTTGTCTGCTTCTTGTTCTTTGATCAATGCGTGATTATCCACCCAGTTTCTCCTGCTACATAGTGCTGACAGATTCATTGCTAAAATGTAGGTGGACCATCATACATATCTCCAATTTTTGCAAGCGGCATCCTTGACTCACTTCTTGCAATCCTCTCTTCTACATCTTCTACCCCCTCATTAGACTTTGCCATCCTTCAATGTCTTCACACAATCGCTGACAAACTGCCTCTATCATACCAACACGGCCAATCACAGCTTCGACAGCTATCAGCACTTCTTTACTCCGAGGAACATATCGGTAGCTTGCTCAATATTCTTGAGCAAACTTCAAATTCCTCCATCACACAATCTTCAATCACATTGGCGGCGGAACTGATCTCCAAAACGTGTACCGAAGAATCGCACAAGGTAACACTTGCAGAGGCGGGTGTGCTTGACGCCCTGGCCACCAAAATAGCATCCTTTATAGTCTCGCAAGGCTACGTTCTTCCGGGAGCCGAGAAGTATGTAGGAGCCCCGGGGGCTTTGGGTTCGTTTCCGGCACCTGCGCCCGCTAAAGCAAGGCTCAGTCCTATACTTCGCGCCATATCCGTCATAGTTGAATATTCCAAGTCTCGCGCCGACCATTTTTTGACGTCTCCGGCCATCGTGGCTGTATTTCCTAGGAATATACAAAATCTCCCTGTTGCCGAAGTTAAAAAGGGCCCATGGGGTTCTCTCCCAGCGGGATTTGTCGTGCCCAAGCAGAATTCGTCTAACCCCATAGATTCGCTTCTGCCCTCTGTGCCTTCTCCGCAACCTACAGACACAACTAGTTTCCCTCCATTGGGGTCTCAATCTCCTTCCGACAAACGTACTAAATTCTCTACCCCTGCGCCAGTTAGCGAATCGCTGCCTAAACCTGACCAACAAGAATGCGCAATAATATCATGGCTCTTCTCTATGGCGCGAGAAAAATCAGGAATTGATAGGCTCATGGCGATCCGATTAGCAGCTATTTTGTTCCGCCTTGGCCTCGCCAAAAAGCATCGCGTCACGATGTTTGGGTATCTTGTTGTGCCACTTCTCGTCCAAATGCTGGAGAAAAATTACGTTGTTATTGGAAATGTGGACCCGGACGATAACGGATTGAACTCAGAGACGTCAAGGGTGAAAGAAGAAGCGCCTGCCGTAATTGCCACCTTGGTCATGGATAGCCGTGAGCTTCAAAAACATGCAACTGATGGCGGTGCCATTAAAAAGCTTTCACAAATGTTAAAGGAGTCATTTAATATCGGTGATGAAGCTGGAAAATCAATGTGGAGTCCCGTACCGGATGGCCCATTCGTCAAAAGCCTTGACCCGGAAGTATCCCTTGGGCCGCCTGGAGTCCATCCATCGGTACTCCACAAGGTTAGGATTCGAGAAGGCGTCTTAAGGGCTCTTTCCGCACTCTCTCTTTTCAGGGAAGACTACCGCAAGGCTATCTGCGACAATGGTGTCGTCCCGCTTGTCATCGATTCTTTGAAGCCGCATGAGCCAGAATCAGATGACAACAAAAGCGACGCGAAACAAACCGCCATCGAAGGAAATCCAATCCCTACTTTGCTTGCTGCCTGCGCAGCTGCCCGATCGTTGACTCGCTCTGTGAGCGTGCTCCGCACTAGCCTGATTGACGCTGGTGTCGCAAACCCAATATTTAAGCTAGTAAAGTCTCGCAATGTTGAAATCCAGATTGCAGCCACTTCTGTGATTTGCAACTTAGCCATGGATTTCAGCCCAATGAAGGAAGTAAGTAATAAACGAAACCTCTTACCAAATCTTTTAAGGCATTAGTTGGACTGACTAGGTTTTTAAGGCAATCATTTCAGCGAATATGATTCCCACACTTTGTGAACACTCTCATTCTGAGAACACGAAGCTGCGTCTGGAATCGATTTGGGCATTGAAGCATATTGCATATAACTCCACTAATGATATCAAGATGAAGATCGTTGAAACTCTTGAGCCTGGATGGCTTAAACGCGTTATATGCGAGGACCCATCTGACCCGTCCATTCAACAAAAAGTGGAAGAGGACACAGCAGCGGTAGCAAACGACGAGATGGATATAACCCCACCTTCTGCAGAACCAACTGATATTAAAAACTATGTGCATAACTATAGCAGTACGGAATCGGAAGCGCAAACACCGGATCTTCGAATGACCGATACAATCATCCCCGCGAAGACTAATTTCGATACATTCCTGACCGATAGCGCTCGGCGAAGAAAGCTAGCACTCAATGGGGATCTAGACCACACAAAACAAATGCGACAGGATGACATACAAGTGCAGGAGCAGATTCTCGACCTCGTGCGAAATCTGATCTGTGGGAATGGGGCCTCGGAGATGATTGATTATCTATTTCAAGAGGTCACTGATTTATTTGATATTCTTGCAGACAAGTTGCGCCCAAGGTTTCTTCCTTCTGATCGCAAAGACTCCACATCCAAACCGGTACCTATTCCGGTTCCTACCGAGATTCTGTGTTCGGTGACTTATATTATGATCCATATCGCTGCGGGACTATCCCGTCATCGGCAACTGCTTGTCATGCATCCTGAATTGCTTAAATTTACGATGCAACTGTTCGACCATGCAAATAAGCAGGTCCGGGTTAACTTTGTGTGGATCGTGATCAATCTTACTTTTGAAGACGATCAGTGTGATCGTCAGAGCTGCCGTGAACGTGCATTTAAGTTGCGAGAGCTTGGGGTTCTGGAACATTTGGTAAAGTTAGAAGACGACCTGGAGTCTGATGTGAGGGAGCGCACGAAAACGGCACTGCATTTGATGGGCAACCTATTGACATCGGAATGATGATATCCGATTCAAACACTACTCCGAGAGCCTGCATTGTTTTCTACCTACGTATTTTATACCCTCTATTTTCAGCATAGCCGACTCCGCTTCTTGTTTGTAGCCGATTTTATATGCCCTTGAATGTCTTATGATCACGGTAATCTCGTTTGTTGCGAATCCGGGAGTTTGCAAAAGCTTGAGCAAGGCGTGCGGTTGGGCAAAGGAATGTAATTGGAACAGTGACATTGGTTCTATTTAGCATACACACGAATTGCAGTAGTTATACCAGTCATTCCTTTTCATTTTTCGATAAAGTCCCTCCCGGTCCTTGGTGGCTTGACTTGTGGAAAAATGTCCCCAAACCCTCACATCTCGTTTACAAAAGCATACAGCTGCGCAAAATTGGACTTCCAAGCGATGCTCTTCCTTAAGCAGGGAAAAACGATAAAAAGCTAAATATAATAGCCCCAATTTTCTAAATGGGAATCTCGAAAGAGGACGTTGTTCTCCTCGTCCTCAACGCGGCCCCTCCAACACTCCGTCCAGCATCCAGACCGAAGCAAAATAAATACCAGGCTACGTCATTGAGAAGATCCAACCCCGCGCACTTCTAGACCACACGAGCTGATAACTTATAACCCATAGATATTCCAAAAGCCCCTATTGGAGAAAGCCCGAAAATAGTGGCGTTTTCTACACATCAAATCTGTCCTCTTATTACAATTATCCTTCTGGAAATTTTTCACCAACAATGCCCACCAAATCTCAGCCTTCCGTCCCCCACTCAATCCTCAAGGCTCTCTCCCTCCCTACCTCCGATCCATCCAAGATCACGGTCTCAACCCACGGTCTCGGATCAGGCTTCGCTTCCATTGCTCACCTCTGCGCCCTGGTTCCTCCGGCCCTGACGGCCTCGGGTCCCGAACAAGAGCGACACTTCTTCATCAAAACGTCCAATGCGGCCCGGCGCAGACACGACGGCGAAGACCCGGCGATGGAAATGTTCCGGGGTGAGTTCGCTAGTCTGAATGCCATCGCGGACGTGGTACCGGGACTGTGTCCTCGTGGTCTGGCTTGGGGTAAACTGGACGATAATGGTGACGATGGCGAAAACGCCGCCGGCGGAGGAGGAGGAGGATGGTTTCTAGCCACTGAGTTTCTGCAACTGGGCCGATCGCGAGGGAAGAGCGGCTCGGAATCTACGCGCTTGGCGAGGAGATTGGCAAAGTTACATAGCACGCCGGCGCCGGCACCGGCACCGCCTACAGATACGTCGGGGGGTGGAAGGGAGAAGCGGATTTGCAATATGGCGGAGAAGGATTCGGAGGGTGGATATGATGGACAGCCGCAGTTTGGGTTTCCTGTCCCGACGTTTTGTGGGGATGTCAAGCAGCCGAATGAGTTTCGGAAGTCGTGGGCTGATTTTTATGCTGACCAGCGGCTGCGGACGGTGCTTGCGGAGTCGGAGAGGAGGAATGGAGCGGATAAGAGTCTTAGGGACTTGATTGAGAAGGTTGCCGATGAGGTTGTGCCTAGGTTACTTGGTGATGGGCATTTGGGGTATGATCGGCAAGGGAATGGTAGTGGGGTCTTCCCCGTGGTGGTCCATGGGGATTTATGGAGTGGGAACACTGGGAAGGGGTGTATATTGAGGAGTGATGGTGATGGTGTCGGTGCTGACGGAGATGGAGACGAGGAAGTTGGTGATGTGGTTTATGATCCGTCGGCTTGCTACGCACATAGCGAATTTGAACTGGGGATTATGAACATGTTCGGAGGGTTTGGGAGGGACTTTTATGATGAATATCATCGGTTAGTAACGAAGACGGAGCCAGTGGAAGAGTACGCGGATCGAGTTGCGTTATATGAGCTGTAAGTCCGTCTCTGCACTGCTTTTTCAAAGTAGCAGACGTTTTGCTAACTACTATAACCCATAACTAGTTATCATCACTTAAATCATCACACTATATTCAGTGGCGGATATCGGTCGGGCGCTGTGTCCATAATGCAGAAGCTACTCAGAAACTATGGCCGCCATTAGGCCACACTATTCGACTTTTTGTTCAGATAAAATGCGCCTACCATGCTTCTTGGTATAATATAGGGATTTTTTCTACATGGTAAGCTTAACCAGTTCATTGAACGCTTCCACTTAGGTCGTCAGGGATCCAGATATCAGCAGGAAATGGTTTTATCATATTGTCCTTTATTCCTAGATCACACCCATCAGAGAAAAAGGGGAAGCTGGTCAAATCAGAAACCGAGTGTAAGGAATATTTATCTATTCCAGAACTCAAGGAACCCCCCTTCCGGCCCTTGTCGCCTTCGCCAACTGGCCCTGTGCGGTATTATCCGCGTATCGCTTGAACATCGGCAAGTGATACTCCTTCTCGCTCAGGGTATTTTTAACAGAATTTCTACTCCCAATTGCATCCAACCATTTCCTCCACCTCTGCCAAACCTTCTCGTCTTCCCCCCCTTTTCCAGGTTCCGGAATCCCCAAACCGCCTTTGAAATGGTCAAATGGCCATAGTCTAACCGCCCATGGAGCCAGTGCCACATCGGGCATTGTGAGATCCTTTCCAAGGAAGTACGGGCCTTCACCATCCATTGCACGAGTGAATTCTTTCAAATGGCCCAAGAACTCGGTCCGGGCCGCACTTATCTCTTCTTCGCCCTGGAATTGCAAAAAGCGATGGAAAGCGGGTATCACCCTCGATGTCACGAAATCTATCCAAATCTTCGCTCTGGCCTTTTCGTATGGATCTGATGGAAAGAGCCGCGGACCGAAATCTGGGTAGGCCTCTTCGAGATATTCGTTGATGATATTTGATTCATAGAGCGGTTTTGCGGAACCATCCTTCTGGGGGCAGGAGAGTGTTGGAACAAGACCACGCGGGTTCAACGACAAAAGTGATGCTGGCTTGTGGTACGGGTTGACTTCAATGTACTGGTATGGGATCTGCTTTTCCTCGAGCAGGATCCATGTTCGTTGGACTATGGAGTGGGACGTAAATTAGCTGAAATGGATACGGAATTTTTTCGATTTAACGGATTATATTGCGAGTTTCATACCGAATCTACGGAGCACGCCTCATTGTTAGGATCTCGCTTTCGTTGATTGGAAACATGCGCGACGAGAAACAAAGAAAACAAAAAAAAAAAAAAAAAAAAAAAGATAAAACATGATGCTGTTCGGAGTAGGACGTACGGACAAAACCAGCCAGCATAGAGCTTCAATGGCTGCTCCTCGGCATGCTCGCGCACGATTTGCCTTGCAGGCCCTGTTGCAACAGGGTGGATGTTTGCGTCGGGGGTCGAAGGTGACATTTTTGTTGACACTGTTGTCAGGGGCTAGGCTTAGTTACCGATGGCCTGGGAATGTCTCTTGTCAAAATAACTATGACAAACGAAGAGCCGTGGGATCAAAGAAAGCCACAACTTGAAAGAAAGGATGGATTTGGCGGATGGGGGAAAAGGAAAACGATGATGTAGTTAAATCAACAAAGCTGTCCCACTGTTTCCCAGGTGCCCGTGTTTTACCAACCTTTATATACCTATTTGGTAGTAACGTTTATCACGGCGTCGTAAGGCTAGGCTTCATTTTTTTGATTGGCCAGATTATTTTAGCTTACCGATTGCGCTGGAGATTTCTAAGTCTGTTGCACAGAAGTCCGAATATCTCAACGGAGAACGGTTGGAATGTTAGAAATCAGTGTTAGAAATCAATGTTAGAAATCAGTGTTAGAAATCAACAAGAATTGCATGGAGGTAGGTACCACCTCATTTTGTATGTAGATTTGGTTTGTTATTCAATTCTAGTCTGAGATTCATATCCATTAATTGGGGTGTCAATCTGCTCAAACAACTGATCGCAGAATCTCTAATCAATCCACCCACCATTTATCTGCTTTGTACTCCGTAGGACTGTCATTTGCTGAAGGATTCACTGTAATATAATTTTCCAATTCCTTTGCAATCAGCTTCTGAAACAAAGTGAGAAAACGATCATGGCTGAGCTCAACTTGGAACTTATTCTTTATCATTCAAGACCGGCAAAGCTTCAGAAACAGATGTGAAACACAAAGAAAATGAAGCTGATCATTTAGATAGAAATTGTGAAGCCATTTTACTAGAAATATAACCACTGACCAGAGAAATTCAAGTAGAGATTCTGTGGAATTAATTTGCAGATGATTGTGGGATATGAGAGAGTTGAGCTGGGAAAGAGAGAGAGAAACATCACAAGAAGTAGTTAGTTAGTGATGGTTGAAAACAACATCTTGAACAAATAACTAACTAGCTGTGATTGGCTGATTTGTTTAACTAGTGCGGCTGTTGCCAGCAAGCTAACTAACCTTCCCCCCCCCTTTCCCCCACTTGAGGGGAAAGCTTGTTGGGGGAAACCATGCAGTCATGTGATATCAATTCAACCTTTCCCAAGTTTTTCTGGCTTTTGAATCAATTAAATGGCCGGGAACACGATTCATGAATAAAACAGACCTCAGAGAGAAAGGCTAGAGAAGGGCATACTCTTTCTCGGCAAAAAGTATATGTCCACGAACAAATAACTAGTTCAACTATATCATCAGGAAAGCTTGCATGTTATTCTCCCTGTAGTTTCTGGAGAATTCGCTCTATTATCAGAAGATGATGGGGCTAGTTCATCTACTTTGAACCTATTTTGATGCACTGACTGGTAATAAGCAGACAAAGAATAGAGGAAAGGCAAGAGCATTGCAGAACTTGGGTGTGTCCCTGATTGTTGTCAGAAGCAATGTAGTTCTGTCTGGAATCCCCACAGATATTGAAGGCGATGCTTGACAACATGGCTTCACCTGATCTAACTTCGCCTGTGGTCAAGGAATTGTCATGGGCAAGAGGGGAAAGCTGGATTGATATTAAGCAAAAGAAATACGCAAACTGAAGCATTTGTAGCCAAGTTAGCAGTGACTGTTGGGGGCTCAAGATAATTTCTTGCGGCGAGTTCCGTTTCAAGACACCCACTTCATGAAAACTCTTGCAATTTGTGCTGCCATGTGAGACACTTCGCTTGAAAGTGAGAACAACGTGCAGACCCAGCTCAAAGGAACCACAAAACATCTTCACTGCTTTTGTCACTGGTGCTGCAGTTACCGTTGCTTTGGAACTGGAAGGATCCATGCCATCAAAGTCAAGCGCCTTCGCCCTTGATAAAAGGTCAGCACCGCAACCAACCATTCCCCTTCTTCGTTTTCTCGCAACGCACATTTCTTTTGATATCCTCCAACCCAGACCATTGGTAACAAGTCATTGTCCACTAGCTTGGGAATCATTCATATTGGTGGAGAAGAGTCCCAAAATCATCCTGAAACAACTGCTAACCAAACTTCCCCGCTCGCTCTGCAGACCCCAAAGCAGTTTCAGCCATGAGGCAATGCTTGTCTTGTGATACGCTCCTTGCGGATGTTCAGTCTTATCTAAAACATATTAGACCCGGTGTGACGCGCGAATGCTCTGTATGCTCTCTGAGTTTTGAAATCGAATGCAAGTTTGAACACCACCGGTTGACTGCGCATCCTGAGTAAGTTGTTTCAGCTTCTTCAACTTCATAGTTCTGTGAACGGGGTTTGGCTAACAAGACTCCGTTTAGAAGCCAGGCGACCAACAGTATTGCAATGACAAAACAGCAGCCGGAGTTGGTCCCCCCTGGAAATCAGGAAAAAGGTTTCCAACACCTTCCATTGGACCTAGACACCCAAGTGCACACGTTGGAAAATTCAATTGCAGATATGCCAGAACCTGCTCGCCCCAGCAAGTTTACTCTATGCCGAGAAACGAGAAGGGACAAATTTGAGGATTCGATTGATGAGATATGTGCTTTGGCTTTGGGTGAAGGGCAGAGAAAGCCAATTCAAATGCCGCTTTCGGATCCACCGCAAGGCGACTTGTTGCAACTAAGCCCGCAGCTTGAGGCAGTTGGCAGTCTCAGCAATGCCATTGATGATTTCCAGGATATTCTGCAGAATCTAACGAATCGTGCTGAGCCTAAGGTTCAAGACGGGTTAAGCCAACACCAAGTAGTCGAGTTGAAAAAGCCGATTCCCCTTGTCACTCCGGCGACATCGACAACACCCACACATTCAGCCAAATTCACACCAGCAACTTACGAATTGAACAAGGTGGACATGCCATCTATTGACATTCAACCGGCATCTTCCCGCCTTCCCAATATTGAACTAAACATCCAAGCGAGTGGAATTTTGTGCTTTGAATGCGGATCAAAATTCAGCAACATTGTTGCCCTTCATCAGCATCAGATGATGAGCAGGCATAATTACTGCCATTGGTGTTTCGCCTTTTTCGCTGATAAAGCCTTTCTCGCACGACACAAGGAACAAGTGCATTGTTTCAAGTGCACAACCTGCGGTGTAGCTCATATCACGTTGGAAGATCTCACTGCGCACCAACAAATAAAATCGCATTGTTATTGTAAGCCATGCAACAGTTACTTCAAGGACCAAAAGAGTCACAAGCAGCACACATCAAGCTTCCACAACAATTCCAGACACCCCACGCCCGGTACAACTAGCTCGACAAGGGGCACAGCTCCACATGCGAAGTACCCGTGCACAGTTCCATCATGTGAATTTCGGGCATTCACACCAGACCAACTCCGGAACCATCAACAGAAGGAGAATCATAACTTTTGTAGGCCCTGCGGCAAAGCCTTTGGTGACGCTGCAGCACTGAGGAATCACAGGAATGGAGGGGGCCGACACGATGCGAACATCCGGATGGGTTAGGGAGGCACATCATACATGCCATACTGGTATATGATGCGGTGTCACAAAACGGACCTCAAATTTTCAAGTTGTTTGACACCTCTTAGGTTAGGGCGGGAATCAGTTGTTTACTATGGGGTGGTCTGGTTTGAGCAATCGTGGGTTAGGGATGTATTTAAGGCAAGGCAGTCAACTGGTGGAACTTAATATTAAGCAGTTTACTCTTTTCAATTTGGGAACAAAGAGAGATTATCAGACTGATTTGTGTTCGATGATGCTGCATAGCTATGGGATAAGCAAACGATGTTAGCAAATGGAATACAAATAACTAACTACATCCTAGCACACTAGAAAGAGAAGCATATATGCAAACCTCGAGTCTCAATTATTTCTCAGAACTTGGGTTAGTTAGTAGATAGTCACACAACAGCTAGTTCCCAATGTGTGGTGATGGCGACGGTGATGATGCTTCTCAAGACAATTTGGTGGACGGCCAATATTTACAGCGGATAATCTCTTTCTCCGGAACAGCATCAATCATGGCTGGAGGAGCTCGACGATCTATTACTTTCACTGTTCTTCATAAATCAATATCAAAATGCGCTTGGTCGCCATAATCTAACCCCGGACACATATTTCAGACACACAATGGCCTCAGCAAGGAGTGACAATGGTCGCGCTGGAAGTCAGGCCCATGCGCCTCCACCTCCGCCTCCAGCGGGCCCCCATCCATCTTTCATAAAGGTAGCAAATCCATATGTCTTTGAGCGGACTGTGCAGGACTGCTTTGCGGCTACGGGAGTGAACCCTCAACGAGAAGACAGCATCCGACTCCAGGGTATAACTTGGCTTGATAATGTGCGAAAGGCACTTCATCTGTATGCTGGATCCGTCTCTCTGCTTGATTTTCTCTTTCCTTCACAGCTCTTTATATCTGTCCACCCTTTTTGCTGATGGATAGATAATGCAGGCCAGTCAGGACATTTAATACGGCTGCTATTTATTATCACAAGTTCCGCTTGGTTCACCCAGACAATGAGTATAATCATGTCGTATGTTATGGTCTTCTCCTGCTCGATCTTGTTCGTACTGACTTTTTGCTTCAAGGACGCGGCGGCAGCGGCTCTTTTCACCGCTTGTAAGATTGAGGATACTCTCAAGAAATCAAGAGATATCCTGTGCACTGCATATAATCTTAAGTTATCTCCAGCAGAGAAGCTATCCCCGGATGATCCTGTATGTCTATTTCTTCATTTTTTTTTTTTTCTTGCTTTTCAGACTCACTCATGAAGCCTCTTTTAGATCTTTGAATCGCATTCTCGCAGCATCATCGGCCTAGAGAGACTAATGCTTGAATCTTCTGGTTTTGACTTTCGAAACCGTCATCCACAGAAGGTTCTCTTGAAATTGATCAAATTGCATGGCCTCAGAAAGGATTCAAAAACCGCTAGGCTGGCTTACTCGATCAGTCTCGATTTATATCGCACATTTGCCCCATTGAAACACACCTCCTCAACCATGGCCTTTGCATGCTTAGAGCTAGCAGGAAGGCTACTGGACGAACGACTAGAAGATATTGAATGGGACTCGGAATATGAGCGATGGCAAACATCGCGCGCAGAAGTAATGGGTATGACGCCCCCGTTTTTGCCCTCCCAAGGACACTCACCACTCCCTGGTTATAGAATGAAGCTCACCCCATCTACTAAATCCAGAAACAATTCTCGACCTTCTCGAACTCTACACCCACCACCGCAATTCAACCTTCATCGGACCAGATTTCTCCATTGACACATTGCTCAACATCCGCATCCCGTTGAACCAAGAAGCCGATTCTAAGAAACTGCCTCGCTACGGGTACTTCAACAAACGCAGGCCCGAGACAAACGGAGTTCGAGTGCCCAATGGATCGAAGAGAGATAGGGATAAGAAGAACAAGAACGCCGCCGGACCAGAGGCGAAAGACATCCCACGTGTTAACCCACTCGCACCAACTGCTGCTCAGGATCCTTCTCGGCGATCGACAGAGAGAGGCAGGGACGCCACTATACGGTTTATGTTGAACCCCGAACAAGCGAAGACAGAGCGAGAAACCGTGGAACAGTACTTCAAGGTGGAAATGGAGCAGTATGAAGTGGAAGAAGAATGAAGAAGATTGGGTTTCCCGTTATTGGAAAACAAACAACAATGGGCACGACTGAAACAATAGGCCTTTCTTAGAGGAAAGATGGGATGATGATCCATCAACCCCTTTAACAGAAGGTTAGAAGCCCAGCAGGTCGAGCAAAATGAAGGATATTTTCTCGAACAGGAACACATGGACTGCCACCGCCATCGAACAATAGAGCCATTCAGTCTCCGACGCTGAAGCAAAAAAAGGAACCGGACTCGTTGGTTCTAATGAACTAGCAAGGTCAGAATAGGACAACACTGGCGCAAAGAAGCATGGGTAACATATGGCTAGCTTTCCAACTGCTTCCCTTAACCATAAACATGTTATGGTCGGTTCTATCATCTATGTCCTAAACATCTTGGGGAAATACCTCGCTTTTCTTCTTTACAACTAGGGCTCTAAATCCAATCGACCAAACACAGATAGTCCCACGCCATCTTAATAAACTACATTCAAAAAGAGAGCCTAGCGGAGAATGATTTCTTTTTGATGCTTTCAAACAACAAACTATACATTAGACTTTTTGCTCTCTCCCTAAGACACTATCATGAATGCATTTGCCAAAGCTGCCTGTCTGAAAACACGAAACAAATTGAAACTGAGAAAACAAACAACCAACCCTGCCTGCCCCTGTGTGTCTGTGAGAAAGAAGAAAGCATCATGTCAAGTTATTACATACTTATATCTTAAACATAAAATATGCATTTATGAAATCTTTGCACACATTAGAGTGTGCTCTGAATCTCATGCACATTATCAGGAGGTTGTAGAAATGTAAAAATGGAGGGAGTTTTCAAGTAAGAAATGCAGGAACCAGATGTAACATAGGCTATGCTGGTATTGGCGTTAATAATGAAGAATTGGAGAAAAAAAGCAAGACTGAAGCTCAGAACTGAGAATTAAAAAAACACACATTCACATTAGGTTTTTGAAACTGAATATTGACAAGTATCAGTCATCTGAACCAAGCTGCTCAGCAATTGATATAGAGGGAAAAGATATTCACGGCAAAGAAATCTTTAGGGAAGGATAGGAAGTCATGATAAGACAAGAGTTCTTCAAAGGTGTTGAAAGTCGAAGAATCAAGGTGAGCTAATATCATCTGCGAAGTTTGAAGTCTCCGTTGAGACATTCGAGAAGCTAGAAGAAAGTGATTAGCAACGATGATTAAATATTAACCTTGTAAATGCGACATTGACATACCTTTTCCGAAACCGCGCCCTGGTTGTATAAATACTTGCCCATCCCCTTGATAACATCGATCTGCTCGTCGACAGTCAACCCCGTGATAGCAGTCTCGATAACGCCGCCAACGCTTGCTTTATGAACCGCGATAAAGCTGTGATAATACATATACGAAAAGAAGCCCATAATGAATTGGCAATCCATGCGGTCCGTGATTCCGCCGTGTCCAGGTATTGACTCGCCAAAGTCCTTGATTTTGAACGTACGCTTCAGGCCAGATGCGAAGAAGCCGCCAAACGGAGCAATAAGAGACGCAAATGTCGCGAACATAAGGATGTGGAATTGTATCGGGGCAATATGGAAAGTTCGAGTGACATGGGACCAATTGGGCAATTGATACGCCTGCGGCTTGAAAACCGGGTTCAGGTCGCACTGCAAGCCTGTCAAAACATTCGCGCCCAAGTCATTCACCGGGCAAGTGAAATATTTGTACTTCATGAGGACGTTCGTCATTGCATAGCCGAAGATAATGGTGCAAATCCACGCGCCAACAAACCCTTCGACCGTTTTCTTCGGAGATATCTTGATCAATTGCGTGCGACCAAAAGTAATACCGCAGACGTAGGCAAAGATATCGTTCGTAATAACGAGGGAGACGGGAAGGAAGAACCAAATCATGCCCTCGAAGATATTGTTCATGATGAAATGCGCTTGAACGACAATAAGGTAAAGCGCCATGTGAGTCCATGCGAATTGAGTAAACTGAAATTTATAATGACCCTTCTGAAGAGAACCGACAAAAAACACAAAACCTGTGTGAGAATTAGTAAGTTTTCTATAGATAGTTCGGTCACGAAAGTCTCACCTATTAGATAGAGCATAAAGCTGATAAACCGGTGGTGGGTCGCAAGCGGTAGAAGCACTCGATCAACGAGTAAAATGTGTTTAAAGTAGTAAATTACGCTCTCTCCGTACAGGAAATACATCGTTGTCGCAAGAAAGTACCAGTTGAGAGCTTTCGTGAACCGGAGATTTTTCGCCCTGCTGGGCACATTGGCAATGGCGATAACCTCCTTGAAAGATACGATCTGGATAGCTGTAACAACCGCAATGACATAGATATGACCGGAGAAGAGGGACACGAAAAACCCAAAAATCATAACGAATGTCCATATCGTTCGCGTTATAAATGTCTGCTTCTTCTTCTCGTACTCGGAAAGCTGGCCATCGGCAGGTTTTTGTTTCTACAGCGTAGAGCTCATAGTTAGTATCAATTCCCAGATTGCTTCTTTATGGACAAAATGGGGCAGATTCTCCCATACCTCATGCAAAAACACCTCCCCCTTTTCGCTGTGCCTATCAGCGCGGGGGCTTGGAGGCTCTGATACATCGGTGGTGTCTGAGTGCATCTTCGAGGCTTCACTGTTAGACCGACGTTGAAATCGGACATTCCTCTTCGGTCTACCCATTGTGAATTAAGATAAAGTTGTTCTCATGGATTTGGCTGGGAGCAACGCTTCGGGGTGTTGTTCAGGCAGCTGGACGACGGCAAACTGTTGGGCTCGTCGGGCAAGAAGACGCTGGGTCTAAGCTATGAACGAGCTGCAGAACAATCCCTAGGCGCATGGGCAGACGAAAGCCAGCACAGACTCAGTGAGAAGAGAGACAGCAAGAACAGCTGGTTCTGCTGAAGGATGGGGCCTGGGTGTTTGAAGCAGAGTTGGAAGTTTCGGGTTTTTTTTTGGCAGCTGCAAGATGTTTTGGTTTTCCTAGGCGCTTTTTCTTTGGGGGGAGTCTGGAGAGGGAGTTTGTTTTCCAGCCTTGCAGATGGGCCAATCTTACGTCAACGTCAACCCGCGAACCCTTGCAGCGCCCTTTTTTTCTCTTCTCTTTCTCTTCGACGAAACAGTCCCGCTCCAGCCTGTCCGCCTTCATATATCTTGAATTTAGCCGGTCTGAATGCTATAAAACGGTTTCCTTTTTTTTTTTTTTTTTCTTTTTTTTTTTTTGCTATTACGAAGAGAGAGTGAAAAGGATTTCCTTTGGTTGTTACTCTCGCGCCTTTCTTTACACATGAATCCAAGCGCCCTCGACCTCTTTGTGCACGGCATGCAAGAGAAAATACTCGAGAATGGAAGATGACGATCTTTACGACGATGATCTCGATGAAGGGATTGCGGCTGATGAACTGCTCGCGCTCGTGGATGATGCACATCTCCAGTTTCAGCTAACCGACAGCGTACGGCAATGCGAAATCCCCCCTCAACCTGCGTTACAGCAGCCCTACACTGGTCTGCGAGGTGCCAATGGAGAGGCGTCGATACTTCAGCCACCATCCAAACTTCTTCGAAACCCGATAAGTTTTGGCGACACAGACCCCCAGGATCTGGACGCCTCGGTCTTGGACGATGGGATCGAAGCATCTCCAGTCGACGAACAGCATGTCGGATTGCGAATTGCAGAGAATATGGGTCACACCATCCGCTCTGAGGAGAGATTGGCACAATCTCGCTCGTTTGGAGGGTCAGAAACAATTGCGGCATCAAAAGGACACGCCGGGATTCCGACCAAACAGGCGAAGGGCACGGCAGAAAATCGAATGGACTTGGGTATTGGCGATGGCGAGCATAGAATCAACACAGATAATGAGGCAATGGACGTAGAGCAGATGATGTGCCAAATCGAACAAGTGCGTCGTTATGTCCCTTTTCACTTTGTAGCATCAGTTGTCTAATAACGATCGCAGCTCACCAAGGAACGCGAACGGCTATTTCAAGAACTGAATTCTGCGAAATCGGAAGCTGCAACACGTGCCGGCGAGATTGCCATCATACGGGCCAATCAATCAAAATTAGAGCAGAGCCATGACCACCAATTAAGTGCATTACGCACTGCTCTAGACGAAGAACTGAAGAAACACGAGGCCGAAGTAGAAGCTGCTGTGATGGAGATCAAGCGTGTGGCAACTGAAAACCAATTTCTTAAACAAGACTTGAGGGAGGAAACATTCAAACTCAGTGAGATCCAACAGGGTCGAAAAGCCAAAGCCAAAATCGACGATGGACCGCCAATGACGCCCAGCAAGACAAGAGTATTTCCCTTGCGGGATGGGTTTGATGATGATGAAATAATCCCGTCACCGAGTAAATCGGCTGGGAGACGATCGAAACGAGAAACTCCCTCTGCTGCAGGCAAACGAAAACGACCTGTAGCGGGCGATTCTCCAATTGTCCCCGCCCTTCAGCTCAGCCAGTCCTTTGATTCGAATTTATTAGAAGCGGCTGAAACCTTAGATCCCATGGACATGGATGAACGATTGGCCAAGCCATTTAGAGAAGAACGCAACATCCAATTTATTCGAAAAATTCTCAATCACATATCTTATCCACGCAAGATTCGTGATCTGGAAGTGTTTGCGAGCATCTCGTTTCCCTCTGAGCCTCAGAGGATGCTCTCCTCGTATATCTTGGAGGAAACGACAACAAAACCATCAGACAACTTTGCGGTGGAATACGCAAAGGCTCTGATTTCAATATGGAAGCGTGCGCTGAAAGAATCGTTCTACGAACTGATTTCCATGTTTATGTCGATTATCGATTTTGTTTTAAACCTAGACACCATCGCCATAGCTCCTCTTCTTACTGGTGATCTTGTCCCGGTGCTTCAGCAAACCGGTTTCGTTAATGGGGTTCCGAGGTTTACCAATTCGCCAGTCTCACACTCGAACTACGGACAGGTAAAACAGACGCCCCAAAAGGAGCTTCACCATAAGGTAAATAGTACAGAAGCGCTTGAAGTCCTCTATCTCACTGCCAGCGGATGTTGTCACGACAAAAGCGCCCTCCGTCGCTTTTGGGAAACAGTCTCCTACGACTTCATTCTTATAATGCTAAATCCATACCAACCTGTCAAAGACATCATCATCGTTCTTAATCTCCTCTCTTTTAGCATTTTGCACTCTTCATTCGGACCCATTCTCGAAACCGAAGCGGAACAAATCGCCAACCAGAACTACATTATCGACCGTGTTGCCAACTTACTCCATGAACAACCTTCCGTCGATGAGGGCGAAAAACCCTGCACTCCCTGGGAAGTTACTACCTTACGCATAGAAGCCATGTCGTTCCTGCTCGAAATTGCATTTTCGTGTCCGTCACCTGATCCTGAACAAAACGTTCCTGGTCGTCTGCTCGCCAGACACCCCAGCGCCTTGGCGCGAGTCTTCCGCGCTATGCACGATGAGCTCGATGCGCTTTACTCCTACCCTCCAGAGCGAGACTTGCACGCTGCACTTGTCAATGGTCTTACCCGTCTTGCGTACGGAGTCATGACAACCTTTGCCGAAGATGTCGACCTGCCGCCAAAGTTACGTGCTGTGCCGGGGGCGGTGCAAAAACACTTGGTTGTATTGACGAGGTTGGCGTTCAGTGACGGACCACTATTA
This sequence comes from Amauroascus niger, assembly GCA_001430945.1. Taxonomy (NCBI): domain Eukaryota; kingdom Fungi; phylum Ascomycota; class Eurotiomycetes; order Onygenales; family Onygenaceae; genus Amauroascus; species Amauroascus niger. The sequence goes on along the minus strand of LJPK01000760.1, from coordinate 102,744 downwards.
GAGAGTGGGATTACCGATGATACAGTCGAGATGGCGCATGAATTGTTGGAGGATGCGGTGAATCCACAGGAGGCGGAGGCGTTGTTGGAGGCGTTTAGGTCATCCAAAGGGGAAGAATGATGACTATTCATAATTCATGCAATTTTGTCCAAATCGTTACGAGGCCCGGAGCGGATAGGTACCTCGAATGATGACATGTCGAGATGTATAGTGACTCTTTAAACGCAACATTCGGCTCGTGGTGAAACGGGATTTTTAGGGGGGTTTATAGCATCTTTGAAATTATGCAGGCCTCCATACGGAGTGCATGAAGTCAAGTTCTTTTACCAAGCCAGCGAACAAAAATCGCTTTGGAACAGATGTTTAGTCACAGAGAGATTCGGAATGAGCCTGAAAATTAGCCACCCATACAGTTTTCCGCCTTCCTGAAGCAGTGGACGGGAGCTAGCACGCACTATGGTATTCCGTGTCAAATCAGTGTCCAGTGAATGACGTATTGGGGTAACAAACCACGCTCTGCAGGCTCATATACGCAGAGATAGTCCATAGGGGTTTCTTTTTCTTGGCTGTGGCTGATAGGATCACAATGTCCTATGCAGTGACCCCTGCAGCATCTTTTGTCGGCGCTTACCCATCCCCTCCCTATCATAGTCATCAAGGGAGGGGTAACATAAATCATCTGCTCAGTCAGTTCACAATCTGAATCCGATCTGTATACTCCGTACCAATATCTCATTTGTCCCATCATTCCCATAAATCCCAGATTCCCAAGTCAGCTATGTCAAAGACACTCAAAGAATTCAAAAAGCTCTTCATCCGGGACTACAATAAACTCTTCAAAACTCATACACCCGGAAAGCGTATCCTACCCCCTCCGACTGAAAAAAAATGACACCGAATTCCAGTTACGCGCTGACGCCGGCGAAATCATAAATGGACTCAAAAATATCTATCTTCAAGTGAACTCACAGGCGAAGAATGATGCACTGAAGAAATGGGTTAAGAAAAACGGAACCCATGCGAAGCTCGCCACTGGTTCGATCGACGTGAATACAAAAGAGGAAGACCGTCCAGCTGCAGCCGAAAATCTGTGGGATAATCTTGAAGACCAGGCCAAAGAAAATCTGCGTTAAGATACGTATGTGTCTCACTTATTATGATGCGCAGGAATATTTCTGATAGTCGAAAACAGGAGAACGTGTCGGTATCGCTTCGGGTTTTCGAGTTCTAAAAGCAAACCGCGAAGCATCTGATACCTCAGAAACGTTTTCCGGCTGTGGGCAAAGTTCAGGCTAATATACATAAATCAGGGTCTCATTTAATATGATGGGTAAAGGAATCCGTCATGATACTTACACCTATATCTCCACGGGAAACGGCCACATAGCTTTGGCCTCTGCTGCAGTCTTTTCCATCGACATTTTGCTTATAAACAGTTGTTGAAGTTGTCGATTTTGATTTTTCTTTTCTTCCCAGTCGAGTTCTGGCGAAATCCAGCCCTCCGCATCAGTATCTAATGCATCTTTGACTGTTTCTTGGAGTGTATACCAGTCCTGATACTCGGCAAATTCTTTTTCGTAGTGTGAGAGTTCTTCCTCCGTAAACCTTATTGGGCAAGGTTCTTCAAACCCCAAATCTTCCCAATGTTGGAATAGTTGTACTAGAGACATACGGAGGGGCACAATCCCATCAGTTGACGTATCCCCACAGCGAACGAATATCTCCTTAAGGACCTGTGGGACATGTAATGCGTCGTACAACTTGTCATTATAACGTGCCGTGCTAACTTCATATGCCTTGGATAGAGTTGCCTGTTTTTGCAGTTGCGCAGCTGCTTCTTTTTCTTCGGGGTTCAACTTATCAAAATCTGGGGGCAGCTTGGGAAGTGTTAATCCGGTAGCGTATTCATCCGGGGGCTCAAGAAAGACCGGCCACCGGGCCTGCATAAACATCGGTGAAATCGAGGTAGAATGCCAGTCAATGATGCTCGTGATTTTCGTGGGATCTACCTCCGAAACAAAGATATTTCCCATGTGTAAATCCGTGTGCAATAGTACCGGCCTTGAGATTTCTGCAAGCCCTGGATGCTTTGAAACAATGGGAAGAATCTTTAACGTAGATTCAAGCACAGAGTCATGAGTTGCCTTGTCGCCAAAATCTGGAGGTTGACATGCAAAGTGGCTTTGGGGAGGAGACAGCCCCTTGCGCAAGCTACGCTTAGCAAAGGCCTCTCCAAAAGCCTGTAAATCAGTCCCTACAGCAAGGAGGTTAAGCGACCGTTAAAACTTTTTGGTTGTTATGGGGACTCACAAGGCCCAAGGTCATCATCCTGGTTCCCTTGGTTTCTGGGGTTACTCATAGTTCGTTCACGCAACCACGAGATGTCCGCGGCGGGCCCAAGGCAATAGGAGCGGGAAGGATCTACATCCTTCCCTAGAAAAACACAGGATGTCACTGGAATAGTATTATGAATATATAAATTGCCATACGCCGGGAATTGAAGCGAGAGTAGCTGCTTTTCCAGGAGAGTAAGGTTTTGTATAATTTTAAGGCGACTTAATTCCGGTAGCTCTCCCCAAATCTTGTACAATTGATTTCCGTTGGCCTTTTCCATTATGATGTATTCAGCTCCAATGGGATTCACGGGGTCAGAGCTCCATGCTAGGACCCTAGGAACCGGGATAGTGGTGTGAGATCGCACTGCTAATATTAGACAAGATATCACATACACAGCGGTGAGGCTCACCATATTCCAATACAGCAGCTTCAGAGGCAGTCGAGTACGCTGGTAGCCCTGCATTCGGACAGGGAATTTTGGCTATGACTTCAACACCATTTTCGAGTGTCATAAGAAGAGCCTTGTGGAAGCCCCCTTCCATTTTATCAACTTTACAAACAGGCGAGAGGCCATTCCCCGCAACTGATGCAACAAGTTCACAAAGCTTCTCAATGTCAAAACGTATATAGCGCCTTGCATATTGATGCTCCTCATTGAGTAAGAAATGTCCATTGGTGTATCGAAAGACTTCCTCATGATTGATAGTTTTACCTGTCAAAGTCAGCTGAATCAAGTCCTGAACGGCGGATTGATCCAAACCAGTATGTACACACCACGGCAGGTAATTGGAACAGCTTTTTGCACCCGTGAAGAGAAGGGGGCCCTAAATATCCGAGGAAGTAATTTTAATATCATTATGATATCAAAACAAAAAACGTTGCTGGGTTCAATCTTGGAACAAAGTAAATAGTAAGAGGCCTTAAGCCGATGGGGCATCTGAAGGTTGTGGTTGGGAAGACAGGTCATGGCCTTGAAAGTTGCCGTAGTTAGTTACCAGGAACTAGTATTTAAATACAGTAAACTTACCAAAAGACCAATTATTAATGTATGGAGTATTCACCACCAATAACGTCCAGACTATTGATACTAATTTGACCTTACTATCTGATTTAATCAAATAGAATAGTAAATCCGTGCGTACGCGTATTAAGTCCCATATTTAACTACATTAACCCAATCCTGAGGCCACTCTTTCTCATATTTACAAGTTAAAACAATTGGCGTAATACGTCACTGTCGCTGGCCAGTCGGAGAATATCCCAAGGACACGCACTTGTCTAGCCAAGACATCCACAACCTCGTACATATCACCATCATCCTTCACTGCTGACAAGATAGACTGGTGGTAGTACTCTTTATTCTTCGCCACATCTTTCAATGGACCCGAACGTTCCAGCGACCAGGCAATCAGTTTTATACCAGCTCTCTTTGCAGCTTTGGCATATTCAGAGGGCACGATGCGATTTCGCGAGTCCGTAGAGAGTAGAGCAAAGATAGGTGGAGCGAGGATTCTGACGCCCCTTTTGGCAAGGTCGTTCATCTCTTTGATTGCCTGCGTGTATCCAATGGCTGTGTCAACGCGGTTGTCCAGGTAAACGGCTTGCCGGCCAAAAGCGGGCTCACGGCGGAGCCAGTAAAATACATCATCCGGTAGGAACGATTGCATGAAGACACGGTGCGGCTGAATGCGGGCAGATTTGTATTCGTCAACAAGTTGCTGTGCGTACTTTTCCTGGGTATAGTCCCCTTCGAATGGCATCGGAACTTGTGGAGTCTTGAGTTCCGGGGTGAACTTTAGGCCAAAGGAATCGGTAATCTGAATGTACTCCTTGTGGGTGAGAAGCGTGCCGCAAGTCTGGGCATAAAGCGTCGTGCGCCATTCTGCTGTGCCGCCCAGGTATTCTTCCGGGGTTTTTGCGAGTTTATTGGAAGAATCCATCTTGCCGCAAAGGGATTTGAACTCGGCGAGGGTGAAGTCGCTTGTACAGCATTTGGCGCTAGCAGATTTGCCATTCGAGGCAGGTATGAAGGTCTTTGTACATTTCGCGGCGAGCTCTGGGATTGTGAGCACGTTGGTGGTCGTGTGGAGGTCGCACTGGGAGTGTCGGCAGACGAGCTGACGGTCCTTGGTGAAAGCGACATCACATTCGAGAATGCCTGCGCCCATTCGGGCAGCGGCGTACAAGCCTTCTTTGGTATGCTCTGGGAATTGCAACGGGGCACCACGGTGACTGATTGAGAAGTCCGTCTTGCGGAGCGGTTTCTCAGAGCATGAATGGAGTTTGCGTTTTAGCGGGCCATCGTCCATCAAGCTGACGAGATAGTCAGGGCGGACGCCAACTTGAACGTTCCTGATTGAGCTGTGAGGATTCCCATAGCCCGGCTGAGATGGAGCAGCTTGAGCAGCACCTAGGGCGGCAGCCACTGATGCAACAACCAACAATCTCATACTGTCGGTTTCTCACTGGCCAAAAAAAAAAGAAGGAAAGAGATCAGAACCACTGGCAAGCAACGAGCGACTGCGGTAATGGCCATCTTTGCCAGGGGTATTTGCGAAGCCCTTTATTCTTGCTCGGATGACATTGTTCCCAGCACGTGGAGGCATGCCAGGAACCCAGAGGTCGGAAACTTCTCCACTGTGGATGAGCTACTTAGACAAGCGTGCTCTTTTGCCCGACGCCAACGACCCCGGTAGCTATGTCCCCTCATGGATGTAGTTGCTCGTGCGATGATGCGGTGATTTCATTGCTCCGACGATGCTGGTCCTGGTACAACGGAGTGAGTCTTGACCGCAGGGAGTAGTTAATTTACGCTTAACTAGCATCAATGTCGTGGTGATCTACACCTCGGCGTCACCGCATTTCCGTGCCTTTTCTCCGGGATTGAAATCAAGAAATGGTTCAATAGAGGAACTGAAGATAAAGTCATCTTAATATTTACCAAGAGAAATGATGGAAGGCATTCAGGGAGTTTCCATCTCGGATTTTAAACCGTTCGAGATTTGTCTTGGCAGGAAACTAAACTGGTCACCTGATCTGACTAAGAGCCAGCTGTGTCACGTGGTAGATAAGCTCGAGTCTCTCGAAATTTCCTTATTCCGGCAACCTTAGAGAGAGGAAGGGAAGCTGAGCGTCCTTGAAAAGCAGCCTTCTTTGCCATTGCGACTGGACACAATGCGGAATAGGTGTTCTTTTCGTCTCAAATCGCCGGTTAGTTTCTGGATTGCCCTTTTTTGAATTATACCGGTGACGCTTCATTGCTCCAGGGACACCTGGCTAACACACTCATAGAAAGTCCGGCAATCATGGAGCAAATACAATCTGTACAACCTCCAGCGCCTAACCCCTCCTCAAACCGTCAACAAAACCTTCTTTCAGCAAAAATGGGCGGCCAAATCTCTGGCGCGTGCTTATCATGGCGAACAAATACGGGAGGGCCAATGGGTGCGAATGTTTGCACGCCGACCACGATCCGTTGTTCCGATGGATGCGAGATATCTGGCGAGGAACGACGGCTCGGCTGAATCCGCTGGTAGAGGCTCTGGGCTGGAACTTGCACCAGCTAGAGGTGGTGAGGATGGAAAGATATTCCGGAGGACGATTCCGCAGACGCCGTATATGCAAATGACTTTTGCGCCACTTGAGCGAAGATTAGATGTGGCTATATTCCGCGCCCTGTTCGCTAGCAGTACGAGACAAGCAAGACAGTTTGTTGTTCACGGCGCAGTAACTGTGAATGGAAAGAAGGTGTGTGGTTGCATTCTCTGGTCCTACTGAACTTAAATTTGAGTTTATCTGACCTTGAGAACCAGATGCAATACCCAGGATATTTACTCAATCCAGGCGACCTCTTCCAAGTTAATACAGAAAGGGTTATGTATGCTACAGGTGCCCCAAAAGATGCCAAGGAGAGACGTGCGGGTCGTGTGCGACGACGGCTGGGTCGTGCAGAAAAAGACGCTGAGAAATCAAAAGACGAAGAGGCCAAAGACGAGGCGACTGAATCCAAGGAGGAACCGGAAGATCCTCGTCAGACGCTTAAGCAACTTCTATCCCAAGCCAAGGGAGTCTTGTCAGCCAACAAAGACACTATTCCCGCCAAACGGAGACAAGATATCCGAGCCTTCCAGCGCGCAGTTCGCAGAGTTCTTTCACGATCATCGTCTAGCACCGTATTAACCGACAATCTCGAAGCGCAATTCCTTGAGCTCAAAGCACTCCTCACCAAGGAAACCCAATCCGCCCTTCCCTCTCAAAATGCCGAATCCTCCGGACCCACCAACACCCCGTTACCCGAACAAGCCTCTTCGCCAGCTAAATCTACCAACTCCTCATCCATGGACAACCTAACCAAGGCTTTTAAAGAAGCAACTCTCAATCTCTCCCAGGACCTTGATGCCTCCTTCACCGCGTCCCTTTCCGACGTTGATCTAGACGTCCTCAAAGAAGCCCTAACCCAACTTCGCGACAATCCCGTTGACAGCACAAAACCATATGCCACTCCCTGGCGCCCACGTGAATACATGAGCGCATTCACTTTCATTCCACGATACCTAGAGGTGAACCAGAATGTCTGTGCCGCTGTCTACCTGAGACATCCTGTGGGGAGACCGGGAATATCGGAGGTCCCTACACCATTCAATGAAGCAATTAGCGGGGCAGCATTTGCTTGGTATCTGAGGAGAAGATAAATGATCAAGACATGCAGATAAAGTGAAGAGTTTGTGTTTTTATAATCAGTCTTTGGGGAGTTTTTTGGATCACATTGAGTATGTATGCGGGAGTGGAAAAGGCTACTTTTCGCGGGTAAATTCAATCATCCCGCTTTCATCTGGTCTCCTCAGGTCTCCTCAGACCTTGCATCTTTGACCCATTGAAATGTACTTTTATCAAGGGCACTGTTAAACGAACTTCTTTTGTATTTGTACGATATCTATATAGATGACTGGTTCGTATGTTCTAAGCACTACATAAACAGAAGGCTTCGCCAACAACCCAAGCGAGGTCAAAAGCATAAGAAAGGAAACCAATCGCGTGGTCATGGTATTTTTGTATAACACTTAAATTACAAGCCGAAAAAGAAAAGGGAAAATAGCAAGAAAAAAGTAGCCAGCGGTAGGTCATACAAGCTTTGATCGCAAAGATAAAGAAGAGTTCCAAAACAATGGGGAGGTGTTTCTAATAGTAGAAGGTCTCCTCAACTGTACGTCCACGCATCCAAAGAGGTTCGCTGCCGCGGACGTAGATATCTTCAAACAAAATCCGAGGAGAGGCATCGGGAACAGGCATTTTCTCAGCCTCTGCGACCTCGGAATCGACGAAGCTGCGGGCTTCCTTGTCGATCGTCTTCAGCTCCTCTTCAGTCGTAACATTCCAATCAAGCAATTTGTGCTTAAGTCCTGCAATTGGATCGTTGGTGCTGCGCATGCGCTGAATTTCCTCACGTGTACGGTATGTGGTGCCGGGGTCGGACATGGAGTGGCCGCCGTATCTGTATGTCACGTACTCGAAGACGAGAGGACCGTGTCCGGCGAGAGTGTACTCACGACCGTATTTGACCGCGGCCTTGATGGCAAGGACATCCATGCCGTTGATTTTCAGGCCAGGGATGTACTGACCTCGCTTGTAGTAATCAGTCATAGCAGCGGCACGGTTAGCCGCAGTACCCATTCCATATTTGTTGTCTACACCAATTCGTTAATCGCTGTTCCCAAAATATGGGCGTTGAGGTAACCACGATACTTACTTTCACAGCCGAAAATAACAGGGAGATTCCATAACTTCGCCATGTTAAAGGCTTCAAAGACTTGTCCCTGGTTGGATGCTCCATCGCCGTATAAGCAGATGGTGGTGTTTTGTTGGCCCTCATATTTCTGAGCAAATGCCAGACCGGCACCCACTGGAACCTGGGCTCCGACAATACCGTTGCCTCCGTAGAATCCTCGCGCAAACATGTGCATAGATCCACCCTTGCCATAAGCAATACCCTCACGGCGACCGAGCAGTTCACCCACTATCGATTTGATCGTTCCGCCGCGCATGTATGCAAAACCGTGGCATCGGTAGGCGGTGATCAGCTTGTCATCTCTTTCGAGCGCGTGCTCGATACCGACAGCGACAGCTTCTTGGCCGGTCGACAAATGACAAAATCCCCGAATTTTCTTTTCTTTATATAATCGATCAGAGGCCATCTCCATTCGTCTATTCAAAATTTAGTCACGACAGATCTTCCAGGAACAAGGTCCAGTGAACGACAGACGTACCTTACCGATACCATATCACGGTACATCTGTTTGAGTTCTTTCTTTGTGACTTCGAGGGTGTATGGGGGAGGGTCGAGTTCGTATGTTTCAAAGCTCTCATCGGAGAGCTTAATTGTGAAAGGCTTGTCATCTTCCTATCAAGGTATTAGTTGCAATTGCTTGAAGTAAAATCCTTTAGCGACTGGCTGGAGGTCGGAAATTCATACTGCTGGGACATCTTCTGCGTGCGCTGAAGCAGCATTCGTGGTCACAGACCGGCGGGCGACGGAAGCAGGAAAGCGACCCAGTTGGGCCACCGAGCGAGCGCGAACAATTTTAGAAAACATCTTAAAAGACCAGCTGCTCCAATTCAATCGGCCTGATGCAGAAGAAAACCAATTGCCCTGGAGAGGAGAGGGATTTTTCTTGTCGCCAGAGAAGCGTTGGGGAGATCGGGAGCTTGAGTTTCAATGACACCTTGTTGGGTATTCTGCTTATGTCATGGCAACTAGCAAACGGTGCAAACAGATATTTTCACTTCTCGAAAGGCAATCCACATCGAAACAATTCAAAGTTGCCTGAGCTTGCTTCCTCAGGGCTTCGTTGACTTTCCAGAGACCCTCAACTTCTCCTATCATACCTTTCGGGATTAGGCTATATTTGTTCAATAGACGCAAGGATGTCTTTGACAATTCCAAACGCGCCAAATGCCGGCCTTTTCAAACAGGGCTACAACAGGTAAGAAAGCCTCCCAAAGCACCCCGCCAAACAGCTCATGCTTATCCCTGCTTTTCAATCCCAACAGCTACGATGCCGAAGATGGTGCTGTTCTCCGCAATATTGATGCGTGCCGTACCATTGCTCAAACTGTCCAGACCTCGCTAGGTCCTTATGGCCGCAACAAAATTGTCATCAATCATCTTCAGAAAATGATCCTAACCTCAGACGCTGCCACCATTTTACGCGAACTAGAGGTAGTGCACCCTGCAGCGAAGCTGTTGGTCATGGCTAGCCAGCAACAAGAAGCTGAAATGGGTGATTGCACGAATATGGTCATTATACTGGCTGGAGAGTTATTAAGAAAGGCAGAAGATCTTCTGCGGATGGGTTTGAAGGCGAGCGATATTGTGCAAGGATATGAGAAGGCGCAGAACTTTGCTTTAGAGTGCCTGGATGGTAAGTGGCTAGACTAAACCTGGTCAAAGTCCTATATTTACTGAAGGCGGTCGAATATGTCTAACTCCGCTGTTGAATGATTAGACCTTGAAGTCGACAGACTCCAAGAATTACGCTCCGCTTCGGAGTTGGGAAAGGCATTGAAGACAGTTATTGGAAGTAAACAGTCCGGCTCGGAAGCCGTTTTGGCGCCTCTTGTTGCCGAGGCCATCTTGGCTGTGATGCCGAAGATTCCTGCCCAATTTAATATTGACAATGTTCGTGTGGTTAAAATCATGGGTGGAAGCTTAGAGCAATCGAAAGTTGTTAAAGGCATGGTTTTTGGTCGGGAGCCTGAAGGGTCAATTAAGAAGGCCCGAAAAGCCAAGGTTGGCGTCTTCAGTTGTCCACTTGACATATCGCAGACAGAAACCAAGGGAACGGTCCTTCTGAAAAATGCTCAAGAAATGCTTGACTTCACAAAAGGCGAAGAGGATCGCCTAGAAGCCGCAATCAAGGAGCTATACGATTCTGGCATTCGTGTGGTCGTTGCCGGTGCAACTATTGGCGAGTTGGCTTTACATTACCTGAATCGCTTCAACATCTTTGTCATCAAGGTGCTCTCCAAATTTGAACTTCGAAGATTATGCCGCGTCGTTGGAGCGACCCCGCTTGCACGTCTAGGAGCCCCAATGCCAGATGAGATGGGAAGCATTGATGTCGTGGAAACCATGGAAATTGGCGGTGACCGAGTAACGGTTTTCCGCCAAGAAGATACCAGCAGTGTCACACGAACGGCCACTATTGTTCTTCGCGGCGCAACTCAAAACTTTTTGGATGATATCGAGCGTGCGATCGATGATGGTGTCAATGTTGTGAAGGCTGTAACTAAAGATCCCCGCCTGGTCCCCGGTGCCGGAGCTACGGAGATTCAGCTCACGGAGAGGATCTCGAAATACGCCGACAGGACCGCAGGTCTCGCTCAGTATGCCATTCGGAAATATGCTGAAGCCTTTGAAGTCATTCCACGTACCCTCGCCGAATCAGCAGGCCTCAACGCTACAGAGGTCTTATCCAGATTATACACTGCCCACCAACATCAAGACCAGTCAGGGAACGACGCCGGAGAGTCGGAGGTATCAGAGGAAGATGGGGATGAAGAGAGTTCATCAGAGGAAGAAGAACCATACTGGACAACTGGCGTTGATATTCACGCTTCGACCCCTACTGGTACGGTTGACGCCTTGGAGGAAGAAATCCTGGACCTTCTTGTTTCGAAACAGTGGGCAATTAAACTTGCAACTGAGGCTGCGAGGACTGTGCTAAGCGTTGATCAAATTATCGTCGCAAGACAAGCCGGTGGACCTAAGCCACCTGGCCAGAATCCAAACTGGGACGAAGACTAATGGTGGAGGGTATCTGAGAAGATCCACAAAATAGGGAATAGAAGGGTCGCCATGAGCACTCAATTGGCTGATTACTGCCTGTTTACAAAAAAATTATCAACCATATAATAAGACTTCATCTGCCTAGTGAATATATGGTATCAATCCAAGTATCTGTATCAACGATTTGAAGGCTTCATATCACTCTAGAGACCTGCGTCTCAGCCTAAACTCCGATGACTAACTAGTTAAACATCAGAGTGGTCACGTGAAAAACTTAATTGGGCGTCCAAAAAGCATCTCAACTTTTCAAAGTTCAACTCAAGAAAGCTTTGAAGAAACGAAAAATCTCCCCCTATTCGTCCCTCCCAATTCTTGCTCTCCCCGAGGCTACAACTCACAGAGAAAGAAACCGGGCAAGAATAAAAATTAAAAAAAAAAAAATGTCATTCCCACTCCAGATCTCCGCACGCTGCTGCAGAAATGTACTCCGGCAATCCCCCGTCGCGATTCGAGCAGCTCCGGCGGCATACATCTCCCAGCACAACCGCCGATGGCAATCCACGGAGGCCGCCGCCGCTGCGACAACGAGTCCGAAAATCAATCAGATAGTGGACCAGATAAGCCAATTGACGCTGTTGGAAACCGCGGATTTGGTGTCGAGCCTAAAGGTAGGTTGGAATGTTGAGGGGATGATTAAAAGAAGAAGAGGGAGGGAGGGGGAGAGGGCGAGATTGAGACACTTGTTTTTTTTTCTCTCCCTCTTTTTCGCATATCGTGAAAAAAGACAGAGGAAGAAAGATACTTAATGAGGCCGGAAATGTTCATTTTTTTACTTTTTGACTGTATGCTGATATCGTCCTTTTCTCCCATCAACTAGTCCCGTCTAAACATCCCCGATCTTCCCGTTGGCGGCTTCGCCATGTCCGGCTCCGGTCCCGGTGCTGCCCAGGCCGCAGTTGAAGAAGAAGAGCCCGCTCCAGCCGCCCAAGAGAAGACCCTCTTCAACCTCAAACTCGAGTCTTTTGAAGCAACCTCCAAGGCCAAAGTGATCAAGGAGGTCAAATCGCTATTGGGACTGAGTCTAGTGGAGAGCAAGAAGTTCGTCGAGAGTGTGCCGAAGATGTTGAAGGAGAGCGTGCCGAAGGAGGAGGCAGTGAAGATGGTCGAGACGCTCAAGGCGTTGGGTGCCAAGGCTGTTCTGGAATAAAAGAGCGATTTGTTTGCGAAACTCTTGTGGGTGTGTGTGCCTGGCCCTTGGGTGTCTTAGTTCTTTTCTTTTTTATGTATGGGTTGGGATAAATCTTCATTAGAGCTTCCCCGGGTATGTTGTTCCTCCATGTGTGTATACTAGTGGCCCCTTTTGGAGTTTTCGTTTCTATGTTCCAGTCCACTGTACAATGAATCAATGATCAAAAGCAGTTCCTCTCTCGGCCGGATCCGTATCTAGCAACATGTATTATTCAAGTCCGGGAGTGCATGCCTCGAGGGCAAATCAATACTAGCATAATAACCAAACAACATCCGAAATGTTTCCAGTGCCATTCTTGTCTAAACCAAAGATATGAAGATATTATATGGCATCACACAGCATTCAAAATCTGACCAAAAGGGTATTCGTCTTGTGAAATCAGGGAACGCGACTTTCGAAAAATGCGTAGAAAACAAGGATTTAAGTGCAACAAGGGGAGCAAAAACAACAATAATACATGGTATCTTGGGCAATATCTAAGGGAGCAGGTAGTATATAAACCAATCAAAGTAACCAAAAACCTCAAATGCGTAACAATGGGGGCATACCGTAACATTAAATCATTAAACCAGTCCAATCCAGGATATAATGGCGCATGGCCATAGCATGCAGATTGGTCAACAAAAACTGAATCGCAAGGGTGAATAATGAGAAGATAAAAGCAATAAAAACATCATAAACCTCATTCTTCAGTCAGAGAGTCATCTCCGGCCTCACGCCATTCTCGCGATCGCTCTGTAAGCCGCTTGATGCCGGAGATCCTCTCCGCCCACTGTGCCTCAGAAGGAGTTCGGAAAGTATACGCCCTTTGTGACGAAATAACCCCAATAGCTTGCAATACCGCTTTTCTTGAATCACGTCCAAACACTGCAGGGTGGCTGATCCATTCCAAGGCTGCTTCTAGATCTGCATCTAACGCAGAGATGGCGTTTGAGTCAACGGCGGCAACTGGGGTTATGGTGGGTGCTTCAGAACCGTGAGAGGATTGGCGTCCATCATGTATTTCCGAAGAACGTGGCGATGACGGAGCCGGTGAATGGCTATCGCTGTTCGAGTCGAGAATGGGTCTCAATCCAGCACTCGGAGGTAGTGGCGGGAGACTACCCTTGCCGAGACCCTTAAGAATACTCCTAGTTTCGGTAAGAAGATGATGTGCGCGGTCTTGCTGTCCACGCGAGACCAGGGTCAACGCGCGAGTCAGCATATCAAATGTAAGTAGTTCCATCCGCCGCTGCACGATGGAGGGATGAGGTGGAATTGGAGGTGTGATCGGCCTTCCAATACTTTTTGGTTTGTGAGAAGCAGGGAGCATAGTTATAGCTAACAAGGATGGGCGGGGAGATTGAGTGAGATGTCCATCGCGCAAAATGTCGCCATAAGTTACGTCGGCTTGGATCAACGGGACTTCCTCGATGCTCGTCACACGTTGATCTTCCCCATCAAGGGGCCCTCCGAGTGCTTCAAGGCCAGACACAATGCTTTCCCAAGGGTCCTGGGGCAAGTGTTCAGGAGACGAATTGTCTGGAGAGATTGCGAGTTGAACCAAAACATCTACGCAAAATGTTAGAAACCGAAAAGAGGAGATCGGATGAAAAGGTGAAATTACCTCGCTTATCCCCGAACCTCAAGTCACCCAAAGCTGCTTCAGCATCTCTACCTGTTGCACGTTTGGTAGTGTGGAGAGCTCCGCTGATTTTGACGAATCTTGCCGGGGACCCTTCAGGTAGACGTAGCTTTAGCTTGACGTTTTGGTGGGAAGTTGTCTGCAGAGAGCCCAAACACCCTGCTACACATTCACGTAGCATCATCCAGTCCTTTACATACATATAGGACGCTTTTGTACGTGTGGACAACTCGATCATGGTGTCGGGCTTGTGGGTCATCCCCAACCCAAAAGTGAAAATACCAATTCTAGCGAAAGAGTTAGCACTTGAACATACAACCGCGGTCGGCGATTCAGATACTTACTTTGCGGCTTCCGCGCGGGAAATAACAAAGTCAACACTTTCAGGTTCCGAAGTTGACGAATCGCTGATCAACAAAATGGAAGAGAGCGGGTTGCTGGATTTGCGTTGCATCAGCAAATCCATGGCTACGTTGGCACCTTCAACCAAATCTGCCCGAAGGCTCTTTTGGCCAACTGGGCGAATTGAATTAAGTACGCTATTCCACCCACTCCAGGAATTCGTCGTCATGTTGACAAGCGGTACGCCTCCTCCACTCGAGCCGAATGTTACTAGGCCCATTCGATCGCGAGGGCCGAGGGACTGAATAAGAAATTGGAGGGTGTCGCGCAAAAGTGTAATCTTCAATCCTTGCATCGACGAGGAGACTGGGATGACAACGATAATGTCGAGAGGAACGTGGAAGCTGGTAGGTCGCATATCTCGGATTGGACTGGTATAATCAGTTAACGCAGTTGCGCTTGACTTTCCAGCGCCATAAGAAGAAGTGGTAGAAGACACCCTCTTCTTGGTGTGTAGGGTTTTGTAGTCTTCTTCCTCTGTACCTGAGTTTTCCACATCGTAGTCTGGGTTTCGAATTGGCGCATCGATACCATACAAATCCAGCAAGGCACGTTTCCACACGTCCAATTGCGGGCGACTTTCGAATTGGAGATGGAAACAAGGAAGCTCGTTGACGGACAGGTTGAGAGTTAATATTGGCTCCTCTGGCATATTGTCAGCGTCATTAGGTATCAAAAGGGAGAAGACTAATATTATGTTACCTGGAACAGACTCCACCTCCTTGAGGTGCTTCTTGATGAGAATAGAGCCCTTCAATGTACAGCGAGAATTTTTGTGCTTCATAGCAGAGTCTTCAAATTGAAGTTGAGCAGCTTTCTTCTCTTTCACGCAGATGAGCATCTCCGAAAAAAGATAACATTCGAGTTCTTGCCAAGCTCTTCTGTCCTTTCCAACTTTGATCCTGCCGTGTAGTCTTAATTTTCCGAACCTAGAATATTTCTTTCGTTAGCTGCATTGGTGAATTTGGTGAACTCCGATAATGACCTACCGATCAAACTCAAGGCCATGCCAGTTATCAACGC
The DNA here is from genome assembly GCA_001430945.1 of Amauroascus niger. NCBI lineage: Eukaryota > Fungi > Ascomycota > Eurotiomycetes > Onygenales > Onygenaceae > Amauroascus > Amauroascus niger. Next base: position 87,324 of record LJPK01000760.1, on the reverse strand, counting down.
GCGAGCGTAAGTTTTCAGAAATTTCATCAAGATCTTCCTGGCCTTCATATTGTGCCCGGTTAGAATTTTGAGTCGACGAGTGGTTTGGTTTCAAAGGGCTTTGAAGTTCTTCGCGCGGCAAGGCGGGTGTAGGAGGTGTGAAACGCAAAGTGTCCATATCTGGTTGCCATTTTCCATGGGGAACTTCAATCGTAACGAGACAAGTAAGGGATTGTTGTTGCCGCGAGCGATTGAGGGTGGGAAATTCGCTTCGAACGGTGACAATTGGCGCTGGAATTAGGTTCTTCATCGCCCCCGGTCGTGGGCTCAGCGCCGATTCCATTACCTGAACATCATAGTCGTGTCTTCTTCCAATGCTCGATTGTTGTGTCTCGGGATAATCGCCGGAGGCGGCGGTTCCTGTCACTTCGCTGTCGTTGCGGTTGTGTTTATTTCTTGAAGGCGTGGCTAATCGTTCAATCCTCTCACGGTGGCTACCTGTGTCCCTGCTATCACGATTACGCGAGTGGTGGCTTTCGCGATTGACAGATCTGCCGGAGAAATCATTGGTAGACTGGCTCGGACGACTATTTACATCCCAAGGCGTAGGAGCAGGACTTTGGTGGCCGCGGTGAACCGGTGTGTCGTTAATGGAGACGGATCGTACGAGGTTACTTAATTTCTCTGAGAAGGGGAGTTAACTTCGCAGGCCCCAGCCCAATGACGAGAAAGCGATTCTCCTTACCAAGATCCAACAGATTGCCGCCTCTGCTACTATCGAGGCTCAACGGCGCATTGCAAGTTGGGCAATACTGACTATCGCATTCTTTGATGTATTCATAAAAACAGGCCTCATGAGAGACATGTCCGCAGGAAAACTGGAGAATCCGCTCGCCTCGAAGTGTATGTTCCAACGGCTCTTCGCAAACGGCACATTCGCTACCGACAAAGGTCCTTTCCCGGCGAGTGCGGGACCGCTCCACGTCCATCATCATCGGTTCGCCGTGTTCAGCAGCTGGGAGTGCGGACGCTTGCGGACGAACCAGGCTAGGGATTTTCTCCTGGAAACTGTTGAGATACGCGATGAGGGTGGATAAGACAGGAAACTCCGTTCAGCAGGACAATGATATCGTAAAAACTTTTTTCTCGTCTGCCCACGAACCGCGCGTGGGTCAAGGGATGAAACAAGTGAACAGTGGCAAGGCGATAGAAACCGGTTGGGGGCCAGACAGCAAAAGTGTGCGAAGCGACGGAACGAGGGAGGTCCGCGGATAGCTCCAATCTGCCGGATGCTCACGCAAATGAATGAACAAAAAGACCAAAAAAAAAAAAAAAAAGAGATCTTCGTCAGCTCGACGACGCTCGCGAGCCCAATGATGGTGATCTTCGAGAGAAAATGCTCACTTGGTGGCTACCAACCTTTGTCGCCAGCCAAGTCTCTCGCGCGCACGAACAAAGAGAGGCTGATACAGCGGCAGAAAGGGGGTTCGATCATCACTGAACTCGGTAATTTTCGAGAAGCAAACTACAGCAGTCGTTAAAACTCTCTTTCCAGGCCGTTTCTCACGCTTCAAACAGTGAGTTCGACACTACCGGGCTAGACAGAAGTGCAATCATCAATAGCAATCGCGCAAAGCCGGGCGAAGGGGCCCAGTCCGCACGCTAATTCGGCCAGAAAACCCCATTGTGGCATCGTCCTGGAAGTTAGGGGCCCCTCACCCGGAGAAGAAGTCCAAACTGCATGAATCCCTGGAGATGGGCTTGGGTGGAGTCAACAGTATCCTCTTTTTTTTTTCTTTCCCTTTCGCCCTTGTCAAGCGTAAACTATTTTGTTTGGCCCAGGGATCATCCTTCCGGGGAGGGGGGAGGGGGGAAGTCTGTCTCATTCCACGAACCAAGCCCCGTATTTCCTTTACTGCAAAACACCCCCATGCTTTTTGAGACGAGAACCAGAAAAGAAGAAAAAAAAAAAAGACAAAAACGCGCTTCTCATCCAATCAGCCAATTTCTCATTTTTATCAACACACACATAACGCACACACAAACTCAACAAACAAACAAACAAAACCAGAACAATAATCTTCTTCTTCTTCTTCTTCTTTGTCAACGGGGCAGGCGGGGTCTTTCTTCTCTGGGGACTCTTTCGTGCGGAACGGAGAATCCCGCAGAAAACCCTCTGTCCAATCACGCTGCGGGTGCTGCCAAGCTAGCGCATTACTTGCAGAAACTGCGTGCTGATTGGCTAAATTTAGGTTCCGCGACCCTGTCATAAGCGAATGGTCTATCGCGCCTTCCCAGGATGCCAGAAACCAACTTCCAAACTCTGATTTATTGACTAAACGCCAATCCGCGCTAGGCCTCCCTTGGCCGGGGGGACCTAAACCTCATGTGGGCAAGCCTTGGCACACCCGACCTGCATGGCGACCACGTTCCATGGTCTTCAACCTCCCAAAGATATATGTTTTCTTCAACCACCAACATACCCACACACACACCCACACACACCAACAACAACAACAACAACACTGAGGAACTCAATCATATCAAGACTCAATAAACCTACACCAACCCACCAACACTTGAATAGAAACTGGGCTTACTCCGCATTCACTCGATACTTTATCTCAGTCTTACTACTCCGTACAGAGGTGGGTTTTCATATGACGCTGACGACATCACAGCTGGGTCGAGAGTTTGGTGGCTGTAGAAGGAATGCAGTAGTGCTGTTTGTTTCTTGTCCTCCAACGTGTGTCACCTTGGAAAAAATTCATGCCACTTATCTTGGAAAACCATGGCACCTGCATGACCGGTAGTGGACAGGAGCCAGACTGCCCAGATGCTGGGGTTTTTTTGTATTTATGTATGTACACACCCGCACTGTGCACAGGGTTTGGACCCACTGCCTATCGAGTGTCATCCCCAGTTTTCGGTTGTCATGATTTTAGCTGCTTGGAGCAGATCTTTGTTCTTTTTAGTCTTTCACTTTGATGTGTGCTACTGGGTAGTTACTATGGAGCTGTGTAGCCGGTGCGTAGAATTCTAAGGACCCATTTGGCGAATGTTCTACGGAGTACAACATCACATAGATCGTTTTGCTGTGAAGCACACATCCTTGTCCTTCCTTGATTCGAAAGCACCATTGGCTTAAAAGGAATTCTCCAGAATAGCCAATCAACATGGTGCAGTTATTTTCCTTGAGTCGATCGCGTTTTAAGCTTGACTCTTCCCCCCAAAATTCCAGAGCTGCAAATCATCCACCTTTACAGAACATTCCGTGCGTATGTACAACCTCTCAGTTGCCGGGTCACACTAGGCCGCTTCATGTGGAGTTTGACAATGGATATTCGTAGAATGCCTAGGGAAAGGCCTTGCCCTGTCACACATATAAGGCAGTCTAATTATTCTAATATGGACGGCCGGTAGTGAGATCTAATTCGTATGTTTTCCTTCCAGATAATAGATCCTTTCAGTCCAGGCCAGAATCCAGTCCAAATCAGGGTCTCGCTGCGCCTTGCTCCAAGCAATCACATCTTTTCAAAACACTTTGTCGATACCTCTGCCAGGTACCGGAACTCTACCATGGGCTTCCTTCCACGCTCTGCATATTCTCCAATAACAGCCAAACTTTGCAGCTTTCCAATATGCTGAAGCCAGGTACAATATAAACTGGGGTTACACTCTGTTTGTATGCAGTATGCAGTGCTGCAAAATGCAGTAAAAATGGATGCATTAGATTCTTCGCATCGGCAGAACAGGGGCCATAAAACTTTGACTGAGTATGCCTGATCCTCAATGTTATAGGCTTAAGGACCCTGCTTCTTGGTAATTACATGGTAGGATGTAGTTAACTGGGAAACCTTAAGAATGTCAAAACCTCACTTGACCACCACTCCAAGAGGGAATATCTGCTTGCTTTTCTTCAAACCTTCGGGAGCTGCAAAGATTTTTAGCCTAGCAGGCTGGTATTATATATGCAGTCATGATAGTTCAAACAAGCTTCCATAAACCTTCAAAAATGGCATATCATGTTAAATCAGAGCTAGATGATTGACATAATCCCAGTAAATAATCGCACATTGTTACCAGGCACTTTGGTCCCTGAAAATCTTTGGTTTGTCCAATAACGGATAACCTCCAGACCCACGACCAAGTCTGGGGTTTATGCTTAATCTCACCTCCGACAACACTCCATGGAAAACCTTCTACTGTTTCAGAAGTTACTATTCCTTCATGCATTACAAAATGCTCCAAGCCTCAGGGTATTGTCCGTGCATTTTCCCAGTAAATGGTTTCAATGCATGAAAACCTTCAAGTACTGGGACCTTGGCTGCGTAGAGCTGCATAGGGCTGATTGGGTCACGATGAGAGAGTTGCCAAGCAAGGAAACTATTCACCACAGAGTCTGGGAATGGGGTAACGTCAAACCCTCTTCATGTGTCAATTAGGTAAACTTGTGGCGAAGACAGTTCGATGTCAAGGAGTCCATATCACCTGGACTTCCTAAAGGCGGGGAAGAGTGACCCAAGCTCTCCCAAAGCCAGATGGGTGAAACCGAGAATATCGGACTTGATATTCATATGAATCTTTGACCAGCAATTCCGGCAAAGTATCTGTCTTCCAGAAATTTGAAATTTTGCTCCTGAAACAGCCATCCTGTCGAGTCTAGCCCGTGCCGACCATATGGGTTTCCAGTTCCATACCATGCACCTTCGTTGGAGAGTTGAATTTGGATGCGGAGTATTCGTCGAAACCGTGCTTCAACCGAGCAGCATGAGAGTTGATGATCAATGGGTTTAAGTTTAGTGATGGGGCAACTATTCAGACAGCTGCAAATCTTGAGGCATTTAATACATGCTTGATGTATCTAAGATTTTGATTTCACTGCTGCTCCTCTCTCCCATTTCAAGAGTTGCCAGTCACATGGTAGCAGCATTTAAGATGCCCAGACAGGGATCATCCTTAAGAAGCACTGCATCCTCAGAGTCAGTCAATGTTATTGTGGGGATTTTGCTTCCAGCATTCATCCTTCTAACTGCAGATCCGCGGAAGCATGGGAGATCTTCCACATGGCAAACCTGTTGATGACAGACATGGGGCACGTGCAGAAGTTCCATTGAGGGGTCTGTGTGTAGTGCACATGCATCTTTTATACAAGTGCCACATTTCACTGCTTCATTGAGTTGATTGAGCTATGCTATTGTGCTCTCTCTGAATGGAGGGCAGGGTATTTCCGTTTGTGGATGGCCCGTGGCGCAGGTGGCCCGGGCGCAATTCCGGCATGGACAAATAATAGTCCGAGAGCTAATTCATTTTAGGCCTAGTCGGCCCGCTCGTCGAAACTTTGCTGACACATCGGCTTTGGTGAATCGGAAGACAAATTCTCAAATCATCAGCAATCTGAGGACTCGAGGGACGTGTTAGAGGTAGAGATTGTGCCTGGACGGCTATGTAATTGAGCAAGTGAATTCGACATATTTATATACGTCTCTCTTCCCGCTTAGGCATACTCTTTCTCTGTGAGATACGCACATCAGGCTCTCCTCCAATTGATCAGATCCAATGCGTCTCCTCCGTTGGGTAAAAGCGCCATCAACATTCTCCCATGTCACGAATGTTCAACGCGGATATGCAAGCGCTCGATTGATAAAAGCACCGTCTAATCGTCAACGACGGTCAACATTGGGCCCTGATTTTAAGTCAGTCCCTAGCCCACCGTTGGAGCTTTTCACATCAGCCATAGATTTAGGCCCATTCAAGGAGCTACAATGGATGGAGGCCATTGATATCGCTCGGAAATGTGTCAGTGCCGCCCAGAGAAGCACTGGAGCCTCGTTGAATCTGGAAAAAGATATACACAGTGGTGAGTGGGACCCTTGATTCATATACTATTCAACTGGCTTACGCCGGAAAATAGATTTACGTAAAATCTCCCTGGTATCTCTGATACTCGGACGCTCACCCAGACACAAAATTGTGCTTGAATGGATTTTGCCAAAATTAGCCCAGGCTGGGGAACCGCTGTCCGTCGTTTTTTATGGGTTTCAGTCGTTTAGTTCCTCCGTGATCAATGACCGGCCTTGGCTACTTCAGAAGATCGAAGTCCTTGCGCGAGAGGGCAAGAGTTGGGAACCCATGGCCCTTTTCGGAGCCATCTTAGAGAAGGAAGGGCAATTGCAAAGCGCAGCAAACTGGTATCGAAAGGCAATCGAAATAACAAAACCATCGGATCGCAAAACCTCCTATCACCATTTCTTTGCCTCACAGCAAGGACAGTTTCCTATACCCTTGGAACGTTACGCAAAATTGCAATTTGAACTTGGCGAGATTGAGAAGGCAGAGGAAGCCGCGAAGGTGGACGCACTCCAATACGACAGGCCTCAAGGCTTTGCACTCCTTCTCACTATACTTTTGAAAAAGGAATGCGACTGGGATAAAATGGAAGAGTATCTCACTAAATGTGCTATGAGCCATGACGTGGAAGCTTCATATCGGCTGGGAGAGATTTACCGACTTTGGCATCTTGGACTGGAAAAGATCGAATGTGATAGTTTCCACGATAAATTTTTATCATTAGAGATGCTTCGAAAGCTGATGTCGATCCCTTCTCGCTATTATTCTTCAGCAGAATACTATATTATGGCCAAAGAATGGTTCGAGCTTGCTGCTGCCCAAGGTCACCGGTTAGCTTCGCTACAAATGGCAGTTCTCCTTCGTGAAGAGAACAAGCACGGTGAAACTCTACGTTATCTAGAGTTTGCTGAAAAGGATCCGAAATACACAGATGTTGTCTCCGAACTCCGAGAAGCTTGGGATAAATCAGAAGTTGATATTGCTTCAATCATGCAGAAAGCCGTCGAACTGTAAACATCACGCAGTGTGCATCCCTGCCCTCTTGAACTTCAGAAATTTATAAACTATGTACAAAATATCACAAGCTACTCCGGCCTTCACTTGGCCTTCCGGGACTTCGCACCGTCCGCTCCAAGGATCTTCAGCTGTTCAGACAAATAAGGTGTGTTGTTCATTCCAGGAAAGTCTTTAGCTGCAAACGCTCGAAAAGGCTCTGACCAAACTTCATCCAGTATGGGTATTTGGCCCGACATCATCGGCTCACCCACGTTTATAAGTCGAAAACGCAATCGATACACTCCTGCCATTGGTATACGGAGGTCGGCAAAGACAAAGAATGTGCTGGGTATTGACGATGACGGTTTCTTGTATACCGTGCCTGGATGAGACGGAGCTTTTGCGGGTTCGGGATCTGCTTCAACGAAAAAAGGACTAACATATGTTTTCCCATACACATTTCGAATTGAGTTTTGCCCGTCTCCCTCCAACCCGTCATGTATCATCGACTGTGACAAGGATTTATCCACCACACTCCCAATGTTTTGGACCTTTTTCGGGACAGCAAAAAGCTGGCAAGCGACAACATATTGGCTGTGTTTCAGTATCATGATATCCTCCTCGGACTGAGAGTCAAACTCTGTCACAAGAAGCTGCAGGATTGGCGAGGGGTCGATGCATCGTCGGTTTTTCTCGCCAGCCGCACAAGTTCGTGCTGCAGCAGGTTGTTGCCGGACAAATAATCGCAAGCGAGATTCTTCCGAAGGTGGTTTCGGCGATGGTGGGTTAAGAATATGGCTAAATCCCGAAGGTATGGGTGACATTGAATAGAAACCGATAACGGGCTGTGAAGAGACACCTGCGATTTTCCCTTGAGGCTGCCTATAGCGCCGTTAGGATGTATGAATTTGGAGTCGTATCCGTGGCCTCTGACACTCGCACACGCTTACCTCTACGCCCAAGTTCTCTGTTATTTTCCAAATCCAGATTTCCCAATTTCGTTATTGATGAACAACCCAGCTCATACAGGTTCCCCTTCCCGCCGTATCTATGAAACGTATATGGTTTGGTCCTGGACAAGCCCGGTTCCGAAATAAAGCGTGGGCGGCTGGAAACGAGAGGACTAGCTGCCGAGTTTCGACTGGAATCAATATCGATGATATCCGAAATCTCGAAGTCTTCAGGAGAGTGGTGATTGTGTGGAATGCCCATCAATTTGAACGCCGGGGTGAAGGCAAAGTGTCGAGTTTATAAGACTGGAGCTCCTAAACCCTTTTCTCTCACGACGTCCGCGGAGCGTTAAATATTCCCGTTTGATCAGCGGAAAGCTTTGAACAACCTAGGGGCATATGCCAACCCTCAAGGAATGAAAAACTTGGCAACTGAGATGTTGATCATCCGTCGAATTGCTTTTCAGACTTATCCCGATAAAACTGTGGAGATCTTGAGAACGTCATTTCTGATGGGCTTTGGGCGGGAGATATATACGCTCTCGGATAACTAGTCTTGGGTTTCAGGCAAACCCCGAAATATCAAAGCAATCTCCACTGGCCCAGGCAACTTCAATAGATCAACAGAGTATACCATCTCCATGTTGATTACGCCCGAGCCAAAGCTGTACCATCTCCACCCAGTAAACTATCCTAGGCGCAATTTTGGACAGTACGTCGTACGCCTGATAGTTACCACATTCAGGTGGTGGCGTCAGCCGGTATGCCTTTAGTTCTTGAACGTGGCCGAGATCGAGGCCCACAAAGCCTGACGCATGGAATGCTTTTTGCACGCGGAGTACTTCATGCAGACTCAGTACTCCCGCGATTGTGGCTAATGCCAAAGACTTAAAGAATCCCATGGCATAACATTCACGTCTTGCTCATGGGATAGGTGTCCGAAGGCTTGCCAACCTTGGGCGGGGAAAATCCCAGGGAATCGGGCCCGTCCATTGACGCACCGTGTTCAACACGCCTGGGGGACGTGCAATCCCTACCGTGTAGAGTTCGAGAGACCAGCTTCGGCGCTTGAATATGCGAAGTGGTCGTTCGGTACCAGACTACCACCACAAATTCCACGCCCAATCGGGTAGGATTATCTATCTTTTTTAGTACATGCCTTTTTTCTTTGCTTTTTCTCACGTTTTCAATTCCCATCCTCGTGGTCGATCGTCGCCCCTTTGTTTTACTTTTTGTCAAGGGACATCCGTTTAGAGACAAGAACTCGATGATCGCAACATACCACATCATTGCTGTGCCGCTCTCTTCCTGCAGCGCCATGTTTATTTTTGGAGCTTCTGAGCACGCTGCTGGTAGAAAATCCGATTATTGATTGGCTTTCGTGAAATTGTCGCGTGTCGATGACCGAGACTCTTCCTCGATCTTGCTGTCTCTAGGCAACTGCGAACAAAAGCTCTTTCGAACTTAATGCCAACCCGCCCCCAGAACCGACGTCAAAAGCGCGAATCCTTTGCCTAGTTGTGTAATTCGACAGCCACATGTCCTAAGAAGGTACTAAGTAGCGAATCCAAGTACTACATCGCTTGTTTGGTAGCTTTGATTTGCTACTTATCGCCCAGCAAAGACATAACTAACGGCGACCTGTTGGGCCATACGAGATTGCGAGATGCATTGGATCCTGAATAGCGTGTAATATGGGCTCTTCTGGGCAGTCGAAACATGTATCTATTTATGTATATTCCGTTCACAAAGTGATATCAACTGCAAAATGGGTGCAGAGTGCAAGTCGCTGTCAGATGATCGAAATCGGCGACTAAACATCGTCGGCTTTTCTCATTCGTTCCTCCAGTATTTACATTCAGCGGCTTGTGATTAACCCTGAAATTCCGGCATACGTCTCCAGCCGAACAGGAGACCTAAGAATCCTCACTAGCCGTTCAAAGCTGAACATATGCTTGTAGTCTTTTGAGGAATGACCACCAGATTATGCAAAGTGTCGGCTCTTGCACCCTGCGATAAAGAAGCCGTCGAACACAAGGCCCGTGAATGGTATAGTTTTCGACTAGAGAAGATATTTTTCTTTTAGGATTTTCATTAGCTGTGGTCTTCGAGCTGAAACGTCGAGTCGCACAATCATGAAGATGTGCGTCGGTTCGGGGATTGCTTGCTTTCCCGCTGTCAGGCCACTGCCATTCACACATCGTTGCCAGTCTGGTTTCGAACAACCACGTCTGCTTAAGTTTTTTGGATGCAAGGTACCAACTACGAATCCCTTTGACATGTTTGGTACGTGTTGGTACTGTCCCAGCGACCTTGCTACCTAGCGAGTTGTCTTCTTGATAGTGGTATCTATAAGCTGCGCGGAATATTAATCTGAAAAAAAAAAAAAAAAAAGCGAAGTGAGTGGGCGCCACTTGACCCCATCGTTCCTTGCAATATTAGATGATTTAATGTGTGATTTATGTACTCCATAGGCTTCATCAATCATTGTTATGCTAGCTTGTGCCATCGCTGCATGAATCTCGCATGAATCCCGTATGAATCTCGTCCCTAACTCTAAAAATTAGGGTTACCATAGGCCCGAGCAGCTGGATCCTTGCCGTCTTGCCTATACTTTATTGACGGGTATCATCGAACAAGATAACTTCGGAAGGAACCGGGCGTCTGGGTAGCGATGAATGAATATCATTTGCTGACCGAGGAAATCACCAGTTAGAATTTCGAGAGACTGTTCCGATGAGCCACGTCCTGCCTAATCTGATACCATGTGGCGGGCGTGAGGATGAAGGTGGTGTCATTTAACGATGACTGAAACCTCAGGTCTCCAGGTCAAACCCCGAGTCAATATCAATCCAGAAGCCGGGGTTGCCTTTGAATATCTTAACTAAACCGAGTTGATCCACATTTGGTTTATACGACTTCTTCAATTCGATCAAGTTTCTCACTTCTACGCATGAGTGCGGAAGATAAGGCGGCACTTTTGGGTGTACCAATCCAGGGTTCATAATGCCATAGCCTTTGCCCACCCATAGAAGGACAAGTCTGCCATTTCGTCTGTCCAATCCAGCGACGTGACCAGTTGATGTCCATCTCCCAGGATCCTTGGGTGTTGCCAAGTCGGGGTTGCCGTTAATCACCCTTCTCCGCATTGCGACATACCCAAGCTGCATCAAATGAAGGTGGGGCCCAACCTTTCTAGGAAAACCATTGCAGTCCTGGCGAACTCGCAGTAAGCCAAGCGAAGAGAGCTGAGAAGAACGATGTGCCTGCTCTGTTGAGATTTCGCGAATCTGCATCATCTCGATAGGCGAACACTGAATTACCCACGCGAGTTCTATTGGACCTAGCTGGTCATCCCGCATTGTACACAAGGGTATTTCAACGCCTTCGTATTCATTCAGTAGATCAGCCATGGCAGACAAACTAGCAATTGATTTCGAAGAAATGGTGTCGGCAAATATATCTAGCAGGCGCCATGTCGCTGGAATCGAGTTGCCCATCCCAAGCGACTGGTAGGCCTGTTCAGGGCTGCCGTTATTACACCAAATCGGCGTTTCCAGAACGCAGCTGTGCTGTCCCTCCCCTTTACTGGTCCATTGCAAGCCTAGCCGCAATTCAATGGCATGTAATTCTTTGTTAAGAACCGATTCAACCGTTTTATCGCTCGCCAGTCCACGGAGAACTCCTTCGTGGTCATGCTCAACAAGTAACGCCCAGAGATGTGAAGGAAGAAACGAGAAGTCAGTGTGATCCGAGATATCTCGAGCGGCTTTGATAGCCGCCTGCGGGTCGCCAGATTTGACAAAGGCTTGCAAGCAATTTGCGGCTGTATTTTTCGAATGCGGAGTTGCCCGACCGTGAGCGAAGTCCGCTTGTATAAGTTGCCATATTTCCTTCACTAGATTACGGTCGCCAAGTTGACCTAACAGCTTGACGTATGCTGCAAGGAAATTGCATTCGGAAGGGCGTGACATGTCGAGAAGCGAATGGATCATTGCGCAGAGAGGCTGACTGCCATTGGCATCCGCGATAACTCTATTCATATTTGGATCGCTTAGAATTCTCGTTTCCAGACCCTGAGCCAGGTTTTTGACAAGCTCGTTAGCCGTTTCCGGACTCAAGTGACCATATTCACTCTTAGAGTATTTGTCCAAGTAATGTCGCAGTGCTGGAACAAAGAAGCATTGGGCAGCGTAATTCATGCCTAAAAAGAGTAGTTCTTTGGAGTTGGCGACCTCAAGCAGCTCAAGCCTTGCCAAAATTCCGTTTATCGTTGCTAGTAGATCTTCCCATTGCGCTTCACTTTCACATTGAGCAAAAGCCTCTCGTAGTTGACCAAGAGAGTTAGTAAGCTCGATCGCAGAGCTGTGGTCGTTAACTTGAATTTGGATCTCGGACTGTATCATCGACAAGACATCGCCATCTTTTTTTCGCAACTGGAGTTTGCTCAGTCTGTCTTGCGCATTGGATTTGATTTCTCCCAAGTATTTTGGGAGGTGTTCTCTTGCAAATAGCTCCTCCAGATTGCTATCAAGTTTAGGGCAGCTCTCATTGTTCCCGGACGTCCTTGCTGACCCTGTCAACGCGTATCGGAGAAGTTCTGCTCGCGGAAGCTGGGGAATTGGATGGAGCTTTCGTCGGGGAGGTTGCGAGGCGTGGGAAAAGCCTCTTGCTCCCACATGCGGGGCAAAGGCCGGCCTCAGGAATATCTTCCCAGTGAGTCGGCAGGACTTTGAAGTCGCGGTAAACATTGATTCTTGCCTCAAATTGACACCTGCACCGTCGAAAAAACCTGCGGGTGCTGAGTGCGTAACTATGTGGTTGCATGACGAGATCACAAATCCTGATTATGTAATCATCGTGGTGACGGGGCGCATTGTATCAAATGCAGTTGTTACCACGTCCAACGACTTTCAATCTCGCTCATCACTTGAATACTTTCAATCCTTTGGCCAAACGCCTTGTGTTCTCGATTCAACCGACTAGACCTCTCATCCTCGAATCGCATTTCTCTGCTCCCGACCACGTATACCGGACCTCATCCCTCAATAGATATGGCGACGGAAGAAAGGCCTTCGAAAGCTTCAGATCACCCAGAGATTTCCCAGGAATCCCCTTCTCAGGTGGACTCAGCTCTGGAAGATGGAGTTGGTGCAGGAAAGCCTGCAGATGATGATTTAGCTTCCAAGAGCAAACAGAGATTAGAGAGGTTCAAGGCGTTGCAAGCCAGGGCAGTGAGTCAACTGATCCATACTGCGTCATAACTAAGATCAACACTAAGCATTTGGACAGAAAAGCGCCGCAAAAAGTAATCTCAAGGAAACCGCCGCAGAATCGCATAGATTATCTACCGATCATACCCTACTTACTTCCATCTCTCGCAAGCACGCCTTCGCATCACATAACCTCCTAAAAGCGGACGTAGAAGCCTCCGGCGAAGATTTTGAGCGCAAGCGGGCCTGGGACTGGACCGTTGACGAGTCAGAAAAATGGGACCGAAGAATGGAGAAGAAACAAAAACACCGAGAAGATGTCGCATTTCAAGACTGGCGCCAGGACGCCCATAAAAATTACAAAAGACAGTTGCGCCGCATGGACCCGAATCTTGATGCGTACGAAACTCAAAAGGCTGATGCGGTCATGCGTGCGGCCGCGAACGGAGGTCTTGATCTCATTGAGGGTGAAGACGGCGAGCTCGTTGCCGTGGACAAGAATGGCACATTTTATTCTACGGCAGATTCGATAGAGTTTACGCAAAATCGGCCTGATAGGGCGGCAGTCGACCGGTTAGTCGCTGATTTGCAAAAGGCAGAGGAGATCCGTTTGAAGAAGCGCAGGGAGCGTGGCCTTGGTGACGAAGATGCCGATGTCACATATATCAACGACAAGAATAAGCGTTTCAACCAAAAGTTAGCCAGGTTCTACAATAAGGTATGTTTGATTCATGTATCACTAATATAGCAAATTATGCTGACTTTGACATTACAGTATACCGCTGAAATTCGAGACAGCTTTGAACGAGGGACGATGATTTGAAAAGTCTTTCTGGAGCTAAGATCGATATTTCACAAATGTATCAATACCCGCCCTTGGAAAAAAAAAGGATGTAATATACAAGCTGTTTTCGTAAGACTCGTTGCGGAGGAGTAGAGATAATGGGCGGAAGGGGCTAAAGCATGGTCTTTCTCCAGCTTTTGGTTGCCAAGTCTTCGATCTTCTTGGGGCTCACCACCCCTTTCGTTACGCCGTCCCCAATAGCCTCGACAATCGCTTCACCGACCGTACCAACTTTTAATGGCTTGGCTGTCATAATTCCCATAAATGATAGCCTTCCGCCGAGCAGATTGTTGACTTCGGATGCAACTATCCCCCCCAACGCAACTGGCATCGTCATCTTGCGAGATGAATCGTACATAAACGTCGGCCGGACGAAGATGTTACGCATTTCTGGGAAATCCGTTGATATAAGGGACTCCGCTTGCCGTTTAGAAGTGATGTACCCGGAGGGCAAGATGGGTCCACCTGCTTCGGCAGAGATGTAGACGAAGCTTGGGACGTTTTCGTTCGATGAGTGTTTTGCAAGCGTCACAGCTATTCCGATCGATTATCGTTAGCATTATCACTATGTATATTGAATATATATGCGGATTGGAAACATACCTAGATCTCTATTCATAACTGCGTAGCTTAGATGCGGCGGATTCTTCTGTTTCCCGTTTTCCAATGATTTAGACGAACAAAACAGCTTTTGTATTCCGTCGAACACCGATTCTTTTCCCTGCACGATTCGTTTATAATCCGCTTCTAAAAGTATCCCCAACGAATACACGACAGCGGTGGCATTCTTAAGATGCGACAAGTACGTATTCGGATCCATGACATCAGCTTTGACCCAATTCACTGACTTGGCCCATCGAGGAGGTTGCGGAGACGAGGAGATTCCATCCCAAGCAGGTTCGCCATGTCGACTGCAAAATATTATGCTTAGTATCGGGTATGAACAGCTGCACGCATACGCAGGGGTAGCTCGAGATATACCTCAAGGAAACAACTTCCCAGCCTCTAGTAACGGCTGATTGGCAGATTCTGGACCCTATCAGAAAATCGATCAGTTTTCCAATCGTCCCATGCTAGAATTGAATCAAGCCGTACCCAAAAACCCACTACCACCTGCCACTACAAGCCTCGTCGCCGCCGTCATTGTAAGAAATGGCTAGGGCCAACTAGAGCTCCCTGTTTTGAAGGTATGATGGTGCAGTGCAGCTAGTACATATCAGCACAGCATCAACGGAGAAGAGCCATTCGAGCTCATGGCTATCAAGCTTATAAGACAAGTAAATCTGCTGTGTATCATAGAGGTCACATCTGCTGTGGGCAAGTGCATCCCTAGGTAGCTCCGCAAGCGTGGGTTTTTCCGCTGTTTGCCGTTTTCGGAAAAGAGCTCTCCGGGATCACGTGAAAGCGGGCTTGGCGATTTCTCCCGCTTCATCTTATCTCGTGGACAATTTGCTTGACCGAGTCGCACACTCCCTGCCTGAACGGTATAGTTTTCTCTTCTCTCAGTCTTGTGCTCTGCCCCAATATATCTAGAGGAGAAAATGCCAGCGCCCGCTGGTACAAAGAGAGTTAGGGTGTGTCCTTTTCTGCTCCATACTGGGCCCCAGGACCTCCACTAACTAACACCTATGTTTGTCTAGGGGATCTCGGTGTTCCGCCCATTCGGTACGTTCTTCCATAGAGAGCTGCTGGTGTTTGTTACCAAATCTCTTGCTAATCAACGCTACAGTGTTTGGGAGCGAAGCGCAGCCTTTTGACCCAGCTAAGAGACCGTCGGACATTCCCGAGGATCACACCCACCAATGGCGCATCTACGTCAAAGGCGTCAATGATGAGGACATATCATATTGGCTTAAAAAGGTCCAATTCAAGCTTCACGAGACATACGCACAGTCTATTCGAACTATCGAAGGGCCGCCATATGAAGTTACGGAGACGGGCTGGGGTGAATTCGAAATTCAAGTAAAGCTTTACTTCATCCCCGAGTCAATGGAGAAGCCACAGGCGTTTTGGCACAGTTTGAAATTGCATCCATACGGACCAGATGCCGAAGGTCAGAAAGCGAGACGAGAAACTATAATCAGTCAGAATTACGAGGAGGTTGTTTTCAATGAGCCGGTGGAGCAATTCTACAATCTCCTGACTGGTGGGACTCTGTCGCCCCAGCCTCCTCCGAAGGGAAAGGCTGGAAAAAGTGCAAAACAGCAGCAACCGCAGAATGGACGAACAGCGGAGATTCCGTACTCGGACTCTCCAAAGAACCCTTACAGTCAAAAATCGGAAGCGAAGGAACTTGATAAACTCGGCGAAGCCACAAAAACAGTTGACAGAATGGTGAAGGAAGAACGGGCAAAACTTACAGAACGGGAAGCATACCTGGCTAAATTGAAGGAGACTGAAAGCCTGCCTGTTGTTCAGAAGAAAAGGTGAATTCGGCTATTCATTCGTACGAGGAAGTCTGCGATCAAACAACATGGAATCAAAACGCGTTTATCCTGGGACGCGGTCATATCTCTCTGGTCGAAATAATGCAACCAAAAAGATATAGGCAAGCGTTTGGATTGCGTTTCTCCGTCGACTCTCTGCTGCAGCATCTCCAGTATGGATAACTGGACAGCTTACCCCTTAAGTTGTTCGCGAAAAGAAATGGATGCAATGTTACAATAGATACTAATGCGCATATACCTGAGCGTCCTACTGCCATATCTATCGGTGCAGCGACGCGGCTCGATGGAACAGGGATCTGAGCCTAAGTTCTTGCCCTGCCGGGACGGTTTTTTATCTCTTTTTATCGAGCGGCAGGCAATTGTACGGCGAATCCAGCGGGTGGTGTACAGGATATGATTCTTAAACCAAAACCCACAGAATGCACGGGGTACTTGGTGTGCCTGGTCGTATACGTTCAAGTACCCGGGTACTAAGCATCTTCCCGCAGCCATTTGGCTTGACGGGACCCAAACAGAGAATAATGGAGTGAGAAAATGTACTGTATTGCGCATATCGAAATAGTCATCGATATTAGTACCTTTTTTGATGTTCCATATCATATTAAACCAAGAATATATGCTGGATGGTAGTGCCCGAACAAATTATACATTAGTCCCAAGCACCGATAGTTTAGTTTTGCATAGACAACGCTCGATTTTGCTCCGTATCGACATCCATTTCAACCCCCCCAAGGCTTTCATCCATTAAATATATGTAGTCCCCGCATTCCGTCGCATAAATACAGAAGAATCCACCACGGCATTTCTGCCCGAAGAAAACTGGCCCCGCGTGCCTCTCACTCCAGCGGCAGACAGCACAATTTATGTAGCCTGGCACTCCCCGTCAAAGCAATATCCACACGGTCCATATCTCGCACTCCCACCGTTAGGCTTGTCTGTATCGATCAAGAAGCCGCCAGAGCCGTCTCGGTCCAACGCGCAACATTTACCACCTCGTTCTTCACTATATCCAAGCATCAGCCAGGCCCAACTTTTTCTTTCCAGCGGAAAAAGGGGAATAGGAAAAACGGGTATATATCTCATGCATTTTCAACAAAGCTTCCAAGCTAGCTTCGCCTTTCTAATTCTTTGTATGGGCTACTTTTGATGTACCCCCGAAAAGGATCCTGTAGGGGAAAAAAAAGGGGGATTGTAACAGTCCACGCGGGCAAACTCACCAGGCAACAGGAAGAGTCAGGCCTGAAGCAATGAGTTTCCCTTTGCACAGCTCGTGCGGGAGACGGTATCCTGTACACGTAGTCTCAGCCATGAGTCTGTTGGTGAATTCGGAAGCGACTGCTGCTCGTCGATGCGCTTCGGCGCCCAGGTCTGGTTTCGCGACGACTAATGCGGAGGAGAGGAGGAGGACGGGGAGCGGAGTGGATGTGAACTTCATGGCTGGGGTTGTGAATGTATGGAGATAGGCTGGAGGTATTGTAGGTGTGTAGGCCAGGATATCATGGGCTTTTGGTGTTTGATGAGAAGAAGGATGAATAGTTATAGCTTGAGAAAGATGTATGATCAGTTATTTAACTATTTGGAAGGATGTAGTCGCACAGCGAGTTAATAGTTCAGCTGGTCAGTCACTCTGTCCACTGATTAGCGCCCACCGCCAATGGGGCGTTTCTCAGTATCAAGAGCACAAATGGGAGGATCGTTTTCGAAGGATTAGCCTTTTTTGTGCTCCTTTTCCCCCATCAGAAGTTTCATCTTTGAGAAATGCGATGAGAAAACATTCAAGGCTAGAATGCGACACAGTTAATTTGCATTTTTCTTTGTTTCTTCTTTGTTTCTGACTTGGCTTGGGCATTTCTCAGGGAATTCATTTTGAGAATCATGATAAGGTCTAGAAGCAGAGAGGAAAGTGATGTTTTAGTTAAGTAGTTAACTATATGCAGAAACAGTGGCCCAGTTAGTTAACTAACTGAAGGCTAGTATGGATATGCTGGGTTCTAAAAGCAGCATCTAATCATCCCTGTCACCTGCTGATACCATCATTTCTAGGGCTCGCATTTGAAATTTGCAGCAAACGCATAGAATGATTTAAAGAACATCATTGTTATGTAAAAGAGTCTCTCCAGCAGTGGGATAATTACTATCCTTGTGAAGCTCCCTTGTGTGGCCCCAAGATGTGTAAGTTAACTAGGCTTTGGTGTTTTAAGGGACCTCAGCCCCGCGCTTGCTTCTTAATTAAGCGTTGGGCTTCCCCACCACGCCCGGCTATTAAGCGGTCACAATCCATAGGCAGTCAACCTTTTCGCAAGTCCTCTGTAAAGACCAATCTCACTTTAATATCTAGGAACCCAGAGTCCAGTTACAGTAATAACTGCCTCCGTCTGCATGGATAATAATAACATTGATATTAATATTACTTGTTTAGCACCATTCTGCTAATTCTATCCGTTTATCGTCCGTCATCCAGTTGTGATTCCACATCTATCTACAACCCGGAGAAGTTCTACTTCTGAGAGAAAGTATATACAGCGCACGTCGTCTATGCTTGCCGTTATCCGTTTCTATCCAGCTTGGGCCTTCTTTCGATGATTTTGCAAAGCGCATTCACCGCTCTCCCCAGCGACGCCGGTCCCATAGTACCATCCCTCTTCAATGAGTCGAGTTTCAGTCTCTCGCCAGTATTCCAATTTTCCTCCTATGCCGCTTTTGAAATCGAGGTCTCCTAGTCGAACCTCGGGAATCTCATCCTCGTCGCGTGGAACCTGCAGAAAATTGTCTTAGTAGTCGCCCCCGCATCGCATCATAGTATCCCGTGGAGAATCAGTTCGTAACACAGGGGCAACCACAGCGTGGTGACGACAAGGTCCTTACCTTAACAAACATTGTGCAATCTCGAAGCGTCATTGAGACAGCTCTGTCGCGATAGTCGGCCTCCAACCCAGGTAAACCCACGGCATTCATTTGCTGTTGACATTCTCGAAGCTTTAGAAGCGTGGGGTTGTGATACAAGAACTTCGCGACTCGCATCCTGCCGTGTTGTGGACCCTTTATTAATTTGACGGCACGCAAAACATCCTCAAAGTCATTAGAGACAAGGTCTAGTGGACAAAAACTCGGGCGTGCCCTCTCTCCATTTTGTCGTGCGAGGTGATTCTTCATTTCGCGCAAAGCACAAGTCCGACATCTCCGAGCGTCAGGCGGTGCTGATGGGGATTGGGTTAGCCACTTGGGCTTGAATTCCCACAGATTTGCACCCGATCCCGGAGACGGACTCATGTCGGTAATGAGCAGCCCAAATGGCTCCTTCACAGACAAATATACACCATGCCGCTGCCTTGGTCGTCGGCCACTTATTTCATCTTCTTTCAGCCGCTCGTTGCAGGAGAAAACAAAATTTTTAGGCAGTCTAACAAGCTCCTGGCCAACAAGTTCATTGTCACGAAATAGCGTTCTGATCTGGGAGTCAAAGTTTCTGGCTGTTTCAGTATACGGCGTACCCGAATCGATCTTCTTTCTCAAGCGCAGGAGTTTGCCGTAATATGTAACTCGCTGTCCCTTTGTTTCGCCCTCCCTATTCGTCTTATTTGCTTCCGGAACTGTCATATTGTAAACGATATTCGCACCTCCTTCAGCCAAGTAAACTACTTTCGTATCTGCAGGTAATTCTGGGATTGGCATCGAGAAGGAGCTCGCTGCGATATCAACCTGCATGGGTGCCATTTGTGGCGTCCTTTGTGTAGATGCCACGGACTTCCGAGCTGGGATGTGTTAACAACAAAGGGAGTTTTCGCCGCGGTCTACTTGGACCCAGCCGGCGTTAAAGTCGAGCTAAGCGAAGAATGAAAGAGGAATGATGGGATGGCTGTGTTACTTTAGAGTTGTAAAGAGAAATGGTGCCTTGAAGTGGTAGCTCTTAAGCAAGGCAGTCAGGACTTTAAAAGGGTGGGGCCACAGCTATACTGCGTTAAGCAATAAAGAGAGGATGAGAGGGAGAAAGTGAGAGAGAGAGAGAGAGAGAGATGAATCGAAGATATTTGAACAGATCAATCAGTTCATCTCCTGGGGAAACGGGGCTGTTAAGACGTGATGCTGCAAGTTGCCCAAACGAGGAATGGCAACACAGGGCTGTAGCTGGGGAGAGGAGGAATGCCAGGCCTGAAGGCAGAAGAGGAGAAAGTATCTGTGCTCAACGGAATCGATGTCAAGTAGGAAATTCGAGGTCAGAGCCTGGTCCATGGACAAGCCTGCCCTGTAGTGCAAGGCTGCAGGTCAACAGCAAACGGTTGCGAGTAAAGGAAACAGATATTAGGGAAAGATGCGCGGCTCGTGTATCCAGCAGTGTTCAAAGGCCATATAAGCACAGGTAGGATGGTGTTTTAAACGTGTAGTTATATATCAGATGTTTAACGGCGGGGCAATAGCGACTCGCGTCTTCCTCTTCGCTGAATTTCTCCGGGTCGCTTCTACGAGCAGGAAGAGTGGCAGAGAATCCTACATGCAGACAAGCCGGCAGTTAGCACAGGGAAAGCTCGAAACATTTTTTTTTTCAACTCAAGGAATGCTTTTGCATTTTCCCGACCCATTCTAATACGAACAGCCGTCTTTGCCTTTCTTTCTTTTTTCTTTCTTTTTTTTTTTTTCTTTTTTTCTTTTTGCCTCCCTGGTGTTATTTCTGTGTCTCCGTTTCGATCTTTCTCCGGGGAAGGGCAGCACTCGACAGGATCCAGATCCAAAACTATTGGAACAAGAATAACAGGAGAAAGTCGTACCTGAATGTGTGTTGATTGCCAGGTTGCACAGATAGCCCCTTTCGCCACCTCGGGAGTTCCTTGAGACCATTCACGCCCGTTTCGCCGTTTCCTGACCATCTTACGCTGGGGGAGGCACAATAATAATATATATATAGCGACGTTGTCGAAGTTAATCTTCTCCACACTCAGACTTCGGCTGGGAATTCAAAATTCAGCTGACCTCTGGAGCCCAGAGTAGTGAACCAGTTTGTCGCACTGCGGCCCTTCGTTAGTGTTAGCGGGCATGGTGGTGGCGCGCCGGGTGCTCGTGGGACATCGAGAAGATCCATGGCTCAGAGAAGCTAACCCCTACAAACTAACCAATCTATTTGCATCTTCCTCTAACCATAGGCCAGAACTCTAAAAGAGCAGGAAACCAAGTTGCAGGGACAAAGAGATCCGATTACATCTCCTCAGGACAAGCCCCCGGGAAAATTGGCTTTATCGGGCCCCTTTTCTTGACAGCAGCATCGTCGATTCCGTTTGGACAACTTTGCCATTGTGGCTTGGGAATAGCCTGGTCTCTCGCATTAGCAGCAAGCGTCTGGGTTGAGGTTGACGGATTCCCATCCGTCCAGTTGGGTTAAGAATTGTGAGGCCCTCGCACGGATCGAGACACTTATGCAGGTTGAGTATTGACAAGGATCAAAGAGGGGAGGACCAATTCCCACATGCGCGTGGTCTGAGGGGGGATGCCATCGTATTCTTTGGTTAATATCAGCGCTACGGAAAATAATAACGGGCACGAAGATGGGGAAGAAGCAATCATTTACAGTGTTTCCGATGGCTTAACTAACCATCACACGGTCTTGCTGTTGGAGGCGCAAAACGACAGGAGATACAGGGCCATGCTAGTGGCGAGAGTCTGTTCTATCCCTTCACCCACTAGGTAGCTAAAAGAACCCTATCGAGGATGATCACGATTTTCCTGGACGTTTCAACGCACCAGTGAATGCGTTTTGGTTGATTAGATCAAGCAGGGTTCAACTAACTAGCTAACTACTCCGGATCAGGGTCTGTGCCACCAACTTTTGGGAGAACAGTCAAGGGACTCACCCACTTGCACCAGGAATCAGGGGAGTTTCTACCAACATCACCATCATCACGAACTAGTTACCATCCTCAGCCGCTCCAAGAAGGAATAAACCAATGTGATTAAACTATTGCATGGTTCAATTTCACCTTCCGAAGCCAAGTTGTATACAAATGCAACATGCATAGCAATATACGCGGCAAAAGAGAATGAAAACAAAGCGCATATACAGAGTACAGATATTCATTCAAATGCCCTGAAGCAAAGAAGTAACTAATTAAACCCCAGCGGCTGACGAAACCGCCCATGGACAATTCAGCAATTGAGACTCTAGAAACCACGCAGTTGAACTTGCATGGGATGAGATCATAGACATCTAGTTAACGACAAGCTGCCCCTCACCCAATTGATAACAAAGCAATCAAGAAAGCTAATAATAGCTCTCTGTCCATGGGATGTCAACCTCTTCTTCAAAACATCTATATTTCATTCGGAGGATTTCAGCAGCTCCAAAAGAACAACTTCCCAATCATCCACCGTCTCAATGGCTCAGACTTACGCCCCACCAGACCACTGCATTGCAGATTTCTGTTTGATTCCGGTAAGAAGAGACAAGTCCTCGCCCACCTTTTGAGAAGGCCTGCATTCAGTTACACTCCTCGTTTCACTGACTTGCCTTGCAAACGTAGATAGGGACATCTTCCCCGTCTGTTTCCGAGTGCATCGCCGATGTTGAACGTCTAATCATGAAGTCGGGATTGAAATTCCTCATGCATTCTGCCGGCACGACTGTGGGTATGTGTCCGCCCCTTCGACGTCATTGGAAGAGTGAAGGGAGACCAAAAAAAAAAAAAAAAAGGAATGCTAGGGCTGATTGTTTCCGGCCGATAACATGCAGAGGGACCGTGGGATCAAGTTTTCGCTGTGATAGGCCAGGCACACGCTATGCTTCACCAACAGGGAATTGCCCGCGTACACACTGATATCCGAGTTGGCTCGAGGTGAGACAGGTCAATTTTTTCTTCTCTCTCTCTTTTTTAGCCACCCTTTTCTTTTGTTTGTACCCGGGGTCCAGGGGAGTGGGTCTTGTTTTTGGATGCATGGACCGCTCGGTATAGTTACTGATAACACGCTCTCAGAACCGATAAAAGGGAAACCATGGAGGCCAAAGTCAAGGTTGTACAGGATCTGCTGGCTCGCAACCCGTAAACATACATACTATTGGCTATCAATGGAAGTGGTGATGATAGGATGCATATGTGAGAATCGAGGTTTGAAGTACAAAGATTAAGCATAGCCTGCTGCCACAAGCCCAAACGAGATTCAACAGAAGTACATGCATTAAAGGAGTTATGGTAGTCTAGTTTCTAGTATGAGATGATAACGTGGATGTCGGTGGCAAGGTTTCCAGATACATATAACTTGGCCTTGCTCATAGTATCTCTATCTATCATTTGTGCAATCCAGGTTAAACATAATTGCTTGTATTGAAGAAGAATCGACATGTTTATTCTATAACATGTAGGTACTTGTGATGGGGCAGTCGAACATGGAGGTCACCTCAATTGTTGGTCTTCCAAGATGTCAGACATTATTTTCCCTGGGAGGGGTTTTGTCTCAGACGAAAAACTCATCCAGCCCATCCACAAGTATGACAGTGTGATGCACTAGGTAATTGACCATCATTTTTCTCATGCTTCCCATGCATCATGGTTGTCCCACATAGCCTAGTTTCCTCACTTCACAAGTTACAAGATCTAGGAGGAAAACATCCTGCATGCATTGTAAGACATTGAGATGGTCTCATTGAGAAAGAGAGGGATGAAGCCGGATGGTCATATCATGCATGAACCCCAAAACGTGTTTTTGCTCAGCGAAAAATACCAAAGAGGCTTGTGTGACGAAGCATATTCGGCCATGAAAGGCAACGGGCCAATGCAACCTCGTGGACGTGGAACGTCTTGGATGCATTTTGATACTAGTAGGTGTGCAATTTATGCATGGAAACATGTGGCTTGAAAAGGACCGGATAAGGTAAGTGTAATATGGAATATTGTGTTTTCTGATATCAGTTGTAGTCAAGTATCATAAGTTTTTTTCATACAAGGGTATTCATATAATGTACAGTTTTACTGGTTTAGTCCCAGCAAAAACATCGGGCAAAAATTAACATAGTGACAAATGTCAAAATATCAAACTCATTGTCAGCGCGCTCGCACAGTTCGGTATAACATTCATAAGCATCGAGATTTAAAGATGCTCGCCATCGGGAGCTGGTGACTGACCGAGGTCAGTTAGGTGGAATGGCAACTGTCGTGATTTAGAATATCGAAGGCCGGTTGTAAATGATCCATCGCGTCAGTGACTGTGGATGACGTTTTGATGCCAGTACACTGCTGGATAGTTAAATTGCGCGTGTGCCCCAAAGAGCTCCGCCGGGGCAGTAACGCTTCCAAAAAGACATCTTCGAACTGAGAAAAATTGGGCAGGTCGCCAGTATATATTCGTTAAATGTCTACGTCCAGCGGCCGCGCCGTATGGGACGAGTCCTCGGGTTCACAAGTCGGCGATAATTTGACCCGTATTCTAGGAACATAGGTTTTCCCCAAGCCATGTGAATACTGTGCAAAATATCATGCAACGACCATGGGTTTTCCCTGCGAAGCATACGATTCCGCAGGCGATTCGAACGGCGATACTCTGAAAACAAAGTGGCCAGTCGAGCCCTACAAGCACGCTTAACGGTATTCGTCTGAACAATAACCCCTTCTTTTTGTAGCTGTCGAAGAAGGATAATCCCACGAACCCAGGGGATCAGGTATTCATCTTTGTTGAAAGGGTTGGATATGAGTCTTTGGCTAGAATCGGGATGGGGCCGCTGAATAAAACCCCATGCAACAATTGCCTCTTGTAAACGAACTTCAAAAATCTTTCGTAGAGGGGCCTTTGCATGAGCAGCTGGTAGCGAACGTTCAAACAAGTCTAAATCCGCTTCTGAGGGTGGAGAAGGGCGCTTGATATCATGCATCAAACGCGAACCGGCAGTTTCCGCTGGCGCGTAAAATGGTATTAACCAGAAACAAAGTTTCTCCAGGTCGGCCCAGAGATCGTACATTCCTAGGCGCTTGATGCATTCTTTCCAGGCTTCCGGTGGAACTCGTCCTCCGCTTAATATTACTTGCTGGTAGAGCCAGATCAAGCGTTGCAAAGCACCTATAGACGCTCTGTCCTGACTAGGATGGCGCCCTTTGCGACGCCAGGGGAGTACTTCGCGCGCCACCCATAGAATTGTTGTTCTAGATAAATGAACTCCTTGCTCTCTCATTGTTTCAAACTGTTGCGTGGCAGCTTCCCAATTACCAACTCGCACGGCGTTTCGAAACAGAACATTGTGGTTATGGGGGTCTTCATTAGAAGCCACGGACATAATGGCAAGAGTCTTGTTGACCTGTCGCCAATCTTCGGCCAGTGTATACGTAGCAAGTAGCGATTCTTGCGTTTTCATGTCTTCAAAAACATCAGGATGCTGATCACTGTGGAGAACATCGTCCAACAGCCTCGTGGATTTGCCGAAAGCGAGTTTAACAACCACTTTGGAAAACAGAGATTCCCCAGTAGAGATCCCAGCTCTTTTGAGGGCGACCAGCTGAGAGACTAGTTCTTCCACGCTTCTAGACCTCAGTGCCATCTCTCGCAAAGTGAGAGGGCCAATACTGTCAACCCCAAACATTTCCAAACCTGCGATAATCAATTCAAACGTAAGGGCCTTAGTGGCGAAAAGTCGCGCCCCAAAATCATCGCTGAATGCCACTTTGTTTGATGTATCCAGCTTTCCTTTGGTTTTCTCCTCGGTTAGTTGACGCTGCGACGTGTCTGCATATGAGGTGGCGTCCTTGTTCATGATACCGGCCTGTACTAGTTCCCGGATAAAGTAGCTATGTTGCTTTTCAGACCCATACATCTCAACATATTCTAGCAACGGTTCAATTTCTGACAGCGTCCTAGGACCGTCTCCACGAGATATGAGAAATTCGTGCATTGCCAGGGCGTCTCGAATTCTACCCTGCTTCCAAAGAGGCGGCACCACGCTACTGTATATTTTGTGACCTTCGACGTTCCTGCAAATGTTCCTAAAGCTCTGTAGACCACCTTTAGCGGACGCTGCTTGCGGGAAAACACTAAGCACCTCGTTCGACCATCTAAAATGAACCTGTTTCAGTCTAAGATGCCATTCTGCTGCTTTTTTAGGCCGGCCACATTCAAAGTAGCCACCGATGGCCTCTTCGTAAAAACGATGCCACTTCTTTCCTGTCCGTTTCCACAATCCTTCTGCGTAGAACCGCAATTCTCTCATTAGCCATTCCTGCTTCACCCCGACGGCAATGAAAGTCTTCCATATGTAATCAGCATCAGCTCCGTCAACTGGCAGATCCACGCCCATGCATCTTCCAGTAAGCCCCTTCCAAATGTGTACAACGCCGTCGTCTCCGTAATGTCTTTGACGGTAATCAAGCAGCTCCCTCCAAACGCTGAAGTCGTGTTTATAGAGCGGCCCGTCAATCAGTTTGCTACCAATATCTTCAGAATTGCCAATATTTGACTCGAACTCCAACCTCGTAGGGTCGAGGATGCTCTCCGTTGATAGAATGGGTGCATGTCCTATAAAATTCGAGATAGGCCTTGGTGTCTCGGATAACAGATGCGAAGGGGTCGCTTGAGCAGGCTCGTTTGAGTATTCCGCTAGGTGCGATGCCTGCAGATTTCGATTATCCGGTAATGCCTCTGTACTGGCAATAAGATCGCCTTCATCTCCGTCCACCACGAAGGGTCGCTCACGTTCAATGGTTTCCGCATCCCGCCTAGCAGCTAGCGCCCGTCTCTGATATGCCAGGCCATATATCAATCGTTTAGACTGGTTCGAAAATATGTTCTGACGTTCAAGCAGAACGCAAGAGTCCTTGACAAAAGTCGAGATGTTGTTCCGGGGACACACTGGAAGAGCTAGGCGGAGCAGCGCCAGCCGCATTGGCGGCGAACGCACTTGAAAACGGGTGAATCAAAGCCCTAGCCGTGCCGTGGCACAAACGATAATTGCATCTGGATCAAATCTTCGACCATAGCCATCCCTTCCGTTGGGCTTCCTTCTCAACCTGATGCCACGATCCCTCCGCAGCTTTTTGCATCGTTGATTATCTAATGATCACGTGCCACTGCCTGTTGTGCGCTTTTGGTAGCGTGATACACTGGCCTGCTCTTCCCGAGAACCTCAAGCCAACATCTTGATCGGTTAATTGTACCACTTCTTATCGCATCACAAGCAGGGCAGATCCGGAATTGTAAAAACATGGTGTCCAGAACTGTTCCCAGACTCGCTGGGTACGTATTTTTCCTTCGCTGGGCCCGTCTTCGAACTAGCTCTTCTTTCCTTCATTCCCTCATGGCGTGAAATCGAGGCGTGGGCATGTGGGACGTCTTGTTCTACATATGCTAACGGTTCTTCCATAGGCTCGTTTTCCGCGAGAATCGTGTCCCTTATTATCAGCGCCTCTTCCAGAATCACGACGGCAAGCGCCAATGGTGGAAGGTTGGTCCGGCCATTACCCGCCTTGCTCGCATTGCATTGCGGTGCAATAACATGCAATTGCATTTTATATCTAACTCGAACACTCGGCATATAGACTGACAGAAGTCCATACTTCCTCTACCCATACTATATTTCTCTCTTCGGCACATTTGGCGGTATGTTGCTTGACCTCCAGATTGAATCTTCCCATCCTACTTTTGAGAAATGGTCCCGAATGACTGACCCGCATAATTCCTCAGCTGCCGTCTACGGAATGTCTAGAATGGTTTTCGTAAGTGATCATCTCTGCTGAAGTCGTGTTTTGGGGTCCTGTTCTCGAATCTGGATCACCATCACACTTCGTTGATATGGAAATTTGAGGAGGATGTAGACTAACAACCATAAATAGGGCCACAAGACCTGGTTCGGCAAAGGCTAAATCATTTGACAATCGACGTTTATCCCAGAGTTAATCCGGGGATCCGGGTCGGGTTCAGCAGCGCAAGGGAATAGAATGCGCAAACAGTGTATATAATACATCAGAGCGGAAACGTACGAGTATTCACTAAGAACTCATCTTCTTTTTCTCTTCCGCCTTGGAGGCCTACTTTTTATGTCTATCATCATTGGGGACTGTTGCACACAAAAAGAACATCAAGAGGCGTACTCCATGGAATCCGTATATTCACTAAAGGGATGGATTTTCTCGTCCATTAACTTATGACACTCTTGCAAAAGAGAAACCGTCTCATATACGGAAAAGGTAACGCCCAGTACCGTGGAAGATAACTATTTAAACATCTTTGGACGAATGTTAGACGAAAAAATCACCATGTATAAAGGAAATATTGCACAAATCCTTGACCGAAATGCAAACCAATTCGACCATTTCCCAGTCCTTATTAAGCACAATATGTCACAGAATTCCCAAGCAACGAGTGGGCTGAAAGATGGTGTTGTAGATCATCCTCTTCTCGTCTGCCTCTTCATTTCTCTCTTGGTTTCTCTCTCCTTCTCTTTCTCCAGATACTTCCTCTGCTCCTCGGCAGACATACCGCGCAGAAGTCTGTCACGTCCTTCTTTCTTCACCCTCTCGGCCGCTGACTTGCGTTCTTCGGCTTTTTCTTCTTCCCCAGCTCGTCGTAATTTACGAAGCTCCTCTTCCCGAGTGTTGCGGAGTTTGCGCAAAACTTCCGGGCGGAAGTGGCCTGAAGCGGTGAGACGATCTGTCAAACGAATGAAGAGATGGAAAAGTGGAAGTGAAGCCGCGTATGCAGTAGAGGAAGTCGAGGATGGGACGCGCATGGAAAGAATAGTGCGTTTACGGGAGGTAGCTTCCTCAACCCTGATGGCTTGGTTAGTGCATTGTCGAAGGATTATTGAGGGAATGAAACATACTTGGTTGGTTTATCGGCAGGTTGATCACTAATAAGCAGGTATTCAAATAGATCGCCAGCATCTTCAACAGCCTTAATAAGTTCATTTGTGAGCATGTTATCTGTGATCTCGGCACTTTCGCTCATAACAGTCACCCATTCTGGAAGCTTAGGATTATCTTTTGTAAACGTTAAAGAAACGTCATAACGGTCCTCTCTCAGTTTGCGCATGGAATTTTTGTTCACGATCGCAAAGACGAACCCATGATACGTTGAACTGTTTCCCTTGGTTAATTGTTCCTTTTCTGCCGGGTTGGCGGGGACCAAGTCTTTCTCTTTCCCGTCAAACGAGTATGCCGTAACCTCGAATTTTTCAGGCTGAGGGGCCAGCGAATCGACAAATATTCCAACAACCGAATCGGCCAGAACGAACAAGGGATTGTATCTTTTGACTAGCTGGATAGTCACATCCACAAATGCCACGTTCTGTCGCCCGGTCGCATACGTCGTGAATTCGTTCGCAGCTTTCTCTTTCAACAACTTGCCATCAATGATCAAGTCCTCCGAGGAAGACAGATCCTTCAAAGTCGTTTCCTTCCGGAATCCTCTGTATCCAACGACCGCGAACTCATTATGTAGTACCGGGATATGAGCTTGTGCCCAGGCCTTGGCTTTGCGACGATTCTTGCGAGTTCCCCAGACGTGGAAAAGCACAATAAAAAGGATGAAAGGAAGCACAAAAGCTTCTTGCATGAAATCCTTTGGTGATGTTCGTTCCCATACCCGGTACCATTTTGTATACGGAACGGTGTTCACTGGTGCGGCAATAGTAGAGCCAGGAGCGGGCGCGGTGGAAACGGAAACCGCAGCGGGTTGTTGAGAAGCTGCAAAATCGGCAAAATCTATTGTCCAAAGAGAAATCACAGCAATCAGCTAAAAACTCCTTCTGGCTTACAGCACCCTTTGCTCTTGACTTGGGCTAGAGGTAGTTACCTGTATCATCTTGCTTCGACGCTTCGGTTGAATCTTTCGATCCACCTTTCAGAATGTTCTGAAGTAGGCCAGACATCGTTTCTGGAGCTCAATCGCGTTCCAAAAGTTGGCTATCGAGTTGCCGTTGACGGTCGCTGGTGCGGTAAAACTGCTGAATCTCAAGCGCGAGAAGGCGATGTGTTGGGTGCCAAGGCCAGTGTTAAATAACACTCCCTCCCCACAAAGTTGCAGAGGATTTCTTTCTGGTTAACTTTACGAAGCTCTACCAGGGAAGACGTCAATTGTTTGGAAACTCAAATAATTAATCCTATTTTTGAAGGAAGATTGCACCAAGAGCACATGAATGTAGATGTGTAGTTGACAAAAGAAAGGTTCCAAAGGAGCGACTTAGATCCCAGCTATGTACAGTTTCAACAATGTTTCCGAGAAGCAAGTCAATTTTTTCCCCCTTCCAACGCCTGGTATCAATCCCTGTTCCAGTATAGAAACGAACATGCCTCAAAACACAAATGGTAATAACACATAATAAACGAGAAACCTGCCATGAACTATAATACACACCGGGCAGAGCGGCCAAAATATAACGATTAAAACGGAGTGCGTCCCGCCTGTTAACGAAGTGGAGGGTGGTGGTTAACAACATGTGTGACTGCGAAGCCAAACATAATATGCCGACAATTAGTGGCCATAAGCTGGTGGAGGGGTTTGGGCGCGGGTTTGTTCCCAAGGCCCAAGGTGGTTGTTGTTTGCAGCAAATTTCCCTTCTTGGATTCGACGGGCGATCTCATTCGCCATCTTCATCATCCATGCTTGTTCCAATATGCTGCTATTTGGAGCCGCGTCCGAGATTGGTGGGTTTGCATTTGACCCATGCGAAGTTGACGTCTCATTAAGCTTTCCTCGAGGTGAAAAATAGGATTCACGAGGAACAGGCAATTGGCGTGACGATGCTTTAGCATCATCAGCATGGAGAGGGATTATCGAAGATGGGTTCCCAGGTTGCGCATGGAAGGCCGGGGGAATCGGTTGATTATAGGTCAATTGCTGCGCAACAGGCGCCCTAAGCTTGCCCTTGTCTTCGGAGATGGAGAAACGATGCTGTCGATTAGGAATTCGAATTGTCGTTTCAGGTGACACGGGAGGGGTGACTGGATCGTCATTCGCTTCCTCGGGAATCACGGATGACGAAAATGCAGCTGAAGCGGATGTAGATTCGGTAAACACACTTTCTCCACTAACGCTTTCAGTATCCGTAGGTTTGTTGTGATTTCTCAGGTCAACAACTCGCTTCTTCCGCTTTCGGACTGGGCGAGACTTAGAATGACGACCGGCGCCTAAGCTCAGCCCATACCCACTGAAAGAAGAGCCTGGAGTAGCAGCTCTGTTTTGGAGAGAGAAAACGCTGGAGGTATCTTGGAATGACGATAAAGGGGAAGAAATGTGCGAATGCGTTCTAGAGAGAACTGGGCTACCTGGTGAGAGAAGCCCGCTAGCCAGACCCTCACTTTGATCGGCAAATCCGGTCCGTGCTCTGAAGACAACTTCATGAATTGAAGGTGTAAAAAGAGACAATGTCCGTTGAGAATTGGATAGGGTAGCCAGACGCAAGAGGTTCTTCTGTGAAAAGAGCGAATGCATTTCAACTCCGGAATCGAGGGATAAGGCCGCAATGTCTGCGGAGCTTAATAGGTTTCCCGATGCATCCACTGGGTCTTTCGGAGGGCTCAGTAGCGAATCTTCCCCGGGACCAGGTGCAGATGCAGCAGACGTATCTCGAGCCTCAGCATCTAAACCACGATATTCCGGTACCCACAATCGCAAGGAGAGTCTGTGTATGATCGCTGGTAGTTCGTCCATAAAAAGGATGCGAAGCTGCCCTTCGATTTCTCTCTGAAGATAATCTCGGACGGACGGGATCGAGTCAAACGTTGAAGACACTTTCAGAGATTCAAGCGGATCATTGCGGAAAACGACAGTTATCCCCTTCTGCTTCGAAAATACTAGGATGACGAATCCGGAGAGTCTGAAATTGGAGAGCGTTATTTGCAACGGAATGGTTAAGCCCGACCTTTTTGATGATTTTGATTAGCAATATTTCCTGGAGAACCCAGATTGAATGTAACTTACGCAGCAGCAAGCGGTTTGGGAGAAGCATAGGCAGGACGAGTAATCAAAAATGTATTTAGAGGGTTTGCTTGCACACGAGTTTTCAAAGTGAGAAACGCATCCCCAGAATACGACATCTTGAAGATGCCTCGAAATCGATCTTCAGCTAAATCGCCAATCTCTAATATTTCCAAATCCGGTGGTATCGAGCCTAAATTCAATTCCGTAACGACGATATCATCGACGATAATCGGAGGTTTTGGTGACTTATTCAACGCCGCGGTTAGCAGGTCCTGCGCTCGGGTGTAGAATCCTGCATCCGCCATTAACGGCGACCAGTGGAAGTTGAAAGCCATGGTGATGCATTGAACGATGGTATATGATGAATCGAGGTTCTGGAGATGGAAGACCTGTCAAGAAGTTGATCAGAATTCGATGCCGAATGATCCAAATTTCGTTTTGAGTCGCGTGCCGAATGGATCTCGTGACGCAAAGCGAATTCCAAAGTCGGGTGCGGGCTTAGAGGCGTAACTGAACCACTGTTCCAGAACAAAACGACGTTATCCCGTCCATGTAATCTCCAAGATAGACCTCTATCCAAGAGTATTGTGATGTGGATGCGATAGGCAGCGATAAAACGGATGTTGCTCTCAAAATCATCAAGAGGTAAAACAAGGAAGACGGTCTGGAGGCGAATGATTGCAGCCAGAAAGTCAAAAAAAAATTAGTGTTAGGAATTTCATGGAATTTTACACGCCGGGAAGATTAGGAACGGCTGAAAAGATTACTTCTAAACAGCATCCGTACCTGTAGGAGTCACCACAATTGAGGTTCGTCCGCATACTTCCTGTAGCTCTCTCATAGACTCCATGTGTCTTATATTAGTGAGAATCAGAGCCCATCCATTCCTGCTACTGCTGTATGAGCAGCCGAATATTAACATGATGAGAAGCGCGACCCCGGATTCTCGTATTGATTCGGTATTACCTTGTAAATTAGTGTAATCGAAGCTTCCAGGGACGGATCATTGTTTTACCGGATATATACGCAGATCTTATCTAATCAGGTTGTCCTGACAACACCCCAGGCTAAGCCGCCTTAGGAATAATCATAAGAATAGTCCCAATCGCAGGTGAATCTATCAACTTTGGGGCGAGAGAAGCTTGGGCACGATTAGCCTGGAAAAGCATCATCTGTTGAAACAAATTCTTAGAAAGATTCATAATGACCACTTCGGAGAGTGCGGCTGGTCCGCTCATACCCTGCCTCATGAAGTCGCCCAGGAGACCCCAAACCCGAACCCTACGCACCAAACGGGTTTACGGGAAACGAGGAGCGGATTCAACAAGAGCAGTTTTGGACAACGAGCGAATGAGTTCCAAAGGAGAAAGCCTAAACACTCAATTTACACAGCCCGAAATGGATAGCTTGGTGGAAACGTTGCAGAGGCAACTTGCGGAAATTACCCTTGATGGAAATAGTACAAAGGCGCCGGAGGTGAAAAGGGATACGAAGATCGAGATTCAAGTCAAGCCACTTGCAGCACCCGTGAAAAGTGAGGAAAGGACGGATCCCTTAAAAGCTACGGTGGACGAGAATATATCACAAAGTTACGGCATACAATCGTGTGAAGAGACTGAGGAAAGTTCATACAAGCCTACCAAGACGAGACAAAGACGAAAAGAAAAAGAGAACGAAATCTCAGAAGCCCAGCCACGAGCTCAGAAAGATAATTCGATAGACAAGTATGCACATCCGATTTTGGAGGAAGCGATATCAACCAGGACAGTTGAGAATTTTGATTCCTGGGCCGAGCGAGCAGGAGACATGTTCGATGTTGAAAAGATTGCAGAAGGCTCTTACGGAGAAGTATATCAGCTCAGCGTGCGGCAAGCGGTTTCAAAACGGGGTCTCTCCAAAGCCAAAGCTGCAAAGTTGAGAGCTTATGACAACGGCGTTTTTAAGATCGTTCCGCTTCGAGCACAAAGTGGCGCTGGGTCGAAGAAATTTACGTCAATACAAGAGGTCGTCGCCGAAGTTCAGATGCTGAAACTGCTTGATCCAATACCTGGATTTGCGAGGTTTCGAGATGTGCACGTTGTGCAGGGAAGGTTTCCACGTTCATACCAAACGGCCTGGACTCGTTATAGCCAAGAGAGAGACGACTGCTATAATCCCGATCCGAGGAAACGGAAGTCCTATCCTGACAATCAGATTTGGGCAATTTTAGAAATGGATAATGCTGGGTGTGAACTCGAGAAGTTTGATTGCTCATCGATACTACAAATATACGACATATTTTGGGGGGTGGCCTTAGGTCTGGCTAGAGCAGAACAGTTTGCAGCTTTTGAGGTACGACAGTCGATATACAGTTCTACGGGGTTTGCTAATTCTTGTTGCAGCATCGTGATCTCCATTTAGGGAATATTTGCATCAAGTCGGAAAAAAAGGACGGATGCTTGCATGGTTCTAAATCGTCGTCATGGCAAAAGCTGCCTAGTGCCGGCACTGGCTTTGGCCTGAGTGGCATTGAGACAACTATCATCGATTACTCGCTCTCTCGAGCCAGCCTAAATATGGGCGAGGTATCCATAGATGGAAATATTGTTTGGTCCGACCTCGACAAAAAGAAACTCTTCGATGCCATCGGAAGAGACAATGACGAGAAACTACTGCGAGATACGTATAGACTGTGAGTAGTACAGCCACATGACTTCATCTAGCCCAGCATCTAACGAACTTTCTCAGGATGCGAACCGAAATATATAGAGACCAAAACCCACTGCGCCCGCGGGACGAACGCTGGCGATGGAAAGAATTCAACCCTCGAACAAACCTAATATGGCTTTCATTTATTCTCACCATGCTGCTTAGCAAAGGCAGAGATCATGGTATTCTTCCGGTGCCGCGGGGGCCGTTAACATCGCTCTCTGTCAATACCAATGTTCTAAACACCGTAGAGGATACAAACTCGCGTGGTGAACCTAAATCTGCAAAGAAAGACAGTTTACCAGGCCTTGACTTCCAATTAGAGCTGCTTGACCGCCTGCAGACGGTTTTGGATGTTCTGAATACAGAAGAGGACAACGAAAACGAAATGTTGTCTTGTGCCGGTGATTTGATTGCGTTGGCCATTGGGTCACAGTGGTTAGCGGAGTCGGACTTTTTGTGTTGAATGCGGAAGGGAGACAGCTCGAACAAAGCATATAGTGAATATTGGATTGCATGATACCCTCGACACTTGTTTCTTTCCTTTTTTTTCCTTTTTTTTTTTTTTTTTTTTTGAGCGGATGAGTTTAGTCAGGTCATTTGCATTGCAGGAATGGATAATCTGTATATTTCACACTTCATCTATCACCTAGGCATCCTGATTGTATTGAAGTTGGCCACGCTGGAAAGGTTTGTAGATCAATTTTGGGTATCATGTTGTCAAATTTCCAAGATCATTCCCTGGTGAGGCTGTGTATGAATAACAATATACAGTTCAAGCTCATGGCTGTTGAGCAGCAAGTTTATGAAGACTTGGAGGTGAAGGGATTCTTCATCACCATAGATCTTGGAACAACTTTGGAGCAATCAAACTGTCCTCACAAGCAATGATCTGGAGGCTTATATCAGATCACAAGATGTGCCATCTAAAGCAGTTCATTCCTGCAGAGTGCTTTGACTGAGATGTTAAGCCGGATAACATTCTTGTTGACAACAACTCTCTTAGAATCGTTGACTTTGCTGCTAGCACAACAAAGGGCTTTTTAAAGAAGCTTTCAAGTCCGCCCTGAAGTTATCAGCAATGAATATGTTGACTACGCTCTCGCCGGTGATTCCACTGAATTCTCACGTGCTGGGTCAACAGCCTGTCACAGAGTTTTGGCTAAGCATGGATGAGCAGGACTTGGTCGGAAATAGCTCAGCTTAACCAGCTTTGGAATCCTGATGGTGCTCAACTGAGCGCCGAATTTGGGTGGCACATATTCGCAGAGCGGTCAATAGTGGAGTAACGAAAGTCGAGATTTGCGGGTGGGAGATGGATGGGTTCGTTCCGTGGTCGGAGGTTCCTGTGCTCAAACTTCAAAGGCATTTGAGGTCAAATTTCAAGCCGAGTTCTGGAGCACGTGATTCCCCGCATCGCTCAGGCTTTTCTCCGCATCATTCCTTGCGGTTTGAGAAATCCCCAATATCAAAAGTCGCCCTAGGATAATGCTTTATCCCTTCCACCAGCTTCCCAGTAACTATACCAGATGACCCGAAAATCTCACCCATCTTACTCCCAATACTTCCCTGAACGGTCTTGAGCTCCTTCATGGTGGATGGAACCGGTGCCAATGGACAGGCGGAGGATCAGGCAGGGGAGGCCGGTCCTCGCCCAAATTCCGAGAGCACTGCAGCCAATGACGCCGGCTCTCCAGTGCCGGCAAAAAAGCCTAGGAGATTTCAGTGCAAACGCTGTGAGACCAAATTTTCTAGGCTGGAGCATCTCCAGAGGCACGAGAGGATCCGTATGTACCTGGCCCCTCTTCAGGCTTTCTGCCTCAATATAAAATTTGCACCTCGTTAATATTCCAAAACATTACAGATACTCAGGAAAAACCCTTTGCGTGTCAGTTGTGTGACCATCGATTTACCAGGAGGTATGATACTCACGCCTTTATGCTGGTGGTTCAACCGTCATATACTAATTGGCTCGTGCAGCGACCTGTTAATCCGGCACGAGCGGTTGTCTCACAACAAAGTTGTGCCACAGAAACGTGGCAAAGGTTCCAGATCGGGTGCAAATAAAGCGAAGGCCACACCTGTCTCTAACTTCCAAGAACCACCACGGGATACGCCGCCGGCCATTTCAACCTTTGATGACCATCATCGGGCTTCTATTACCGTTGCGCATCCAAGCATTGAACGGCATAATGATTTTCCCTTGGCTACATTATCGATGGCTGCAGAGCATGTCTCACTTCAGATACCATATGGCAATCCTTCCAGCCTTCCCACTCCCAACTCACCACATATTGCTTTCGGGCAAGGTGGTTCGATGACCACAGCTGAACCATCGGCTCAACTGGCGGCAAATATTCATAGCCTAGAATTCCAGAGCTCCTTGGATGAGCTTTCATCTTTTTTGGACAATGGCGCGTTGTCCTCTTACCATTTCTCTTCCCTTGTTTCCGCTGAGCAGCCAATGCCGTTGTTTTCCCCTGAATCTTTCACTCTTCCCCCTGATATGAATCATAGCGGGCATTTGGCTCCTAATTATGAGCCTGGCCATCACAACGCTGATGAGTCCGGCTCTTTTTCGCATTTTGGGTCCCGACTTCCGTCACTTCAGCCTGAGGAACAACCCCCCCAGATTAGGCGGATGCACGTTCCTCATCGTCCATTAAGCGAGATTTCTCTCGATGACAGAAAAGATATTCTGTCCAAATTACAAGAATTCTCTTCAGTCATTCATTCATCCTTCCAACTTCCTTCTTGTTTGGCACTTGCAAGATACGTTGCTGCTTACATCAATGGATTTCACGAACATCTCCCCTTCCTTCATGTTCCCACCATGTCAGTTCCGCATTGCTCTGTCGAACTTATTCTCGCGATTGCTGCTGTAGGGACACAATACTGCCTCGAAGGAGAGAAAGGGATTGATCTTTTCCACGCAAGCCAAGTAATCGCAATGGAACGAATACGGCGTAGGGACGTGAGGAGGAATGCAATACATCACCAGAGAATAGCAGGTACGGTGAACGCATCGAAGCAAAGTTTCGATTCATATCACTCACAGTATTTACCTGACCAACCCGGCCAGCCTCAAGAGCCTCAGTTCTCTAACGCCGGTGCGGACGGAGAAGATCTCGTACAAACCATTCAAGCACTACTGATTTTAATGGCCATGGCCACATGGGCAAAACAAAAGGAAATCCTCCGAGAGGCCTTAGCTTTACAGAGTATCTTGGCTACCCTTGTCCGCGATCATGGTCTTCAAGGCAGCCCCATACCGGCTCATGTCTCGTGGGAAGAATGGGTCCAATTGGAGACAGCAAAGAGAACGAAATTCATTGTGTATTGTTTTTTTAACTTACATTGCATTGTTTATAACATTCCGTCCTTGATTTTGAATTCTGAAATCAACCTAATGCTACCCTCCGGCTCAGCTGAATTCAAAGCTCCAACCGGATCCCTATGGCTTGAGGCCAAGGAAAAGGCTTCACCAGAAGTGAACTTCCAACATGCACTTAACCGGCTATTTTCTCGCGGTGGTAATGAAGTTGCAGAGTCCAATTCATCATTGGGGAATTACATATTGATACATGCAATAATTCAGCATATATTTTTCCTTCGCCAGGTTGCCCGTGGCCGTTTCGATGGCAAGAGAGACATGGCTACTGAAGATGTTTGCGCTTTGGAACGAGCCTTACGCAACTGGCAGATAGGTTGGAAACGCCATCCTGAATCTTTGCTTGGTCCACAAGATCCTAACGGGCCAGTGGCATTCAATTCGACTGCTCTGCTTCGTTTAGCTTATATACGTCTCAATATTGATATCGGACCCGGACGAGCCCTTGACACAAGAGATCCAGTACAAATCGCAAGGGCATTCCGTGCTAGCCCACCTATCCGACGAACTCCAAAACTAGTTCGTGCCGTTCTGCATTCAGCGCATGCCCTGAGCATTCCGGTCAAAATTGGCATCAGGCTTGTTGCACAAACCCAAACCTTTATCTGGTCGATTCAGCATTCGATTTGCTCATTGGAATGTGCTTTCCTGTTAAGCAAATGGCTTGAAGCGTTGTCTGTACCGGACCCAGACCCACCGATTAGTGACGATGAGCGTCGCATTGCTGCGCTTGTGAAAATGATGCTCGATGAAACGGAGTTCCCAGTTCCGTCTTATTTGGCTATAGGTTCCCCGGAAATGAGCCAGCAGCTTAATGCAGGAATATTGCGGGTGTGGGCCCAGATATTTAAGGGCTCTCAGACATGGGCCATCGTTGGTGTGATAGGCAATGCTCTGAACATCTGCGCTGATCTGGCCCAAGGGGGTTGACATGTGATGTTTAAACCAAACATTATATTCGGCATCAATCCTTATTTTCCTAACAATCCTGGAGAGTCCTTAAAACTAGATTTCATACCTTGACCTGCATCACCTTATGGTGTTGTGGGAAAATGCACGCCAAGAGATGTGGGGGATTACTACACGCTACCCCAACTTGGTAAATGCCCTTGCGAAAAATGCAGGTGTGATATCATGAAACAGAACCTCATAACAGGGTATGGAAGCGCCTTGCCTCTGTGATAAAGCTTGCTACCGATAAGCCTCCAGGCTTTTGAAGGCCCTACTCCCATCTCGAGATGTCGAACTTCAGCGGTGACCAGCTTCGATCTCAGCTTCCGACAATAGCATTTACAACGTTGCAAGTCTTTTCAATATGGCATCTTCGACAGTTTCGGTTCATGCGCTTTGAACAGGCCGCTTCGGCATCCCGGAATACAACTTAGTCTCTGGTGCAGTGGAGTCGGATACTAAAAACCATATCGACTTCTCGTTCCGAAACCAACATCATGATATATCTACAGGAAAGAGGTCAAAAGTTATTTTTGATATTGGGCTACGAAGGCCGGTATCCTACTCAATCTTAAAGACACCTGCGAACACGACGACCTCTCTTTAGAAGCCCATATGTGGTCGCAAGCTGTGCAGCTAAAGGGTTGTACATCTAACGACGCTGATTATATGATATATTCCCATGCCAGTTTCCCACCAACCTTCAGCAAAGGAGGTAATGGATTCTTCAAAGGGGTCTAACATACCGGTATAAATTTATAAAGTACATTGAAATTATGCCGAGGCTGTCGTTAGGTATGGTTCACTAGGCCTGATGATCGGCCAAACGCCACGCTGGGAGGTAGCCATCCGATTTGAAGCCGATTTGCGTACTATACACCTTCTAGAACCCAAGGTCCTAGATACTGAACCATGCATGAATATATTTGATGTTGAACTATCCATGTCATTGCCAGACTTTGAGCAATTTTGAAAGGTCCGTTCTAAGGATCCGATTTCTGAATTGCTATGGACATATTCATGACGACAGTGTATATTTGATTGATGTACCTGGCCGGAGATGTATGCCATGCTACATGTATCATTCTCAAGGACCGGTGAAGGAGCCGGTGGCCGGTCAGAAGCGGCCATATGTGTTGCATCCATGCGGATCTCAGAGAGACATAAAATTCTGATACGTTTGGAGCGTTGGAAGAGCAAAAGGTCGACGTAAGCTTAGGGACTGGGAGTTGATCCGGCGAATAAGTACAGATTGTGGAATGTTGAGAGAGAAAAGTGAAGAGTTGAAATAAAATGGAAATCTTGTGTCACTGTAGCCAGTATATTCACTCCATGCTTGCTATCTGTGGAGAGCAAATCAGCAGTAAAGTTTGGATCTCAGAAGCATATTAGGGGATTTCTCGTTGTGATGTAGTCCAGTAACTTTCCGGTAGATAAACATTACACTGCGGGTCTTCACTGACACCGTGGTGAACCCTTAAGCTGGTCGTGGAGGCGCGTGATGTTCTTTTGAGGGCGCCTCAATCACATGACGTCGACTTGTGTGATTCTGGACCAACATGTCTATCTCCCTTCGTTTCCAGTCGCTAATTACAATGAAAGGATAATTATCATCATGACTTAGCTCCATGGGCCGGTTAAATCAACACAATGTTAAGAAGTCGTCTCCAGCAGCTCTTCAATCCACGCCCCTCATATGAGCGGATCGGCGGAGAAGACAGTGAGAGAGATGGGCTTGAGGAATATGTTACACCCGAGGAACCTGCCTCAAGCTCATTCTCATGGCTAGAGTACGGGATATTCGTATGGATGGGAGTATCCATGCTGTGGGCATGGTATGTCGGCTCTCTACATAATTTCAGAGCAGCTCGCATTTTTAGCTAACAGGAGGCTGCTTTTTAGGAACATGTTCCTTGCAGCAGCACCTTACTTCCAACGCCGATTTGCTCCTGACGCTGACATTCGGAAGAATTTCCAGTCCTCCATCCTCTCCGTCTCCTGCGTAACCAATCTCACGGCTGTCCTTGTTCTGGCAAAACTGCAGAAAAATGCCTCCTATCCTCGAAGAATCAGGGCTTCCATGCTCCTCAATGTCGCTGTTTTTACGCTCCTTGCTTTATCCACCGTTCTATTCCGCAAGGTAGCCGTTTGGGTTTATTTCATCTTTATCCTGTTTATGGTCTTTCTGGCCTCCTTCGCGACCGGTACGAATCAGAATGGAGTCTTCGCTTATGTGGCTGGTTTTGCCCGGAAAGAGTATACACAAGCCATCATGGTTGGACAGGGCATGGCGGGCGTTTTGCCATGCATTGTGCAGGTTGTCGCCGCCCTTGCAGTTCCGGATACCAGCGAAACGGTAGACGCTGAAATGGTCCAGTATCAGTCGGCAAAGTCTGCCTTCATATATTTTGCAACTGCCACAGCTGTCTCCACGACCGCATTCATCGCCTTCTATTTTTTGAGTAGGATTCACAAGTCCCGCGTTCTGAAACCCTCGAATATTCCTCAATTCGGGTCGGATGAAGAAGATGTCCCTGCGAAGAGGTCAATCCCTCTTCTTACCCTGTTCCGTAAAATCCCTTGGTCCTCCTCAGCGATACTAATCTGCTTCGCTGTCACCATGGCCTTCCCCGTTTTCACCGCCGAAATCCATAGCGTTCGGGAATCCCAGAGTCCCGCACCCCCTCGTATCTTCCAACCTGCCGCGTTCATTCCTCTGGGTTTCCTCTTTTGGAACTCGGGAGACCTCGTCGGCAGAATGCTCGCGGGGGTTCCGAGGCTTAATAAGCTGAGCCGTGTCCCGTTTGTACTATTTGCGGGCGCCGTAATGCGCATTTGGTTTGTCCCGTTATACTGGATGTGCAATATTCACGGTGAAGGCGCGAAGATTGATAGTGACTATTTTTACTTTATTGTACAATTGCTGTTTGGCGCTACGAATGGGTTTTTGTGCTCGGCATGCATGGTAAGCGCGGTGGAGTCGGTAGAGGAGGATGAGAGAGAGGCCGTGGGAGCCTTTATGAGTTTAATGCTCGTCGCCGGGTTAACAACGGGGAGTATATTGAGTTTCTTCCTTGTGAATCTGTGACATGTCCTCAGTTAGCTTACTGGCGTTTTGGTTTCCTGGTAATGTTGGTTTTGTCGTTGAGATGCATTTGACGATAGATGGCTGATGAGACGGATTAGACAGAATATATGCATATACTCCGTACATACCGAACATTCAATATTTGTATTTTGAACCTTTCGCAATCCCAGAGCATAGACTTCTATGACCTCAAAACGTCCCGTAGGTTGAAAAAGCACCCAGGCCTACCTAACCCATCATGAAATGAACACAACTTTCATGAATCCACCAACAAATCGAGACAAAGGGTATTATATAGAAAGCACAACTATTTAAAAATATGGGCAGATATTCAACCGAAAGATGTTCAAAGAAGCAGCCAACGGAAACGCCAGAAGCAAGGAGTATAGATGACATGGTGCGGATTCGCAAAAGAGTGGAGAAAAGAACTGCAGGAATGAGAAAGAAAAACAAGTTGCACCGCGGATTCCATCTATGATAGTAAGTTATACATATAGACTAGCGGGAAGCCGTCAAAAAATGATCCCAAAATGCTCGTGATAAGTTGATTAAAAACATGGTCTATATGCCCCTTTCATTTCTCAACCGGATATCGTGAGATGAAAATGAACCAATACAATAAAACAAAGTGGAATTGAATGTACAGAAGCACGTAGGATTTTAGCCACGGATTCGTTCAGTCATGTCGGTTGATTCTTTGGTGGACTGGAACCCGTAGTTATCGAACCAAGGTCGATCGTGTGCACGGATACACACCAAAGCTTCCCAAAAATCAAACCTGTCGACAATCTAAAAACCAACCGTATTTGTGGCTTGGTGAAGTAAGTAAAAGTTCTCGTAAAATTCAAAGAAGTCAAGATCGTTCTCGATCTAAGTTCAAGGTTTGACTGCGGCCCCAGCTTTCTCGCCCACTTCCTCATCGCTCTTAGCAGGTTTAAGGGTTTCCCCTTGATGTTGCTCCCCATTCTCGGCTTCTACGCTTTCATCGTATTCTTCGTCCTCACCTTCCTGAAGCATCTGCTGCAACTCTTCTGCTTCGGAGGGCGGCCCACGAATTGAAGACCCTTCGTAATGTACCACCGGTGTCATTCCCGTCTCACCTCCGCTCATCTGCCATTCCATAAGTCTCATGAATGCACCATCTGGCCTCGAGCTCAGGTCTTTATAGGAGCCTTGTTCGGCAACTCGCCCATCCGAGTCGAGGACAATTATTGTATCAGAACGTTTGATTGTCGATAGTCTGTGTGCAATACTGATAGTAGTGTTGCTTCCGCGGAACAATGCTGCTAAAGCGCTATTAACGAGAGTTTCAGATTCTGCGTCAAGCGCCGATGTGGCTTCGTCGAGGATCAAAATATCAGGGTCTTTGATGAGGGCTCGAGCGATGGCAATTCGCTGCTTTTGGCCTCCAGAGAGCTGCGCTCCCCGTGCGCCGACATGCGTATCAAGACCCTCAGGCTAAAAGTGTAAGTCAGCAACTTGCGTAACAAATCGAACTGGCATCAAAACTTACGAAATCACCGATAAATTGACAATTGGCCTTTCTGGCAGCGGCTATAACTTCCGCCCTTGTCGCTTCTGGTTTTCCGTAGGATATATTTTCGGCAATGGAACCTGAGAATAATACGGGTTCTTGAGAAACCACACCAATCCTCCTTCGAAGAGACTTCGCGTTCATCGTAGCTACATCTTTCCCGCCGATGTAGATCTTTCCACTGTTTGGATTATAAAAGCGCAGCAGCAAAGACGCAATTGTAGATTTTCCGCCTCCAGATGGACCGACAATGGCGACATTGGCTCCCTGTGGAATTTCGAAATCGAGATTTTTGAAAATAGTTACAGCGGGCCGAGTGGGATAGCTAAATTGGACATGCTCAAACCGAATAGGGCCTTGAGCC
The DNA here is from genome assembly GCA_001430945.1 of Amauroascus niger. NCBI lineage: Eukaryota > Fungi > Ascomycota > Eurotiomycetes > Onygenales > Onygenaceae > Amauroascus > Amauroascus niger. The sequence continues at coordinate 43,153 of LJPK01000760.1, read as the reverse complement.
GATTTGACTTTTGTCCCCACGGTCGGCGAAATGGTGGGTTTTCGATCCTGTAGTTCAAAAAGGCGACTGGCGGCACCGACACCCTTCATCAGTTCCGAGTAGAAGCTAGATAGACCGAACATGCTGGAGCCAGCATAAACAGTATACATGAGGAACGAGGTCAAGTCACCGATCGTGATTGCGCCAGACTGAACCATTCCACCGCCCACATAGAGTAGAGCAAGGATGGTCATATTGCCAGTCCACCCTGTCTGTAGCGAATGGTCAGTTTATGGAGATTGAGGCAGAAGTTGGATATACCCACGGCGCTGAAGAACGTTGCACTAATAAACGATTCCTTTTTTCCTAGTTCAAAAATCCGTTTGACTTGATGGTTGTACCGGCTGACCTCTAATCTCTCTCCGGCGAAAGACTGGCTTGTCTTCACGTTACCTAGGCGTTCTTCGGCAATTTTGGTGAGGGTTCCCAAGTTCTTTTGGATCTTCCGGCTTAGATTCCTGATTGCTCTCCCATAGAAAAAAGCTGCAATGGCAACTGGTGGAAATAATAATGCTAGGATACCTGAAAGCTTGAGACTGACAAAAGCCATCATCCCGAACCCAGCAGCACCGCTCACCATTGATCGAAGCCCATCGGACAGGTTTTGGGTAATACTTTTACCAACGATAATAGTATCTGAGCTTAACCGCGATATCAAGTCGCCCACTCGATTGGCGTCAAAAAATTCAGCGTCTTGGATATACGTCCTCCGGAAAAGATGTGATCGTAGTCTAGCAACAATTCGCTCCCCAACAATCCGTAGAATTATAATTCTGCCATAGCTGGCTACAGCCCCGAGAGTAAGGACCCCTCCCAAAGCACCATAGAACCAGGGAAGACTAAGCCCGAACAATTGCAAAGCATCCGAAGCTGGGTTCGTCGCAATGTCAAGAATTTTTCCAATAGAGAATGGAATTGACATGCTAACTGAGGATGAAACGAGAAGAAGGACAAATGCAACCGAGAGAACTTTGGCTTCCGGGCGAGCAATCTTGATCAGCCGCCATATTTCTCCGATTCCAGCCTTCTGCCCATGAGCTAGGCCGTCTTTCGCTAGTCTCGCACTGAGATTGATGTGTGCAGCTTGCGTTGCCTTCTCCGATCGTTCGAACCCTCTGTGTAAGTCGTCGTGTGCGGTTACAGCGGCTTCCGTGGACGTTTTCGCATCATCGTTGTTGTCATTCGGTATTGCAGTACGAGTTTGGTCTTTCGTACTTTTGGAGGTCGAGAGGAGCCGAGCATGCTTCAAGCCAACCAAGTTAAGGGAGATATGCCTAGCTGGGTTTGCTATTGTGAGCGAAGGCGAATTGAAAGCGAGATGTCCGCGCGGCTTATAACCTCGGATGCCGAGCGTTTGGTATCCATTGCGGCACTCTTCGGAGATCTGGGAGGCGGATTTGGTGAATGGCCTCTGACTCCCCAAAGGAAGCCTTGCAGCGAGATTTTGACCTAGACGAGCAGTGCGGTAAGGTATTCGTGAGCCCAGCGTCGCGAAGGCGTTGGGGTTGCGCATTGCGGATGCAATCGAGGCGCTGCGGCTGTTGCCGCTCGCCCTGTGGTGTATTGGCGAGGATTAGAGCTAAAGTTTCGAGCACCTATCGAGAATGCATGGCAGACATATAAAGTATTCAATTCAAACCAAGAATGGTTTTCGACAAGAATCAAAAGTTGTTGGGCTGAGGGGAGTGGTCGTGATGCCAGGCAGAAAATTTGGGGTGAAAGCTTGCGATGACGATAAGTCCGAAAGCTTCGAATCTTCCATCCCGATCTATTTTGGTGGTCAAACTCACCCCCACCATTCCTTCGAAAACTAGTTTACTCCGCGCCTCTTGACCTTCCCGCCACCAACTCTCGACAATTTCTCAATAGGACAACAATTTCCAGGCAGTCTATTTTGACAATTCTAGTGCTCTTTCCATTCGTTTATAATTCCATCAACCGCTTTTTGTGAAAGCCTTTGTGGCTTTGGTTGTAACTTGTACTCTCCTGGACTGCCTCCAACTCCACGCCACGGACAAATCCATAAGAACCAATCCCTCAAGATGGTCTTGGATTACAGCAAGTGGGACGCCCTTGAGCTGTCCGACGATTCGGACATCGAAGTTCATCCAAATGTGGACAAGAAATCCTTCATTCGCGCAAAACAGAACCAAATTCACCAGCAGCGGTTCCAACGCCGTCAGGAGATCGCGACTTTGAAATACGAGAGAATTATAAATGATGGCCTTTTGCAGCGCATCGACAGTCTCATAAACGCGTTAAGAAAACACGAAGATAGTGCTCGACACCCAGATGAGCTGGTTTTTCAAGCGCTGATCGAGTCTGCCGGAGACCCGGACAGGGACCAGCCGCCGCCCCCGCCGGAAGGAGTATATACGCATGAGAAGGAAACCCTGAAATTCTCGCAGATGATGGGCTCATTAGTCGATCAAGTTAAGAAAGAGCTGGATCGATCTAAACCTGAAAATCGGTTCCAGGGTTTTATCGAGGGCGTGGAAGCTCACAAGAACAAGGTTCTCAGTTTACAACAGGAATTGCTAGAGAAGCTCGCCCAGCTAGAGAAGGAGGAAAGCAACAAGATCACTAGCGACAGCATTCATACTGGATTCGACAGTACATTCGTTGCAAAGCCCACACCTGAAACTAAATCTAAGCAAAAGGAGCCGAAAACCGAGTTGCTCAACGCTGGATCTCTGAACAGGGAGGATGTTGGCGCAGTCTCCTCCGGTGCTGAAGCCGATGAAGAGCCCGAACCTGAAGAGGATGATATCAAAGTGACCGCTCTCGCAAAACAATTTGCGAAGTTGAGAGTGGGCGATTATCAAGCCATTCTGAATTTTATTATGGGTCACCCAGAGATTGTGAACGAACGGAAAACAGATGAGCTTCTTATGGAGGCTTTCAACGCCCAACTTGGGGGACAAGATGACTATGCTCGTCAATGCGTTCATCAGGGCCTGCTCCTTCAATATTGCCGAGCGTTGGGTCGAGATGGAGTCACCCTCTTCTTCAAACGGTGTGTGATACCATGCTCCCAGAAAAAGGAACAAAAAGAGCCATAACTAACCTCGTCATGTAGCATCACCACCAAAGATCACCGTGCGAATACTCTCTTCCACGATGACGTCAACAGTACATACAACAGAATCAAGTCGCGCACTCACGAACTATCTAAACAACCCGAAGGCGTTGAACAGATTCAGCTCCACGCGGTCGATCCATCCACAAAAATCAGCATCTCTATCCCGCCAGCAGAAAGTACCGACCCGCAACACGTTGCTGCCCGTGACACGTTTGAGCGTTTCCCACCCGGCCTCCAGCGAGCCTTGAAGTCGGAAAGTCTTGACGAAGTAAACAAAGTCCTGGGTAAGATGAGCGTTGACGAAGCTGAAGAGGTGGTCGAAAAGCTCAGTCAAAGCGGTATTCTCAGCGTCGAAGAAGGTATTGTGGATTTTACCACCGAGGAAGGGAAGAAGATGTTAGAAGAAATTGAGGAGAGAGAGCGGAAAGAGAAAGAACAGAAAGCGGATGAAGGAGTGGAAGAAATTGGAGACCCAGAATGAGACCACCAGTGGCATCCGATGCTTGTGCTGGTGGGCCATTCCTCATGGTGAAAAAAGAGTGAAATGGTCCCATCAACAAAAAATGTTTCATCATGACTCTTGTGAGTTTATTGTTTTCTCGACATATTATTCCCCAGGATGGTGCCACTTCTGACAATCCCATCCATCTCTGCTGCCGCATGATTGTATATGGACCACTTGAGATTAAGAGAATGAAATGTTCTTGTCACTCAGCCTCTTTTGCAAAGTAACAGCCCTCAGAACAAGGATAAAAAGAATGCACTGATTTCAACCACCTTTCTTTTGTGGTAGTAATTGAACTGATTTTTAAAGGGATTTTGGAAATGGATGGTTGATGATGGTTTGGTTCGTTAACAACCATCATAAGACAAATATCAAACCAGAATAATAAAATAATAAATTACAGAATAAAATGGAGATCTTGGCAAGGATATATGCTTTGAACACTGAAATTCCCCGGAAACAAGATGACAAAATGGGGTGTGGTATCACTGGAATCAAAATGTGCATGGAGATATATAATAAAGGAGCAACCAAGTGGCTGGAGGTCGAAAAGCATACAAAGCGGCTTCGAGGCGGTTTGAACATGGTATAGAAGACGATAAAATCCTAGTTCGCACGAGGCGGGCAGAACGAGACCAGCTCGTATAATCACATTCGAGACGTGCATCCTAGGAGAGCCCCAAATGCTGGAATAATGTTTTAACTCACGAAAACTCCGGCCCTACACGGCGAGTCACATTTCATTTTCCTTCCATGTCGACAATAAACTTCTTCACTTTCTCACATAATTTCGGTTTCCCATCCCAAGGTTGATAATTTCCTTCCAGGTCGCACGCCGTAGAGCTCAATGCTTTCCAGAGATCTCGTTCGACATCATGGCCTATCCGACCTATCATTTCCTCTGCAGGACCCCACATACGTTTCGGTTTCTTATCCTCCGTCCATGCGAGGCCGTTCTCGCCAAAGACCCGAATTGGTTCCAATTTTGGTAGGTTGGCGTGGCAGGTGATGAACGTACCGGGTGGTGCGTTGGGTTTGCCGCCCCATCCATATACCTCGCCTTTCTTGAGCTTATAATCCCAAACAGGATCTGCCTGCATGATGACACCGCCTTCCCAGCCGCCGTCAGGCTTCCTATAGCCGAACACGCCTGGACCTGAAGAAACGGCATAGAACGGAAGATTCAAAAGCTTTGCCGGAGGTATGAACGTCTCTTTGTCGCCTTCACCTGGGTGCCCTTGAGATAGCAAGGGGTAGTAATGCGATGGTCCGTAAAAATTGTAGTAAGCGGAAAGCAAGAGCATCTTGGCATGTGACTTTTTTGAGACCAAAACTTGGCCAGATTCGGTGGAGGCGTGGGGAAATCCTTTGGGGAGTGATTGCGATGTGATATCGAAAAAGGATGGGTGATACGTAACTTGCCAGAAATCTGGCCAGGTTACCAAGCCATGGGAGGCAAATGGCTCGGAGGTGAAAAGCCGAGTAGGATCATGCATCGGGAATGCATCCGCATCGAGAAACATAACTTCTTCAAATGATGAGAATAGCAGGGCGAAGATCTTGAATTGATATTTTTTCAGGCCTTCTGCGAGACCGGAATGGTCAAGGATCTTGGAAAGCGTAATGCACCGTGCATTAAGGGACGGAAAGAGGGAATTGCAGATATATTCGTCATGTTCGCTTGGGTCTGCGATAAAGATTTCAACGGGTAGGTCGGACCCGGTTTGGCGTAGCATGTGTAACGACGTGACAACAACGGGGAGAAAAGAGCCTCCGGCGGTTGAGACAATCCCTCTTGTCCCCGATTTAAATGCGAGTCTCGGAGCGTTTGGAGCTGACAGCAAGCCCATGAAGCGAGCATGCGCCTTCCTCAACTTATCCCTATCTTCCTGCTCGATTGTAATATGTTCGGGCAGGGTCACGCTGTCCGCTTGGTCGGGCTTGAAGCCGATGGCTGAAGGGTGGTCCTCGAGTCTCTTGGGGGATTTGCATTCTGGAGCAGCGGCTTTGAGGATATCGTGGAATTTCACCCAGAATCGCCCGTGGTCTGCGACTGAAGCCTTGCTTGTCAAGCCCAAGGTCTCTGGAACGTAGCCTCGGCGTAGAGTAAGGAAGAGGAGAATGGCAGCGATGAGTAGGAAAAGACTCCGTCGACGAAACCGAGAATTTTGGGCCATCTCTGCATCCGGAATAATACTCTCCAGCCGCAGAGGAAAGCCAATCTCAAAGAGCAAAATGGACGGAAAACGCACGAAGAGTTGGTTACGACGCACGCAAGCTTGCCCAGTCGAAACACGGATTTGGAGAACACAGCATTCGTTTCTTCCCAAGGAAAAGAACTGCTTACTTAAGCGCCAATTGAAGGTTAACGTTAGATGCTTTGGAAGTTGGAAGCTTGCTTCAATGCTTTCTCAAAGGCTGTGACACCGGAATGTCGTCGTAAAATAGTAAGAAGTTATGTAACTAGTTAGTTAAAAGGGAACTTATCAAATTGATCAGTGCAGCAACAACAACTCCCGTTCCAACCCTCATCACCCACGTCACCCAAAAGCCTTCAGTAATTAAGTCTTCTAAAGCTTTAGTTACACCATGCCTGATTCACCCCTTGAACGCACTTCCTTATCGCAATACAGGGCAGTCGTCGTTTCAACCGCCATTATCATTGATCGGACCAAGAGCAAGTGCAAGGCGCTACGGGGACTCTTTTATCTATATCTATTCCGTACTTCATAGCATATTCATCTATTTCCAGTTCTGTAGGAAGCAATCGCATCGAGGGCCATGGATAATGATGACATCTCCGAAGCGTCCGATGACTGCGGGAGCACACTGAATAGATTACAATGCTAGTCAACAATTTGCTGGATGCTTCGAAAGGGTAGCTGAGTTCCATGAAGGCTTCAGTTAAACACCCTCCGGGCTTATATATATTGGTGACACTGATGGTCTATCAAAACGAAACAACCAGTCTACAAAGTACATGGAAAAGTTGTAACTAAGTGGTTGGCCCAGCAGCGAGTTAGAACTGATAACCAGAGTTCGAATAGTCACAACGCTTGGATTGAGAGCAAGATGTTTCGAGATGCCTGGGCGGAATTCCGCGATGACTGAAGGAGTATATATAAGTGGAAGACGAGGGTTGTCCGAGAACCAGACTTCTTTTCTTCCCCCTTTTCCGTGAAAGTTGTTGCTATTCTTGGTAACTAGCAAGAGGAACCTTGTTAATTTACAAGCAACAGGCCCCCCAACTCAAAATCTTTTTGAGAGAAATCAAAATCATGCAGCTGTCAACTTCAGGAGTTGTTGTCTTTGGAAGTGCAGCAGGAGACAGTTGATGAAGACAGCAAAAAATGCTGTGTATTTACATGTTAACCACATAGAACTTCTCACCATTCTCATGCCCAGCTCCAAGGAGAATATCGGTTAGCCCACCGCTTTTGAAATCGATTGCATCAGAGCTGAGAGTCCCTACAAAATATGGGCGACAATTGAGACAACTCAGCCGTTCTGGCGTCTGTTTCCTTGGCGAGCCTCAAGCCTCTTCGTATGATCTGGCCACATCAACTAATTAACTACTCCGTACATGAAAAGCCTGGTCCAACTTTAAAAAAAAAGACCCTTTATTTGAATCCATGTGTGCGTGTGTGTGTTGCACAACTCCTACATCACCTACTCAGTACAGTTCCCTGCCATATTATTTTGGGGGGCTTGAGGCTGAAAGAAAGCCCTGGTTGCCTCTTCTTCCCCAACAAACCGGATAGAAAGAACCGGAAAGCATTCCCTTTTGATGGGTAAAAACCAATTACTCCCAAGGAAGGGTATCCAGCCCGATTCACAGTTCTGCCAAGCCAGAAAGGCAATGCGCCAAACCAGACTGTGGGCATGGATTGGTTGCATGGAGTTCCGGGGGCCTTGCTTTGCGAGGAAAAGTGGTTCCCGCCCCCCCTGGTTTAGCGGGATGAGCCTTTGCGTTCGTTAAATTTCGACAAGTTCTGCTTTTCCTCCGTACTCGTCATGGCGTCGGCGAAGATCCTGTGGATCGGAAAAGTTGATTGTCGACTCCTGAAACAAAGCTGCGAGAACATACCGTCTTTGGAGACCTTTGACGGGCATCTTCTTTCTTCACCCCTCTCTCTTTCTCTCTTCTTTTTTTTTGGCGTCATCATTCGTTACTGTTTGAGTTAATACTTGAGAGTGGGAGTCACTATGTCGGGGGGGCTTCTGTCTCCGTCGCTCGCTTCTGATCACAGCCCTGCCGCCCTCCTGAGTCGGCAGAAGTTCGCAGCATTCGTCTATGCGATCCTGCCCACGGCCTTTCGCGATGCACCCAAGAGGACCAGACCTCTCACAAAGACAGCGTACCTTGACGGTATCCGCGGCCTAGCAGCTCTCGGTGTCGTCGTGCTGCACATGGTCCTGGGATTCTTTCCCAACTCCTCGTACGCATACAATGGAACTCCCGGCCGGGATTCCATCTTCCAGATGCCCTTCGTTCGATTGTTGTATACCGGTCAGCCCACGATCTTTTTCCTCATCTCCGGTTACGTCCTGTCGATCAGCACGATTAAAAAGTCGCGGAGTCAGGCTTGGGGGCCATTGCAGTTGGATTTGAGTTCAAAAATATTTCGTCGTCTGTTCCGCCTGTATATTCCTTCAATCATCGCCACGTTCATCCCGATGTTCATGGTTAGCTTTGGACTATTTCCCGACGTTGTAAAATTCAATGATGACATGCCGCACCGCACATTCAATATGGCTCCTCGAGAGCCCACTTTCTTCAGGCAATTCTGGCTTTGGTGCAAAACGATTCCGCCTCTCTTTTGGCCTTTTGACTGGGAAAACTTTTCCCAGAATTCGCCCTATGCGTATCAGCTGTGGACAATCGCCGTCGAGTACAGGTGCTCGATGATTCTTTTCCTTTTGCACATTGGACTGTCCCGATGCCGAAGCAAGACCCGCCTCATCATAAACACCCTCTTCGCGCTTTACTTCCTTGCTCTTGATAAGTGGGATGTATTCTTGTTCGTTGCCGGAGCTATCATTGCGGAAGCGGATATCATTAGGGAAGAGTCGGCTGAGGACCAGCTGCCGAAGTTGGAAGCTGGAGAGTCCAAGCTTGCACATGCTGTGGCTCGGAAGTCGCCTCATAAATGGCTGTTGGTCAGTGGTGTAGTCCTTGGCTTGTGGATTCTGAGTGTGCCCGCCGCAGACATTTGGAAATCCTGGACCTTTACTATTCTCGAGACATGGGCACCGAAGAACTACAAAGGGATCTTCCGCTTCTGGGATGCTGTCGGCACCGTTATCCTCATCTGGTCAATCACCGGCTTGCCTTCCATTCAGAGATTCTTCACGCGCCGCATCTTCCTCTACCTGGGCAATATATCTTTCTCTCTTTACCTCACACACACCATCGCCCTAAAATTCCTGTTATACCCTCTCATGCCATGGTTGTTTTCGATTTTTGGCTACAAGACTCCGTTCCAGTATGGCCTCTGTTTCGGAATCGGCGGGTTCTTGACAGTCCTGCTCTCATGCTGGCTCGCTGATGTTTTCCAACGACATGTTGAAGAGCCATCAGCGAGATTCACGAAATGGATCGACACCAAATGCTGCACTCCTTGAGGTGGCAGTCACGTCTAATTTATATCCTCCGGCTACATGCAAACGGAACTGCGTCCCGGTGACGCTTGTGCGACGTGAATTTCTGTATCATTTGGAAAAAGGTGATCCGAGTAAATACGGGGCGTGGGCATCATTTGAAGCCTTATATATATACACAAATATTTTCTTCCCCTTTTCATCTCTCAATTGCCCTGACATTCGTTTTGGATATGGATTTCTATGGTGCTCCCTTTTGACTAGTTATTGATATTTTGCCATCACTGGATAGGCCAGAAGTACCGCAGTTTTGATTTTGATCTGATGTTCGCTTTTCATCTCCTTCCAATCTATGTCTTATTTCCCTCTTTGTGTAATCCCGTATCTATCTTCTCTTTTCCTTTCCTCGGCCTTGAAAAAAATGATGCTAATACTGGCCCCTTGGGCGGATGTAATGACGAAAACTTGAGGTTATCCTTCAACCCAAACTGTCGCACACACTTCTTATTGTTCTGTAGCCCCACAGCACGTTTTTGTGCAACTCAACGTGAGACAAGGCTGGCAGAGCTCCAGCAACGGGAAATCCGGACAGACAGCTGCAACTCAGCGGGCCCGTGTTCCTGCCAAGATAGCTTTCCCCTTTCACTTTTCTGTACTCCGTATAGCTACCCATATATCATCATCGTAAGATTCAACGAGCGTGTGTTTGATCATCAAAACCGGCCCCCTGCACAACGCTGGTTAGAGAAATGCCAAGAACTAGAACACGGCTGACGCGTGGAGGATAGAGTTGTCCTTGTTAGCAAGACCAAAGAGGGAGGTTGTCCTGGGCTTCCATTTTAGCTCTTTAACCTTTTCCCCCTTCAATGCCCAGCGACGCCTCCTTGCTCCAGTTTGAGCCGAATCCACTCACTACTGACTCGCTGTTGATCACGATCATCTTCACTCCGTTATACTAATTACCCGCTGCATTACGCAGCTTGTGGTCTCCCCATCTCTCAACGTGGACTTTTCGGGCTGTCAACATCTCTTCATAATTCTTGTCTGCATTCGTTTTATTTTGCTGGATCTCTGGACTTCTCGTCTCTTGTTTACGTACGCTCTTGTTGACAGGGCGTCCGCCGGTTAACCTGCCGCAGTCTCCGTTGACGATCCGCGGATATCGGAACTCACTCCTTTTCTGGCTTCAGCATCGTTGCTTTCTTAGGAGGATACACGCCTCGGGCGATGGCCGTCTGAGGGATCAAAAAGTCGAGACGATAAATATTCAAATGAGTTAGTAAGACAAAGTTGGGATATATTCAGCCATGCCTCCAAAGAAGCGGGACGACAACTGGATTGATGTGAGAGAAAACGCCTCCCAAATATCTCTCTGCTTTGGTCGCGTATCTAAAACCATTTGTGTCCACAGGGCCTGCGAGGCGTTGCATCCTTTGTTGTCGTCACGGGCCATCTCTGCACCGCCTTTGTGCCATACCTCCATAGCCCGGCCCTTTCGGAAAATGGCCCTTATTCGCCCTGGCAACTCCCTTTCCTTAGACTATGCGTCGGCGGTCGAGGAGCGGTCGCTGTCTTTTTCATAATCACGGGATTCGTGAACTCGATAAATCCGGTGAAAAATACTCGCAACAATAACACCCAAGTTGCTTTGACGAATCTGGCCCGGAGCTCCTTTACGCGATCGGGGAGACTGGTCATTCCGACGAGCATAGCGACGATAATAGGGTGGTTTTTATGTCAGATTGGGGCGTTTAGTCTGGCCAAGCGTACCGATTCCAACTGGATTATGCAAGGCGGACACGACCCCGATCCTCTGGGAGAGTCCTTGATGAAGTTGTTCAGGTCCCTGACGACTTACTGGAGTACTGGCGGCGGAGAGTATGATGCGACAAATTGGACGCTGGTTTATTTCTTGCAAGGCTCGTTTCGGGTGTATCTGGCACTGTTGGCGATGGCATTGGTTACGCCACGATTCTGGAGAATTATATCTGCATTTCTCTATGTTTACGCATGGGTCACGGGTGATTGTGAGTTTCTCTTATTTTGCGGAATGCATTGATAACTACTAACCCGTTGTCCAAAATTAGACCTAGTTGGCCTCAATCTCTATGCCGGTATCCTGCTTGCACAGCTGCAAGTGGATTACGGCTCGCGTGCTACATCTCTGGTTCCCAAATTTGTGCCAAGTATTCTGATGATTTCGGGTCTTTTTCTTTGGAGCTATCCGCAAGAAAATGCCCACTGGGCACCGTGGTCGAAAATAATGAGAGATTCTTTTGTCGCAGTCACGCCGCTTTACACAGACACTAGCCGATACTGCGTCTCCGTCGGCATCACCTTGTTGATGCTGGGCATATTCTTTTCCAAAAACGCTCGCAAATTCTTTACTTCACCAGTGTTAAACTTCCTTGGCCGTGTCTCTTTCCCCGTCTATCTCCTACACAATACGCTTATCCGCACCGTCATGGTCTTAATGGTCTACGGCCCCAATGCAATCAAACCCCAGGCAACTAATGATAAAGGAGAAGCCGTCCCGATTAAACGCATCAGTCCCATGAGCTTCCTTTTCGTTATTCCAGCCTTTTACGCAGTTTTATATCTCGTCGCGTATCTGTGGATTATATATGTTGATCCGTTCTGCGCCAAAGTGGTGGACGGGATGAAAAATAGGATGTTTGTAGAGGAACAGAAGCCACAGGAAAAACTGGCTCCTCTAACACAGGTGGCATAGAGGCCTCCTCGTTCCTATGCAATGAACCGTTGAAGAGGGACTATATCGGGCCTTCAACGGCTTGCTTGATTTACTAATCTTAGCGACTAGGATACCTTCAAAATCCTATGTCGGATATATATATCGATCGTCATTACATGGAAGCCGCCCAGTCCAATCTTCGTCATCGTTGAATTAGACGGACCGGAGCTTATAAGCTTATCCTTTCACACATATTATAATGCAATATTTGGACGCATTTACAATCGCTGTATCTCTCTCCTTCAACTTTCTTCTATTATATGTATATTTCCTGTTTTGTTTCTACTACAGTCACCCGAACGACGTTCTCATTCCATACCCCGGTCCCCCAGACCCAGTATAATGAATCTTCTTTCCGTTTCCAGGCTCCCAAAGGGGATTTGAACAATGTATTTTGTTTACTTTGGGTGTTTTTTTGGTATGTATGAGGTGTGTATAGTGATGAACGGATTGTCCAATGTGATTACATATCTTTCAAGCCTGGTGCTATCATAGTTGCTGTTGCCATTTTATAGGAACCGAGTTGTACATCTTGCGGTTGCATAATTTTTTTTCAAGGGCTGGAAACGGTAGTGACCCGCGGAGAACAAAGCGGATAGGCAAATTCTATCGCTCATACCACCCGACAGACGAAATTATAATGCTATAAGCACCTGACTGCCCTCCATCAAATGCACTTGTAAGATCGAACTTTCTAAAGTTACATGCCATAAAGAAGATCGCATTCCAAAGCCAACTCTGATTACAAGACTCAATAGCAACATCTTAACGAGACGGAAAAATAAAACGTCACCGGTTCAGATTCCACTAGCCCCAGGAGCATCCTGGTCTTTCTTCAGTTCCAGCAACAATTCCCTGAATCGTTCTTTTCCGGAGCCGCTCGCACCACCTTTCAGTCCCTTCCCGCTAACATCAACCAGCTTGGCAATGCGCTCCCAGCTGGTGCCACCGGCGGCTGTGTCTTCGCGGTTCGCAAGGAAGTCCTCTGCTTCGGTGCGGGTGCGCTCCTTGGCCTTGTCGGTACGTTTGTTGTAGGATTCGTAGTAATCGTCAATGTCTTCTTGGGCTTTCTTGATGGTCGCCTCTTTGCGTTCGGTGGAGATGGCGGCGCGGCGGGAGAGTTCTTCATCGCGCTTTGTGCGCCATTCACTGGGTTTCAAGAGAGAGTGGTTAGCTGTATTTTAACGGAAATGAAAAGCTGGAACGGACAATGCTCCCGGATTGGATGCCGGGAACAAGATGTCTGGGACGATATGACGAGGGGGTCTGCTCACCGAACAGCTTCTGGTTCTTCTTCGGGCTCTTGGTACGTGGAGTATGAAGGCTGAAAAGCATCGGCGCTCGTAATGGTGCCGCCGGGAGCGACTTGCTATTGATTTGAGGATGATCAGTCAGGCGGTTGATTATATAGGCAAAAGGAGACAAAGAGGCCCTCCTATACCTCATTCTGTGAATCTAAAGCCGGGAATGAGGATTCAAAGCCCATGGTATCTGTGTCAACCTGTTGGCTTTCACCTCCGCCGAGGAGGTCATCCCCTTCATCTTCAACCGTAGGTGATTTGATGTGATCTTTGGTCGAGATAAACTGGTCTGCATCGTCCCCTAGAGCAGCACGCTCGCGGGCTAAGAAGTCTTCGCTGTCAGCAGCTGGAATTGGCTCATTGTTGCCGGTTGGTACGGGTTGATCTAGGAGACGATATGGGTCAGTGGCGCCCGGTAGGTATCAGAACAGGTAGAAGTAGGCAGATTCCTCATACCGCCTAGTTCGTCTAATGAAGGAAATCGGTCAGCCATGATGAGGTGTGCGAGAGAGGTGATGGTGTCGAATGGCGATAAAAGGGAGGCCTGAAGAGGAGATAGGACCACCTGTCGTGAGTAGCCTGTATGGAGTTGGGGTCAGTGAATTCGATATTCCTGTACGTATTGGAGGAATTGATATTTAAAATCGAAAAACGGAAGGAGTGAACAAAGAGTCAATTGTAAATGTTTCATCAGTCATGAACAAGCAAGATGCTGTCAAACAAGAGCTGGCGATGGGGAGGACAAACCAACCGAGCACCCTAAACTGTTGGTTGGGTTTCTGCCAATGCTCTCTGTTGCTTTGCAGTCAACTTTCTTTTCAAATTCACCTTTCCTTTCCCCAGTCAAAGTCCCGTCAAAGCGAAGCCATGCAAATTATTCATCTCACTTTCTGTGGATTACATTCACTGTCCTATATATCCATTTGACTTCTCTCCTCATCATTCGTATCTAGCCACAGAAGCATTGCTCGCCATCCAGAACCTTTTCCTTCTTCCACCGTATTTATCGCAGATTCTCACCGGAGCTTAATTTGTTTACAATCTTGACTCTGAATTCGGGTCTTTAACCAGCTCTTGCAGCGTTGCAGCCATGGCGTATACAGATGATGCGGTCAAGGCGAAGCTTTCAGCACTGAACGAAACGCAAGAATCCATTGTGACTGTTGCCCAATGGGTCATGTTCCACAGGTAAGTCGTAACTTCATTCCAACTGTCGAGAGCATGGCTACGTTGCTTACTCGAGCTTTTTTTTTTTTTTTTTTCAAATAGGAGACATGCCGATCGCACAGCACAACTCTGGTTAGAGAAACTACGCGATGCAAATGCATCCAAGAGGCTCAATCTGATATACCTCGCAAACGGTTTGGTGGCCATTGAAATCTACGATGGAATGACTCGGCTAATGACCCGAATTGCAGAGGTCGCACAACAATCCAAAGCCAGGCGCAAGGAAGACTTTTTGATTGCGTTCTCTCCGGTTGGTCCATACGGAATCAGTTTTTGTCGTACCCCGCAGAAGCTGACGAGATTCAGGTGATTGCTGATGCGACTGCCACAGCGTTCAAAGGCGCGCCAAACGAAATCCAGCAGAAACTGCGACGCGTTGTCGAAGTATGGAGACAAAGGAAGATATTTGAAACGCCGATACAAGATGCTATTGAAGCGCGAGTGGAGGGTGCGTTTACTCCATTCGTGGCCGGCTTGGAGACATATGCTGACGTTGAAATTTGACAGAGGTCGATAGAACGAGAGCTTCCGGGAAAAAACAGTTGCTAGGCGGCTCGTTGTTCTCAGGCTCATCAGGATCTCTTCCACCTGAATTGCAACCCTTGGCACCGTTGCAAGTTGCAGTTTCGAAGGCTACGGTATCTTCGAATACCGCAGTATCTACAGCCAATGCCGAATATGACAAAATGAACGATCCTACGGCCACAGTTCCAACGCCGCCAGTACACGCCGCCCGGCTAAGTCAGCTTCTAAAATCTTTAGCCAGTGCCGAAAGTTCGGTCTCGGAGATAATCAAATCGCGACAAAGTTTGATCGATGCACTCGAAAAGCTTCTTGATACAAACCGTTCGACACTGGCCACTGAAAAGGCACAGTTTGAAAAATTATTCACGCGCAAGGCTGAGACGGAAAGTAATAAGCGTGAAGTTGAGGACGCAATAATGCGCGGTCTCGCTGCGGAGAATTCTCAAGGTAACGGTGATGGGACGTGGATGGGCCCGGCTGGGGATAATGACCCAGAAGCACCTGCTGTAGAAGAGCTAACGCCGCCTCCCGTGGAAGCACTCACACCCGTGGGATCACCCAAACTGAATCCAGCTTCGGATCTAATGAACGAGGTTGAAGCGCAGCAGCAAGCACAGCAGCCGCAGTTCCTGCTGAACGAATCTTTCCCCGTCCAAGTTACAAGTCGAGATCCGAGACAACACACCGGCATGGACATGGCATACGGGATAGGCCATGACCCCACTGGGCATGATCCCTCGGCGAACGGATCTAGCCACAAGAAACGTAAAGTTGCTCACGGCGGTGATGACTTTGCGGCGACTTTTGGAGGTGGTGACGCGATGGCGGACTTGGATGCCGATGTGGCGGAGTTGTTACGACAGGAGAGTAATAAATATTGAATGAGATGTTTTGGCATGGCCACGGGGCATTATTATGGCTTTTTGTGTTTCTTTCTGGTTGTATAGCGGTACATTGGGATGGTGTACCAGTAGAAAAGGAGCTTGCGGTGCGTGCCCTTGATTAACAATTTTTCAGTATCTGACGATATCGCTATTGTTTTGGTTTGATAGCCTTCCCGTAGGGTTGATGCCTAGCCCACCTTTCACCATCAATGCGTATATAGGACTGTATCGCAGTGTTCGTTTATTTATTTGATTGAATAATTAGAGTCTAATTTGGACACGCTGAAGAGCTATTATATTCTACGTAAACGCGGATCACGCCAAATATCGCGCAGAAAACGATTAACTGCGTCGTCGGCAGATCTTGTCCGCAACGATGAGGACAGCTTCTTCCTCTTCCACCTTACCCGCGGCCCCTCTCGCGCCGGTGGACGAACTTCTATCTCTTGAACGTTACCTGGAGGGATACCCGGTTGTGCAGGAGATTGTGATACGGAGCTGTGCTTTTTGGGTTTAACAAGGAGGAGGATGAACATGCCTACCACTAGGAGGAGTAGGAGCAAGAGGATCTTGCGCTTTGTGGTGCGCTTTTGGTATCCGGTGGCCTTGAGATTGGGTTAGTTACATGCTGAATTTTGTATATCATATGGACATGGGGCGTTGTTACGTACCACTGTAAGCTCTCTATCAGCCGCCTTGACGTCCACCGTCATGCGCTCAACATTGTAATCTATGCGATCGAGCATTGTCCCCTGGTCAATGATCATGGTTTGTAGGTCGCGGAATATATCTGATAGCTCGATGATCCCTTTTGCGATGTCGTTGATTTCTCGCTCTCGTTGGAGAATCGCCGTGTCGTTGGCGTTTCGGCCAAGCTGGAGTTGCTGCTGGGAGGTTTGGAGAAGTGTGGATTGGGAAAAGAATTTGTCGGCGTCGGATTCGAGGAGGGAGGGGTCTGTATAAAGATTCTGTTGTTGGGTACTCGGGGTGGTGGAACGGTCCAGCGGAGAGGAAAGACCATCTAGGCCGCGGAGTTCTAAAGTAGATGAAGAGCACCGGATTAGCTTTAACGAAGGCAGGGAACAGTCGCAGAAACAGGATGCGTACTCTTTAAATAGGTGCTTTGCTTCTTCCTGAATCCAGCGCTTGCCTCTTGCACCCTTACGGCCAGCGAGGTCTGTAGATTCTTCGCCATCATCTCCTCTCCCCGACTCACATTTCCGGTTTGTCGAGCCTCACGCACCATCATCTCAATCTTTTGAATGTTCCGCTGGCAATCGTGAAATGCCTTTGTAATCTGCTGCGTCAACTGTTCTATCACCCCTTCCTCCTCCCGGCGAACATCTTCGTCCCCAAAGCTCGGTAATACGTGCTTCTGGTGCAGTTTCTCCAACTGCCCGGACTTTTGCCCAATGTCCCGGAGAAGATCTGTGACTTCGTCTTGCACATCCAGCCAGCGCGGAGGTAAAAGGTCCATTTCTATGATTGCGTCGCCATCATCTTCGAAGCCCGCGCCGGATATGAGACCGCGGCGCTCTTCGGAGTTGTCGTCATTCCATGAACTCCCTAGGTATCGGGGCTTTTGGGCCGGATGGTGGGCGAAGGACTGTCGGTAGGAGATGTAGCTATCAGCATTCAAGGATTAGCGACGACTGTAGGATTAGGTGAAAGAACCGGTTAGACCTTACAGGTTTGTGCGGTCCCGCCACATGTTCTTTAGATTGTTCCGGAACAAGGATCGATCATGCAGAGACGGTTAACAAGAAACATCTATCACAGCGGTGGAGGGTTTCTTTTCATGATCGGCTTGAGGTGAGACGTGTATTCTTGACAAATATAGTAGGCAACTATGTATGCTTCAAGTCTCTGTAGGAATGGAGCTAATCAATGGTCTGGGTTGTGGTGAGAAGTGTCTGGAATCGTTGGTTGCGGTTATGAAGGTGAAGATGGTTTGGATCTGCCTTTGCGAGCAAATGACGATATAGCCAAAAGTTCTAAGAAGCTACAATAACTACTCTCTCACTTCACAACACAACACAGCTAACGTGCGTTATTATGTCTTCCAACTCCATGCTGATAAAAATCAAGCTGTAGTGATTTGGCCAGAATACTATATCCTATTCTCTAGTGGCAGAGGGGTTGTCTCGCATTTCATACGTAGTTCACAGACTCGACAACAAAGGATTCAATTAATGAAATATTCCATCAAATCCTACATCTTTTTTGAATTTCACCGCTTCTCAGGGAGTGCTGACATTGCCCCGACACCATTTCAAGACTTGTACTTCAAGATATGGACGCACGTTCAATGCATATTCCTCTTGCACCTATGTGTGAGGCTGCAGTGGCATATAAACATGGGATATAATATGATAGTTTCTAAAGGGACAAATGGTGAGCTGCATGCAACCACAGCCGGTCAGAATAAGTTTACTCAAATCGATCGAGCGGATCTGCGGTCATGTACAGAATAGCTGGATTGTGTAGCAGCCCTGAAGTTATATTATATCCAGAGGAAAGAATCGCTTCTGCCTTCTTTCTTCCCAAAATCCTCAAACATAGACGGAATCCCTGAGGCATTCAAAGAAGATTCACAGAGCTCTTTCTGTCCAGCCCATGTACTATGTAGACACTAGCTGGACAGCTGCGGAGACAATATCCGAGCAAGTCCACTGCGATATATGTACTAGACTTCCAGGAGAGCTGTGGGCATCGAGCCACTGGCCTGTTCGCACGGTAGCCATAGCCTGCAGGCCATTCAAAACCTGTCATTTCAAACTGGGAAATATTTACCAGCAAATATCCATGGCCTGTGGTAGAAGAGATCTGTAAGAGCTGATATCGTCCAACGCCCGGAATTCCCATGGCTTCAAGCATGTGAGAAAATAAATTCAGTTTGGCTGAATATGAATAGAACATTTCCGATTGAGGGCATGTTGTGGTCATGACAACGGCAACTACCCAAGTTACTTGTCATTCAAAGTTATTGTGCTGGTTTCATCGGATATCTTTCGTCGGATGTGGTAGTTAACTATTCTGAAAAATTTGCTATTGAAGAGAAAATGAATGAGCCATCTTTCTTTCCCACAGCGAGCAAGTTGGAAACCAAACCCTGGATCTCCACAATCCATACCCAGCTGAACACCCATGAATGATGCAGCTCCCTAGTTAACATGTAGTTAACTACCTGAGCTATGGGGGCCATGATCCCAGAGTTTGGGTAGCATAGCCTTGGGGGGCCCTGTGGGCTATGAGAGCACCATTGCGTAAGCGCTGAAGTTGATGTCACTTTGCGGGTAGAAAAGCTATCGCCAAAACCATTGAACTGGGATGAGAATATTAGTTAGATAGTCTGTTTGCCTTGCCTGTTTGATGCCAGCAGAAGCAATGGATGCCTGCAGGCAAGTCAGCCTTGGCAGGGTGATGAGTGAATACCAAAGTCACAAGTCACTGGGGGGGACCAGGGAGGAGGGAGCCTTGGAGGGGGGAAAAGGCTTGCTTGATTCCAGCTCACAAGTTGCGATTAACTAACTTAACTAACTAGCTCAGAGGGGGGCTCGAAAACCCACTCAAGAAAGTTCGCTCTTATTCCAATTTGTTGACTTTTGTGACTTTGGTTGCTAAATAAACTTGACTCTTCTTCTTCCTGTCCCTCCTCTCTCCTCCGTCACTTTTAACTTACAATTCTCTCCTCCATCCCTCTTTTCTCATCAAGTCCTACCCAAGGTCTCTTTTACCCTGCTTTTTTGCTCGTCGCGCACTTCTATTAGTTATCAAAATTCATATCTGTCAGGACTGCTCTGTTATTGTTTTTTATCTCTGTGGTTTTGTCGATACACAACATGGTACGTTGTTCCGAGTGCATGTCCGCTGCCCCTCATCGCCCTTGAAATCACGATGTCGACCTTTACAATGGCTGGACTCACTGCTGACCCGTCAATAACATCTGTAGGCTGATTCCTTGACCGAGGAGCAAGTTTCTGAGTACAAGGAGGCCTTTTCACTGTTTGTAAGTTGGATGTGTGGTCGCTCCGACATCATAGTTTCGCGGGGTAGTCCAACATGCAACTCTGGCTGACAACAATCTATGAACCAGGATAAAGATGGCGATGGTCGGTATACCTGCGCGGCCCCGCATCCCTTCAAGCCGATGAAATAACATCCAATATATTCTATACGATGCTGTCTTTTTTTAGTGTGTATCGTTGATGCTGACCACCCTGGGCTGTAACAGGTCAGATCACAACCAAGGAGCTCGGAACCGTGATGCGTTCGCTCGGTCAAAACCCCTCCGAATCTGAGTTGCAGGACATGATCAATGAGGTTGATGCTGATAACAACGGAACGATCGACTTCCCCGGTACGGTTTGCATCCGCCCGTTCCATCCTAACTGTCACTACCCCCATCTTGTTTGGCGCATTGTTGTATCGGCGCAGGGTCTGACTTTTCTCTCTCTCCGTAGAGTTCCTTACCATGATGGCACGGAAAATGAAGGATACGGACTCCGAAGAAGAAATCCGGGAGGCATTTAAAGTCTTCGATCGGGATAACAATGGATTCATCTCCGCCGCCGAGTTGCGCCACGTAATGACTTCCATTGGCGAGAAGTTGACCGATGACGAAGTTGATGAGATGATTCGCGAGGCCGACCAAGACGGCGATGGAAGAATTGACTGTATGTTTCTTGTCCTGTTGAATTGATGGTTGAGTACTCCTTTCGCTAATGATAATCTAGATAATGAATTTGTGCAACTTATGATGCAGAAATAAACCAAATCGAGAAAAACTGCTATTCCCATTTCCTAAGACGGTCCAAGGTCTCACTCTCTGGCAAAGCAGCTTAAATATCCCTTGCCGATTATTTCCAACCTTCTTTTCTTTTGTTTCACCCGAATACTAGTTACCGGAATTCGTCAGTGCAGTTCCATCTGTTAAAGCGTTGATGGTACCCGCACCCCCCGTTTATGATTGAAGGAAAGTTGCAATGCGAAAAGGTGTTGTCTTACTGGATCTTTACTTCCCCCTTTCCCCAAACAGAAGTTTGACAGATATGTTTATGTCTTTTGGAGCTACAAGAATCGCATTTTCATGGATATGAGAGTTTATACCATGGACAATTCTAACACATCCATCTTTTTATCGTCAAAACTATCTCTGATTCAAAGTGAAACTTGGACTGTAGTATTGTTCATTGGCTATGCCGGCACAAATGCGGCTCAACAATCCAGAGTTGAGAAAGGTTATTACATTCAGAAATCTGTTGACTCAGATTCTGCAAGAATTCAACAACCAAGATAGCTTTGCATAATGTCTGAGGATTAGTCTGATAGAGTTTCAAAACGTATTTTGTATTGTACAACGGGGAGTCTAGCGGCCGATATTGGTTTCATATAATTTTCCACCCAATACATACGAAGATCTCCCAGCTCTTTGAAGGATGTGTAACTAGGTTAAAGGTTCAATATCTTCATTGGTTCACCGGCTAAATCTCATAAGTTCCATATATTGTCTCGCCAAATCAGCGCCTGCGATCCCGGTATTTGACGGGCCTGCATCCATCGTCGTGACCCTCTTCAACCCCCTTTTCCTAGCCATATTCGCTTCTGTAAGCAAACCAGGCACACGGATCGCTTCTTTCGCTCCAGGAACCGCAATTCGACTCCAGAATTCTCGTATCAACCGTTCACCTGCTTCCCAGTCCTCTGCAGTGAGGAGCTCTTCCTCAACGTCCACCGCTCCGTCGGTAAACTCCGCGAACCCATCGCCCATCCCCGATACTGCTTCCGTCGCTGATTCCGATGCTGGAAGATACCATCCGTCTGTTGGCGTGCTTGCTCGTCCTGGGCCGCGATACTCGATTTCGATAATACACCCGCGAACCCGCTGGACGGGCTGGGTCTGTCGTAGATCACCTATTCGGACGCGAAAGTCTCCGGCTTCGAAGACCGCGCCACCTGATACCGCCATGGTGTGCCGGAGGCACCAGAGGGGTTCGCAGGCGCGAAGGGTCATTGCGAAGAAGGAAGTGAATGATGCTGGGTCCGGGGTTATCATTGTCCATGGGGAGGAGGGGTGGTGGGAGGAGGATTGGTTGTAGCCATCCTCTACCTTTACGGCTGCGTTTGCGGGGGGCTGGGGGGTTGGGATTTGCTGATGTGGGGGGATACCTGCTCCAGTGGGATGGGGTTGGGAGGGTTCCCAGGGGTCGGTGGTCGGTCGGTCTGAGATGTATACGAATCCGTGGGATTGGAAGTGGCTCAGTGATAGGAATTGCATGAAACGGGGTTGTAGTTGCGGGAGAGGGGCGTATGCTGACGGAGGTAAACAAGATGGTGTATCCCTTAGGAGTTTGTGCTCCAGACCCCAACGACTGATGGGCACGGCGCCATAGGCCGCTCGTAGCTGATTAGCTACCGTAGCTAGAGCTGTAGATGAGTTTGGGTTCGCAGGGACAAAGAAAACCCTGTGGAATCATTAGCAAGGACGAAGGAGAACATGGCTTTCAACAACGGGATTCATACCCAGTTACCGGCATCGTGGAGAGACTGGCTTAATGGAAATACGCGGGGCTTCCAAGGCAAGATTTAACAAGAGATGAATAACTAACGAGCCCCTCAACTAGATCAGGAGGCTAGTTACAAGAATCGAACAATAAACCTATTCAAGGACAAGTCAGGATCTGTCAACGAAGGCTGGTGGGTAGGGATATCTCACAGAAAGATCATTCCATTTTGTGTTCAAGTTCATTGAATAGGTATTCAATAATTACCAGAATGAACGCTTTATTTATGGCAAAGCTCTGAACCACTTAATCTTTATACGGCTGGATTGCAACGCTCTCTGTACTGTGTTGTTTTAGATGTTGAGTGACTTGAGAGATGTCCAGCAACCTCTAGTTAATCCGCTGATGGTCGAAGTGATCTAGCACATGATCTCGGATAGGAAATCAGAGCTTGAAATTGATCAATCATAATGCTGAAATGTTGTAGTAATCCATAACAGATCAAAATGAACATTTTAGCAAAGCTTCAGATTATTCAATTTTTATATGTATACCTGGACCCGATATTTGATTGACTTCTTTCTGCTTTTATTTTCAACTTTTATACTACTGAGTCATCAAATAATTCATCACTGCTTGCTGAAAATTCTCCTTCTCTGTTATCAACGCAGTCATTATAGATCTTGACACCCCGGAATACTGAGTTTTTTATCGGAGCATAGAACTAAATCAACCACTGCTTGAATGGAAACTGTGCGCAACAAGACTTTCAAACAAACCGTTAAGGAGCTTCTGATCACAATCATCGATGTGGTATATTACGAACATCTTGACAATCTAAACATTGCTTATTAGCACCCAATCCAACTGTAAGAATGTAAACTTATGATCTAAACTTCATAATACACTTCAGGAGGCGATCATGTTCAAGTTTTCATCACCAGTGATGGTCTGAGTTCGTGCTGGCGAAGGAGAAATGCTTGGGGTTATTGCAAGTAGATGCCACAAGGCTACTTAATGCTCTGGGGACCAGTTTGCCTCGCGGCAACCATAAGCCTTGGGGCAACACACCCCTAGGGGAACTGTTGTTGCTCGGAAAATAATTGCCGTAAGTGGTAATTGCTTGCAAGCCGTGCTAGAAAACTGGCAGACGTCCACTGCACCATCTAGCCAACCGCCAAGTCCCAAGTTCACAAGTCAGCCTAAGTCAGTACCTCCATCTGCCCTGATGCCTGTCTCCTCCAACCCCTGACGGATTATCAACATATTCACTGGCACCAGAAAGACAGAGAATATGAGCAATGGCACAGTGCACAGCAAGAAGCCAGGGCAAAGGAGGCTTGATCAACCAGTCTGGACTCAAAAACAGCATTTGCCTTTTGCAAAGTCCAAATAGTGCACCAAAGGCCGGATCAACACATTTTATATCATAGGTAGTTATGTTCCTCATCAGCAACAGCTTTGAAATAGACATTGAAGTGCTGAATGCACTATGGAGCGTTTGTGTGAGGCTCATAGCATTTCATGGCCAGTCAATATCATGGCCATTGATCAGGCGCATAACATCACAGTCTAACAAGTTGAGAATATCAAGTGTATTCCTCCTAGCCGTAGTCTGCACGAGGGATTCAGCCAAGGGAACACACGTCAGTGGATGAGGAATTATGTGGGCCTGTAGTTAGCTCCTGGTGGCGTAGGCTAACTAGTGATCAATTGTCCCTCATCATCTTTAGCCACAGACCATCTGTCCTTGTTCATACGGCCCAGTGCCTCATGTACATGAAATTCATGTGATATCACACATTTCCAATGGTTGCGGACAAGACATTGAACCCAAATATGTGAAAGCCGCGCAGGTGTGCCAATGACATCATGTGGACTTTGTAACTCATAAATTGCTGGCTGCGGGGTATTTCTGTCATTTGCTTTCACTGTCCAAATGTCAGCAAGGCGGGACAATGGTGGGCAGCGGGCATAGACGCGCGGCAAGTAGAAATGAAACACTGGATTATGTTGTCAAATCTTGCGGACACGTTCTGCTGGAGCTCGCGGTGAAGGTTAGTTTCTCCCAGTGCAAAGTCAGCACTAAGCGCCTAAAAATAGGCACCAATAGGGGTTGCCAGGGGGCCCAGCTTACAAGGGGGAAGGTTGGCATTTTGACGCTGCTCTGAAACCAACGGCTGCTCCCACTCCAAACTTGCTGCACCGTAACTCACGAAGTAGCTGTCCTTTCTTTCACCCATCACCTGTGCATTTTTGGTGACATCTCAGCGAATCATCCATTTGTCAACTGGAAACGGAATCTAAAATGACACTTCCAGATCTGATAATGTTCTGGAGCTACAACAGCCTATCGATGCAGCCACTGCGTGCCGTTTGATGAAGGCAAATCACTTTCATTATCCTGAGCCCAGCCACCAGCTCTTAAAACTCGTTTCAATACCCACCGTTCATGTCGGTCCCCCAGTTCTCTCCTGCCTATGTTTCAGACTCTATACGCAGTTTTTACTGGTCAACGATGGCCCTTGAAGAATCGTTACGCCAGGCGTTGACCAAGGAGCTCAAACGGTCAGAGAGTCAACCGGCACAGCAAATGCAGTGGACAAGGCAGAGTATCAACAGCTCGCTCTTAAGCCAGCCCCAAGACCGAGAAATCTTTAGGTGCGTGATATTAAGCAACTGACCATGCTGTGCAGCTGTGGTTTAAGGGAGGCCATTGCTCTGCAACACCGTACTTGATAGTTGGTTGGGAGGTGTCTGTTGGTTTGCGGTGTTTCGAAACTACTCGAACTCCGTGCCCAACAAGATTTCATTCCTGTTTAGGCCCCCATATTGCACAGCTACTTTGGATGATGAGCGAAGCAGTTGGAAACATTCTGACAAAAGAGCATGAGCGAGGAGTGGGCATTTCCAAATCCCGTACCGATGGAAATATATCAACATCTCCATGGTAGGTTTTGACTGCCTTCTACCTCACAGTTTAAACAACCTGGTGTCTGAATCACGCACTACTCCTTTCTTATTTCTTCTTCTGTTTGTTTATCATGCCTAAATCCCCTTTGCCTCGGAAAACTCGCGGGCCTGTATTCTTTTCGCTCAGGCCTTTGAACCGTGCAGCCAGTGCAGTTATCACCAATCCCGCCAATGCCCATCTGCTATCACGGTTGAAGAATGGCCAGCAAGCTTTGGGAATCGGTGCCAACATGAATTCGAAGCAGTCTCATGTTCTTGCTACAATTGGAAGTGGTGATACCGATGTTCTGGTGAAAAGTCCCGGTATCGCAACGATCCAATGCTCATTCGAAGTCAACTGGGAGACTG
The DNA here is from genome assembly GCA_001430945.1 of Amauroascus niger. Classification (NCBI taxonomy): domain Eukaryota; kingdom Fungi; phylum Ascomycota; class Eurotiomycetes; order Onygenales; family Onygenaceae; genus Amauroascus; species Amauroascus niger. Next base: position 17,413 of record LJPK01000760.1, on the reverse strand, counting down.
GGGTTATCATGTTTCGCGATACTTCTAGAGACCATAGTACGCAGGTGTTGTACCCGGGTGCTATGCATTTCCTGACCGATCGCCCGCGCCGAGTTGTAGTGATGCCCGACCTTAATACAAAAATTGGAATGGGAAGTGAACGGTCCAGTAGAGTCCTGTTTGAGCTGGTATGGCATGGCTCAGCTGAAGAAACGATGAAAAAGGTCATTGTTTGCCAACGCAGGCGCCGAGGTAGGCATGGCCATCGCAACTTTCACTCCACAGCGATTCCTGGAGCACAGGGAGCCAATCCGACCGATCGACCGCGGGAGATTAGGTACGTGAAACTTAAACGGCTTGGGTCTGGCGCTTTTGGTGAAGTGTCCAAAGCTGTCGATGTCGACACCGGGAGGCTCATGGCCTTGAAAGAACTGAAAGACAAGTACGCGGCGACAGAATGGAGGAGGCAGCAAAGAGCTGACCAACACGACTCGCTGTCGCGTGAGGTGCGAGCCCTTGTTCGACTGCAGCATGTGAGTGTACATTTCGATTTCTCCAATATTGATAGCAATAAGCAAGCTAATCGTTTCATAGAAATATATTGTCGACTATGTAGGCTCGCAGGGATGGGGCGGACCGGAAGCAAAGATATTCACCGGCTTGAAGGATGGCAACCTTGAATCGTTGGTCAAAGCCGGTCGGATTCCCCCTGAAAGAATTGCCAAACGTTTACTAGGGCACATTCTCCAGGGCATCGACTATCTTGCTTGTAACAACATGATCCACTGCGACCTTAAGCCGTCAAATATTCTTTACTCGCTGCAGCCGAACGGTCTCCCCATCTACCTGATCACAGATTTTGGATGCGTCAACTGGGTTGGCTCTAACAAAAGTATTATCGGCACCTTGATATACATGGCCCCGGAAATGTTTGAAAGAGGCCAACCGACAAGTAAAATGGACGTGTGGTCATTTTTCGTTACCTTGATGTGGGTGCTGGACGCTGGCGGGTTTCGGCAGCTGGAGCACCGACTGGGAACCTCAGTTGGGGCACAGCGGCTGGTGAAGTTGGCGTTAACACACCCTTTCCTCTCGAACGTTCGAGAGATGGCATTTTTCAACCCGAGCCTTAGGGCTAGCGCAGCGCAAATGCTCGTTAAGCTGTACAGGGGGAAGGGACTCACTACCCCGGCGAATAAGGTTCCACCTATAAGAGTCGCGCCGATGCGCGTCCAGCCTGTGCGTGTTCGGTCACTGCATGTTCCAAAGCATTCTTGGCGTACAAATATCTTGCGAATGGCTTTCTCGCCAATGATTCCTCGGTCAATGAAAATCTATTATATTCGGCATCAGCGTACACGGAGATGGCAGCCTGCGTCGAACAATGGCACCTTTGGCCTATGGAGGTGAAACCATCTTTGAATGTTGGGATTCCCACTCTGGGGGAAAACGCATGTAGAAGCTTGTGTGGATCTTCAGCTGGCAAAATTGCCCCAGACCGCTTTTTCGAAAGGCTGAAGCTGGGCACTGTGGTGGTTGTTGATGCTCCATGCTCTTGACGGGTGTTGGAAGGCGCCTTGTACGCGAATACGATAATTGCTCAACAAACAATCTCTTCTTGACAGGATTTTTGGGGGATAGACGGGGTCTAGAGATGCTACTTTGGAATGTTATCAATAATCAATTGTCATCAAGCATTTGATCGCCCATCTCTTTATCAACCAGAAGTTTCCTTTGTGTAGATAGTTATAATACAGGGTATGAAGTAATACATACAGATCAAGTGTTTCACCAAAGTTGGTCTAACATGAAACTGGTTAGTTATTCGCCTTGGTCATGGTTGAAGTGTGATCATAATACCTGCAATGCCCGTTTTCTGGTGTGATCAACTTAGTTAACTAGAACGTGTTTACTTTATTTGTTGAATTGCCCATTTAGCTGTCCATCAACACAAAGCCAGGATTATTTGAGGGGCTCCGACAATCTGATAATCAATCGATGGTTTATGAGTGATCAAATCTAATCAGATGAACGAAGCGAATCAACTTATCTGATCCGCTAATGGTGGCGTGACTCCTCCGTATAAACGCGAAACGTGGAGAAGTTTTCCTGTTTGGGTGAATCTGGGAAGCGGAATCGGGCTTGGCGGCTCTGGGGTGGTACGACGGCGTTTTAATCTGATAAGGGTGGGCGTATTTTCGGGTATGGAACTCGCCGGTAAATTACGGCTCGATACGGGGCTGGTTGATGCCGGACAGTCTCGGGCTCTGAGTGTGAAGATGTATCGCTGCAAAAAGGATCAAGTTTTGAGAGGGTTTGACAGGGACTCCTCGGGCAAAGCTTGAACCCTGTGCCATAATCCCTTCAAGTTTTTTTCTTTTTTTTTTTTCCTCTTTCTCACATGGCCTTCTTGTTTGGGCGTTGATGTTTCGACTTCTGCATTTAACTGTGTGCTGTATTTTCGCGGCTTGTAATTGCAATACCAGTGACCAGTCATCGCGTAATTCCTGTGACTATTTTATTACGGAATGCTGCATCCCGATGTCTTTTTTTTCGCCTCCCGACTTCCAATCAACCCCCCAATAAGGCCAGGTAACTAAAGGGCAGGATTTCTCCAGGCTTTGCGGGTTGTCAATTCTATTGTCCATTGATTAGCCTGTCAGCTTTACTCTCTCTTCCATCCTAGAAAACCCGTGCTACGATTTTCAATTGTTTCATCCCCGCCATCCTCAAATGGGTTTGCTGGAGCGGATTGCTATGAATTAACCGACAATCTGCCGAATTCAGTCCCACCTACAGTTCCAACTCCATATCTAATCTTCCACACACATAGTGACTTATACTGCTAGCCTTTGCAATGGGTGAGTTATTCACATTTCAACTTCCAAGTTCAAGTGCCCGCATATTCACTCTCATTCACTCCCTTCGATCCCTCCTTTGCCTTATAGCCAGGTGAAATTTCAGTGCAGATTTGGCAACTAACAAATCCTCTCTCGGAAACAGTCCAATCTATTACCATTGCGTCTCACCTACAACCTGCAATGGCATCAGCTACAGTAGACACTGCGCGCATAGACCTGGGCAACGTACCAGTTTCGATGACATCCCATCCAGACAATCCTATCCCTGAAGAACCTAGTGCCGTGCCTCATCTAACGCTCCTACACCCCGATTCAATGAATTCCCTATCCTCAGAGCCATCATTCACCAACGGATCTGAAATATCGAGTGACTCAGAAGCTCCATCTACTCCAGCAACCGAGTTGCATGCCGATGATGTGGCCGACAGTATAAACAAGCTGAATATCCAAGAGTCGAATCCCGTCACTCACAGAAGACGGGCCTCAACTGTTTTGATCTCACAAAATTCAGAAGACGTTCAGAAGATTCTGGGGAACGTTGGAGTGGGTACTACACGGGTTGAGAAGCTCTGCTGTGGCGGTGGATGCTGCAAATTACAACCTTTGAAGCAGCCGGCTTCTTCATCCAGCGACCGACCTGTGTTATTGCCCAAGAATAAGGCCTTTGAAAGCCTCCAGTTGTACCTGGGCACTTTATCCCACGACAGCGAGCTCACCAACATCTGTGAATTACCCGAAAAGACAGTTTCGTTCTCTCCGGTGCCTACAGAGTTGGTCGATAAACAGCTGGGATTTCCTAATCACCCGCCATCATTTGTTCAACCGCATCCCCCTTACGAAGTCTACCGCGCTCCGATTCACCATTCCAGGGAGTTGACAAAACCAGGTGCGGAGAAGAGAACTTTCCACTTTGATATAGATATCACAGACTATCCTGCTGAAAGTGGAGATGTTGACTTCGTGGTTGGTGGGGCGATTGGCGTTTGTCCTAAGAATGCTGACGATGTCGTCGATGACATTTTCAATTGCCTGGGTGTACCGAGAGCTGTTCGGGACAAAAAGGTAATGCTTCACACGACAAAAGGACGATGGCCCACAGTCTGGGGCGACGATAAACCCAGAGACCTCGTGACCACTCGGCGAGATTTGCTTTCCTGGTGCACAGACTTCCAAAGCTATCCACCGACCAAGCCATTGCTACGGCTACTCGCGGAATATGCGTCAGATCGTGATGAGAAGAAGATATTGACGTATCTCTGCGCCGCTCAGGGGCAAGGCTCATTCTGCGATCTCCGCACAAGCCAGCATATCACCGTCTCTCAGCTGCTGCACGCGTTCCCTTCCTCTCAACCATCTTTAGATTTCCTCCTCTCCGTACTTAACCCTCTTATGCCGCGCTTCTATTCACTGTCGCAAGACCCACTCCTTTCGCAGACCGTTGAAGGCGAAAAATGCCGTCGGCTTGTCGAGATCGCTGTCACTGTTCATGACTGCCCGGATTGGCGGGGTGGAAAACGTACCGGTGTTGGATCAGGCTTCTTGCAGCGAGTTGCCGAAAAGGTTATTGAAGCTGAGGAGGCTGGCATCGATGCACGCGCTCTTGATCTTCATGTACCGATGTTCCGTGGTCTTATGGCCAACCCACTTGCTCGAGAGTTCGTTTTGGATGGTCCCATGCTTCTGATCGGAGCTGGTGTGGGCGTGGCTCCATTCCGCGGGTTCGTCCAGCGACGTCTGAAGAACGCCAACTGCGCAAACAAAGTGTGGGTTCTTCAAGGGATTCGAGACTCGTTAGTAGATGAGCTATACTCTGGAGAGTGGGGTGTGCACGAAGAAACTGTCAAGAGAGTTGTAGAAAGCAGACGTGGTGAGGGGCGTTATGTCCAAGAGGAAGTGCGCAATCAAGCCGATCTCGTCTGGTACGTGATCAACGCGTTAGATGGACGTGTCTTTGTCTGCGGTAGTAGCAGAGGCATGGGCGAGGGTGTTGAAGCCGCGTTGATAGACGTGGCCATAGCCAAGGGCAATCTAAACCCTCAAGAGGCTCAACAGTTCTGGGAAGGAAAGAAAACTGCTGGTCAATACATCGCGGTGTGTGTGCTTAATCTGACAATCTTGTTGACTTCCTCGCGACCTATGCTAACTTTAGATGATATAGGAAACATGGTAGTTGGATCGTCTCTAAACTCCCTGTCACCTCACTCTATTGCTACACAACATCTATATAAAGACAACCGTGTCACAAGCTCGTATATCGTTGGTCCAACTAAACCCGCCGTTTTACGAATATTGCCCTGAATGAGCCCCCATGCTACAAAAATTCGCCATGAAATACGTTTCATTCCCCACCGTCGATCCTAAACCGGGCTGTAACTAGTCCTCAACCTAAACACTCGAATCCAATACCCGATAGTCTTCGTCTTCCCGCATTTCTGCAGCGTATACTCCGCATCATTGCTCATTTATCTTCCTGTTCCTTAGCCTTTTCAAGTTAAGGCTTTTTCTTCCCTTTTTTGCATCAAAAACTCATAAATAAATAGATTTCCTCTACAACGTCCTTTGATCTGGCCTGGGAAGATTTTCGCTGCATGTTTCTCTACATGCTCCCATATTTTGCTGTTCAAGGTAGCTTTCTTTCTGTATTGATACAACGCATGTAGCTCAGGCAACTTTTTTCCCTCTGGTTTGTGTTTGCTTTGGTATGCATATTATTTCAGTAGAAGGGCATTGCAGTGGACCTTTGGTGTTGGGAGATTTTGGTTAGTTATGGAGGAAATATCAACAACGATTTCAGAAATTTATCTTCAATTCGGTTTCTTGTGACATGATATATCTCCAATAAAACGCGCGCTGCTCATCATCTCTTCCCTTTGCCTTTCTTCTTCTTCCCACCACCACCACCACCTCCTTGACTCTTCTGTTGTACCACTCCAGCAGATGGTGTAGCACTCTCTTCTCCCTTTTCATTCACAACACCACCCTGAGTCCGCTCAGCTGCTCTTTGTTTTCCTTTTTTCCCCTTTGGTCGATATGTCGAGCGGTCGCGCAATGGCAACCAGCGTTCCGGATCAGGCTTCTTATTCGGGTCATAGTCTTTTGGCAGGCGAGATTTACGAACCCGTTTCTTTATGGGTGCGGATTGCTTCTGCTGGTCGTCTTCCGCCTTGCGCTTGGTAGACGTTGTCGTTGTCGCGGCGGTAGCGGAGGGGATACCTGCAGCTTCGAGGGCGTCCACATCGATGCCGGCGATTAGATCTTGGATAGGGGTGAGTGTAGAAATTTCATTTTGAATTTTAGATGGGGAGGTTGCGGCGTGGCATGCAACGTAGCCAACTGTTGCAATTCGATCCGTTGGGTCGATGGTATGCAACGCATCAAATAATTCAGCGGCAGTGCGGAGGTCTGAAGGATCCTGAGACTGAAGGAGAGAAGACGCAGCGGCTCTGAGAAGAGATAGTGGCTGATCTTGTTGGGGCCGTTGTCGCCAATATTTTGCAGCTTTGGCGAGTTCGAGGTTTATTTGTCGTTTTCGGCCTTGGAGTTTATAGATGGCGACAAGAACGCTGATGAGACCGGGGTTATGCCTGATTTCTTGATCCGATTCTGATATCGATTCGTCAAGCCGTTTTAGGAAGGATTCAAGAACTGAAACCGCGGAGCTCACGTTGCCTTCGCCGATATATAGCTGAACAGCAAGTAGAACAAGCCCAGTGTCTTGGGGTCGCTTCTCTAATAGGGAAAGTGTTTGCTTTATGGCAGTTTGGCCACTCTCATTTCGAATCTGAGCGGCCATGTTGAAAATTGACAGGGAGTTTATATATTTTGATATTGTCGCTGACTTTTGTTGAGAAAGAACTTTTGAGGTAGACCTTTCAACTCCGTCGTATTTGTGAACAAGGAGTTCAATGGTGTTGAAATTTTGCTTTAGCAGCTCGCTCTGGTATCTGAATAATTTATCACTGTGCGTAGGTTGGGGTATCTCGTGGAACAACTTGTGTTGGTTATAAGGATTGGAATCTCTGTGGGCAGCAAGGAGAATGTTGTTTTGTGCAATCTTCTTGGTAGAAAGTTCCGGCAGACTTGAAATTAGATTAGCAAAAGTTAACTAGCTTTCGCCGAGCAAGAACGTACTCCGGTAGATTAATCTCCTGGACGAGGTGTTCAGCTTCCTCAAGCCTTTGTTGACACAATGCAACATATAACTGTTGAACAGCAATGGGCAATAATTCGGCCTTCTTGTCCTCCGGGGAAAGCTCCTCAGAAGATTTGCAGAGCTCTACATGACATAGCGGTTAGCTTTTTCAATAACATCAAGCGGTAAGATAAAACAAGCCTTTGGCTCTCCCAAGAAGTTGTCGCGCCTTCTCAAGTTCACCAGCCGCTAGGTATTCGCAGCCGATATTGAATGTTGTTTCAAACAACTCCAGGTCGTCGACACCTGGCTTGGGTGGTTGTACTGAGTTTGCTTGTCCGGCCCATCGCTCCTGTGCCATGGTGGCTGTCATATTGATTCGAAGGTCCGTATGCTCTTGGGCTGGGGCATTTTGATCCTTGTATAGCTCCTCGTATATAGTTTTCGACCGCCGAAAGCGCTCGTCCCTGTATGCCTAAACAGAGAGACAAATCATGAGTATCAATCTCTCAAGATGAGCTAGCATGGAGGTACAATACGTACCGCTTGGGCTTCTACATGCTTTGCTCCTCTTCCTCTGCCCGAAGCAGCGGCTATTTCCATAGCTTCGGCAAGCTTTCCGGTCTTATACAGGGCGTAAGCCCACTCCAACGATGCCCGTTGCTTAAGGACACTCCCTCCATCCTCAATGACTTTAATCGCATCTTCGAAGCGGTCCTGCTTGAGCAGTGCCACCGCTTTAACATGTTGTGCTTGAATGTCGGTCTTGGATTTCTTTAAGATGGCGTTGCATGCTTTGATAATTTCATCGTGATCGTCGAGCGAACTTTGCTGCAACAGAGCGCTCAAGCTCTGCACGGCGGCCATGTGGAGGGCGGAGATGCGAAGATGCCGACAGCTGACGATGCGCAAGCCCGTCCACCTAAGCAAGAGCAAGACTAGAGATAGCTAGTTGTAGATGCAGAATGAATGCTCGTGCTATCTGCTCCTGGACTTCAGCTTGAAGGTCGTCGCATCTTTCTCCGTTCCGAAAAAGAAATGACAACATCCCGCAAAGCCCTAAGCCCTAACCACGGTCCTTTCTGGGAAAGCTTCCCATTGGCGTTTTCGAAACCCCCTCCTTTTCTCTCTCCCCTCCCTTCCCCCACTCCCTTTCTCTCCCTCCTTTCTTCTCTTTTTTCCTCTGAGAACCTCCTACGTCTCTATCTTGAAAGCCCACGATTTGTATTCGAACTTATCCACTGAATATCTCTGAAAGGCCAGGTGATAATTACCGTTCAAAACACTGCGAGCTCGCGAATTGGCCTGAACTGACTCCGATCTCGTAATCCTGTCGGTCAAACCGTTGATTGCTGCTCTCTGTTTGGAAGCGAACAGAGTGAAAATCTATTAAAGGAATATCTCTTACTTTTGTTAACTGCAGAATCCACCAGCCCGCAATCCCCTTGTACTCTCTACATCGCCGTTCCCTTGACTATTTGGTCATTTCAGGTCGAGAAACCAAGCCTGCTCATCATCGCTGGGGAATCGTGCTCTGACTCTTGCTCGCTATTGCGAATTCAAAACGTTACTTGAGCGCTACCTTTTTGTAATCTATTATACCAGTGGAAGAATTCATCCGCCAAAGCCCGTCCAAAGATGCCCGTCGCAAGGTATGAAGCGCGTGTCCTTGACTGCACGACGCCTTTGGACCTAGAGAATCTTGCGGGAAAAAGTGTCGTTGTGACTGGCGGTACGGATGGCATTTAATTCTTTGCATTTGATGGTTTATACCTAATCTCATCTGCTTGATGATGTGTTAGCACAATTTAGGAATATGATACCAAGGGTCTAATCAATCATTCATTTAACAGGGGCCTTGGGTTTAGGCCGCGAATATGTCAAGGACTTTGCTGCGGCAGGGTTTGTTCTACCTTTGTCGCTCCATTTACAGCGTTATTGGAATTGACTGGCGTTGCCACTTGATTATAGAGCATTCGTGACATTTGGCGATATCAATGAAACGGAAAGCGCTGTTCTTACTGCTGAGCTACAAGGGTAACCCTCTTTCTTCCTTATCAATTCTTGGGGACAAACGTGTTTTATTCTCATATTCTTTGCTTCTCAGCAAGGTACATTTTGTTAAATGCGATGTTCGTTCGTGGGAAGATCAAGTGCGGCTGTTTGAGGCTGCAATTGCGAACTCACCCAGCAAAAGTTGCGATATTGTGATTGCAAATGCTGGGATACTCGCCAACGATACTTTGCAGGATCGGTCTGGTTAGATGCCTATTCCCTTTGTCACTTTTCCACTTCTCCTGTTCCTTCTTGGGATACCAGGGGCGAATTGAGAAGGCTAGACAGTCTGATGGGTTCTCCGACAGATCCGTCCCTTCCACCAGTTAAGCCGGATACTTCGGTTATAGATGTTGATTTCGTCGGAGTTGTATACACTGCAAAACTTGCGATTCACTATTTTCGCCGTCAGCTTGATGACAACACCCGGGACAGGTGCTTGATCTTGATAAGCAGCCTTGGCGGTTACCTTGACCAGCCTGGCTCACCTTTCTACTCTGCGTCTAAATTCGCGGTCAGGGGGTTGATGCGCTCGCTTCGACGCACTTCATGGCTCAATTCAATCCGGGTTAACCTGCTTTCTCCATGGTATGCATGCATCTGCATCGTGTTAGATTGAGAAAGGGTGTTAATTCGGCCAAAGGATTATTGAAACGCCACTTGTGGGCGGCCCAGTTGCAGCTTATTTAGCGTCCAGGGGAATCAAATTCGCGTTAAAGGAGGATGCGAGTGCGGCTATATTGAGAATTGCATCGGATCGAACGGTCAATGGTCGCTCGTTGGCAGTTGTCCACAGAGACGATTGCTCTGAAGGATACCTGGATATAGACCAAGATGACTTTCCCGAGGGCTCCCTGCTCCGCAATTTGCAGGAAGCAGCATTAAACGCGAACCCTCTCTTGGTTGTATGTTTTTGAGAACTTTTCGTTGACTCATCTCCTGCTGGCGAGAAACGAACAGTACTGATTCAATTCCCTAGGCTGCCAATAAAAAGCCGTAAGAACTCTCTAGAAAGAACTACGGAATACATGGGTTAGTATATGACAAATCCAGCGGAGCCATTTTCCTTATGTTTCTCCATGTCGACTTGGTCTGCATGCTATATCAGGCTAATGAATGGCATCTTGTGGATTGCAGGGACGCTTGTAGACAAGAATTATGTTGGCAAGGGACATGCATATTTTCGAGCCTATAGAAAACTTGGCAGTCATATGGAAATAAAAGTATTGTTTTTGGTCCAAGCATTTTCTCTGCCTTTCTCTTTCTAAACCAAGCACGGCGTCAGTTCTGAGGGTCTCTCCTTTGGTCACGTTTTTCACTCCGGACCTAACACTGTGATGATCTAGGAGTGGGCGGGCCATCGCGTGAATCCAGACCAACCTTGAAAAAAAAAAAACCACCACGCTAACTCGTTAATTAACTGACGCGCTGGTTCTAGCCATGCTGGTGTGCACTATTTGTGCAGGTGTACCTGGCTAAATTTTTATGAAACGGGGCCCAACTTGATGATCTCACGCCAGCGAAACAAACCCAGCTCTCCAAGGAACCAAACCCGAGCTAAACAAAAAGCTTCCCAAAAACCAAAGTGAAGGACGGCAAAATAACTCAGCACTGGCATTGCCGAGCGGGAGATGCGGGTTACATATTTTCAAAATGACATGATGATGGTTTATGGGGCCCAACATGATTGAAGCAGGCAACGATCCTTGTCTGCCTGTCGACTTTCTCTATCATCCCAGAAACCAGGCCGGACAGGGAACATATTTCACTGCCACTCATCGGGGTTCCACCGTGGAGACTGGAGCATTTAACTAGTTTTCCGAGGAAAGCAGTTGACGGCCGCTGGTTCGTCGACCTGCCAAAGGGTTCATTGGATGACATCGGCAATTTCCATATATCTCCAGGAACTTTCGCCAAACACTGTTCACTTCAATCTGGGTAGTTAGCTATCTATGCGTTAGTTAGTTCAGGTACCTTAAAAAATGGCAGCCGCAGGGTTAAAACGACCGATTTGTCTTTCTTCTCTCCGAATTCCCGAGCTCTCGACAAAGTCTCATGCTATTTCATGAAATGTCTGTCATGTTGGCATTATAATGCCCCTTTGTGGGCCCCCTGTCCCCACGTCTTCTGCGTCCGTGCCCACGAGTTTTATTAAGTTTACTTTCATGCTTAGCAATCTGTCAAAAAAAAGCCAAAAACATGAAGGTCAATCGAGATTTCCCAGTTGCATGTGGAGACCCAAAAGGGGCAAAATACCAGAGAATCGGCAAGCGGAAGATTTCCCGCTTTATTGGTGAAACCACTTGCTCCATACGTCACTTGCTAGAGACTTGCTAGAGAGTGCCGGAGCGTCCTAGCACAGCCCCACGGGAAAAATTGAGATAAAAAAGTCAAGTACTCCGTAGTATAACTTCTTCTTCCCGGACAGTATCCGGAATAAAAGGGGAGGGAGAGCTGGTCGCTTGGTTTGGGCTTGATGGGGTGCGCAGACACATCCCAAGTCCAACTGATGCGAGAAACTCGAGACTTGGATAGCAGGATAAATACTACCTGGACAAGCACGGGAGCCAGGCACCAAAACCCAACAATCCGACACATAACGTAGTTGCATATTCTTTTGCCGCTTTTCCTTATCCCAGGCTCCCATCTCTAGTTTTCTAATTTTAATTTTTGCATATCTTGAGAAGCGGAGACATGCGGGGCCCCCTCCCTGAGCAGACTTTTCCCATCATGGCGGTATCAGACTAAACATATGCCCTGAGCGCGGGTTTCTTTTTCCCGTCTTCTAACTAACAACGTCATGGGGAGTCTAGCCTCCCGTTGAGTGGGCTATCAGGTTTGGGTTGATCAGCAAAACTGTCCGCTGTCGCACTTTTTTTTCCACGTTGTCATCTTGTCGGGATCTTGAATCTTGAAATCGGCGATGTCCCATGGGCTTTGCGTGGGACTGGTTAGTTATGGGAGCCGCGCGTTTCGGAAACGAGTAACTACTAGTAAGCAGTTATACTCCCGACCATGTTGTCTCTCCCCTTGCGGCCGAGGCATGAAATTTTTCTCCTAGTTAATCAATGCGATTCTTCTTGCCGGCTAGAGGAGAAATCGGAAGAACAACCAGTCTTTTTTGACTTTTAAATTGGGCGGATGACGATTTCCGTTGGAACGCCACTCCAGTTTGACATTGTAAATTTTTGAAAATCTGGGAGACGAACCGCATTTTGACTGTTGAAACGATCACTTTCAATGTCTCGCTGAGACCGTCTTGATTGATATATGTAGTGGTAGTGGTTGCAATTGATAGTATAACTCAGTCAAAATGCTCCCATCTAGCCGAGACGTTCCTGTCAAACGTGCGGCCGTGACACATGAGCGATTGGGGGACCATCGTCCCGTTAATCCTTCGATCATGAACTTTAGTTCAGGTCTTCGGAAGAACCATGAATCATCCCGCGATAAGTACATTCATTAAACGGAGGTTCCACATTTTTTTCCCCGTTTCGCAGATTCTGCTCTGCTCTCAGATTCGTTTGATGCCCGGGAATAGTTGTTCCAAATGCCGCTTGGACCGGTTTATAAGGGAAGGGTTGAAACTTGAAAGATCGGAAAAAGTGGTTATGTATGGAGCTCCTCCATGAACAGACAGTTCCACCCAAAGTAGTAGCGCTTGGGAAGGGAAGAATTCGGGGCGATTTCAAACCCGGAACCCAAGGTCTTAAATCCGTTGTAGAAAAATTTGTCGTTGGTAGATTTCTGAAGTGCAAAAAAAGTAAAGTACTCCATAGCAAAAGCCCTTTCAGTATGAAAAATCCCTGCTCCCTGTTTAACTGGCCTTTGCCAGGCCCCCCTTGACCTCAATGGTTAGCTGCCTTTCTTCAAACACGCCGAACCCTCTTGGCATATCGAGTCGAGATCGAGAGGGGGTCCGGCCAACTCTGGGATCGGTTTCATGTTGAAGAAAGGGAGAAAAAAAAGAAAAGAATACGCGTCTTCGGCTTTCGAGGTCCAGGGCGCTGTGACAATTGCCCAGCCCAGTAGTTACGGGCCACTTCGCCCTCGTACTACCGTGGCCGTACATACTTTAGAGTCACGTATGTACCTTTGTGTGGAGGATGATGCATGTTTGTTCCACACACAACCACTCTCTTCCTCTTGGGCCAGCATCCCTTTCCTCCCCGGTTTATGCATGCAGAAAGCAAGCGTGAAACAAGCGTGCGGGACGAGGTACGACGGGGAGTGAGGGGGACATGACAATGACACAAAGGATGCCTCTTCTGCAGATTATGCTGAGAGAGATGCAGAAGAGTCCGTAAAAATTCCATTCTCCGTACAAAGTGTCTCTCTCTCTGTGTAGTCATGCATGGTCACAGACCTCACATCCAGGGCGTCCAATGGATCAGTCCACCGTCAGGAGATCCGAGAGGGGATCCTTGACTTTGCACAAAGAACTGGTCGATCTCTCACACGATGCCTAGTTAGGGTTCTCGCTGTCATAGACGAGACTAGTTAGTGGATGGGCTAACTATTTAGCTTTCAAGGCCTTCCCTTTACTGTTAAACTAGTTAGCTTCCGTAACAAGGGCCGGACATCAAGCTTTCGATCCGGGCCTCAAGGCCGTTATTTGATGGAATGAATTTCTTTTTCCTTTTTTCCTCGCTGCTTTCTTTTTGTTTTTGCTTTTTGTGGATTTATCTTGTGTTTCCAAAATATCATCTCGAAGATACCATGGAGGGAAAAACTCGAGCGCATTTTCCACCCTCATGTACGGAGTAGATACAGCATGGTTTGTCCATGGAGCAGCTTGTCCATGAGGCCGTTTTCTCTCCCCGCAAGGCTTCCCAAACAAGGTTGATCCATGTAGACTGGGCGTGAGAGTGACTTCTTCAAGTGCATTGTGGCCAGCTTTTCTTTGCTTTTTTCTTCTTCTTCTTTGCTTAAAATATCTTGTGTCACATTTTTTCTTTCTTTCGCTCTCCTGCTCTTCTCCAGATCAAGTGGCTTCTTCTAGGCTCTTGGCGCATGTCCGGTGTCTGCGGACTGCGGTGTCTGGATGAGCATGGGGTGGGAAGAGGGCAATACAGTCGGAATAATATCGAAATCACGGTTGCATATGGGCGTTGCTGGTTGGCTCTTTTGGAGTATGATTAGTAGTTACCTGTCCGTCGGCAATGCAAGTCAGGTCGTGTTTTGGATCTTGTTGTTTGCTACAAGAAGTAGAGAGAAGAATGCCGTCCTCGTCCAAGTCAAGTGTTGTGTCAGTTGATTTCCCACGATTTGCCAGCGGGTTTGCAAAGCAGCGGTCGTTCCAACAACCAACGGTCATAGGCTGGGAAAGGTCGACGGCCACATGGCTCATTCAGCGTGTCTAGCGCCTGTATTTGACCCACGGGGGGAGAAGGGTTGATGCCAGACTTCAGAGAATGAATGAATGAATCCTCCCCCCCAAAAAAACAATAAAAATTGATAGATCTATTTTCCCTTTTCCTTTCTCAGCCAGTGGTTTTTTTCAAGCCCATTCAACTAATGCACAGTGCCAACCACAATTTTGGCAAGGCGGGTTAGGCTACCCCAGAAGTGCTGTTGCTTTAGTTAAATCTCTCAAGGATTTTTGATTTTGTATTCCAAAAGATAGACAAAAAAACGCATCGACCACTTGCAAGGTGTCCCAACACCTGTAAAGCGCCGAATGCATGGAGAACAAGCGAAAAGGTTCGAAAGCCAGAAAAAAAAAGGTCATAAAAAAACACCAATACGCCACGCTATGGCACACCAACCCGTGAGATCTTGTACAAATTTGTTTTCTTTGCCGCATATTCTGCTTCTTCCTCCAGAACCAGGATTCAGACCGAGCCGTAACAGTCCTCATCTCAAATGTAGAAGAAAAAGGCAAGAAACAAAAGAGAAAAGAGAAAACCAAGAGATGATTGTGCCCATTTCCTCCCAGTCTAAGCCTTTCCAAAATAAGCGTCGAATAACACACAGTAGAAAGGAAAAGTTGAAGATAGTTGAAATACAATATTTTCAGCCGAAAAATGTGCCAATCCCGATCCAACCATGCCTGACAAGCCAAAAGAAAGAAATAGCAAAAGAGAGGCTAGAGGAACGAAGATTAAGTTTAAATAAGATGCCGGTATTTCGTTCATCGACGAGATGGTGACGTGTCATAATCAGGATCGTCCTCGCTCATAGAAGAACTCGGACGCATCCTGTCGGAATCGGAGATACGACCTTGATTCCGGAGTGCTGGGAGATGCCGACGCCTGGCATTAATAAACCAGTTGCTAATCTGCATGTGCAGAGTTAGCCTCGTTGTAAATCCACATGAAAAGTGATTGCTGCCTAAGAAAGAGAGAAAAGAATGGGACCCACCTGGCTTATGGTTAGGCCCGTACGGGTTATGAACATCTGTTTATCCTGTTCGCTCGGATATGGATGATCGAGATGCTCATAAAACCAGGCGCGTAAAATATCTGTGGTTGGCTTAGGCAGATTGCCCCTTCTCTTCTTACTCTTGGAATCACCACTCTCCCCAAGGGTATCATATTTCGTAGACTTGGTATCCGTGTAAGCACTATGAGCAACGCTCTCATGGTCGTTACCATAATATCCCTGATACGATCCGTGTACTGGGTTATTATATGCGGGTGGGTAGGGACCTGGCGTTCCATGTGACATTGAACCCAGCGTACTCGAGCGGGAGGATGCATAGCTTACCCGCTCATTGTCGTAAGCGTGTTCGTAGTCTCTCTCTTCGCGTCTCCCAGTGGATGATGGAACCAGTCTCGTGGCTATTGGTTCAAGATTACGCAAGGGTGGTAGAAAATGTCGCGGGTCGCTAGGGTCGATATGGCGGCGGCTGCTGCCGCGTGAAGTAGGGGTCAATGGGGCCCTGTCATCATAGTACTGATGACGTTCCCGTGGCAAATGATGATTGTGATACCGTGACTGTGCATCTGGGTAGCTGCTTTGCCGTATCGACGAGCTTTCGTAATCCTGGCCTCGGCCAACTGAGCCGGGATGGTGACGGCTCCCGGGCGACCCTCGTTTTGATGACGGTTCTTGTCTGGAGACGGGTGGTAGACGGCTGCTATGGTGATTGTGTGGCTGATGATGGTGCGAGCCCGACTGTAGATGGTACGAAGCCGAGTCTATTTCGTCATGGAGATAATCAGGTAGGAGCTGGAGTCATGGCGGGCACAGACACACACCGAACAATCAGCGACAAGGAGATCTTTCAGAACCGGAGGAAGGGGTATATAAGATCTGGTCAAGCAAGAAGAGGAGGAAGAAGAAGAAGCATAGTTACCTCTCGGAAGGAAGGCAGTTTCGGGGTATGCCCAGGAGAGTGACCGGAGGAGTACGAGACAGCCATATTTCTTGATGAGTGCTCAACCGGTGAGGGTGGGCGGGGCATATGGAAGTTTCAACGGTCGTCAAGGCGTTGTTGAAATGGGTGTGATATATGGAAACGGCTTCAAAAAACGACAAAGAAATCGACGACACAGAGGGTATGACAGCCGGAGGCGACGTTGATGACGACTTCCACGTTCCACCAGTCAGTCTCTTAATATCTCATGCAAGAAGCTGGTAGCCATTCAACACCACGGACTCATGATGTGGTCGCGGTGGCGCCAGCAGCACACACACACTTTCTCCCTCTGCCTCTCTCTCGCACAATCTCACTGACCAGTACGTCAACCAGGCCAGATCTAAACCGGAAGAGAAACGGTATGTAGGATCACCACGGAAGAGTCAAAAAATTGGGATAGAGGGAGATTAAAGAGGTATGATTTGCCAAGTGACCGTTTTCTTCTTTTTTTTTTCCTTCCTTCTCTGCCTTTGGCCCTATTGACAGGATCAGACTTAGCTGCAGAACGAACCCGAAGGACACCGGAGCCGGAACAGCTGTCTCGAAGGGACTCCCAGAAGGACGTATGGGAACAACCCAGAAAAATAAATAACAAATAAAGAAGGGACAGAAAAGCTTGAGAAAGAGAAAGAATGGTTTTGGAAAGACTACAGCAAAACGACGATACCAGCAAGCAGCAGCGGCATCAGCAGCAGACGGGGAGAGGGAGAAAGAGAAAGGAGGGATGGGGAAAAAGGGTGTGAGTGAGTGAGTGAGTGAGAGAGAGAGAGATGGGAATGAACGAAGGCAAAGAAAGAAAGAAAGGAAGAAAAAAAAGAAGAGGTCAAGCAACCAAGAGAACGAAAGGACCAGTGGAAGAGGTGGTGACGGAATTTGTGACCTGGGGTGTGTTTTGGCAGCGAGAGAGATACATCGTATTAGATATGCATAACCTGCAGCTTGCACCCTTTCTACATGGGCCACGCAGTCTCGCCGTCAGAGAGATCCGAATCAGAACGACGATCATCTTGTGGACCGGGGGGG